>CM070010.1:14725813-15237157 GCA_036247105.1 Cirrhinus mrigala | reverse complement strand
AAAAAAAAAATAATAATAATAAATAAAAAAACAGTCATAGAGCTTATTTTACCATAGAAAATCAGTGAAAAAATAACATCTGTTGGTACAGCGCTCTCAGAAGGAAACTGTTTGAAGGGACTCCAGTAAAAATCAGCAAGATTCATCTGCGGTGCAGGTATCAGATCACTAAAAAACAAAAACAAAAAACATCTCTGAGCATGTTAATATCAGAAGAATCTGTAAGGTCTCTAGAATCATCCAAACAAAACAAATCTTACAAGAGATCTATAGATTTTGTATACTTAGTCAAAAGTCCAAGCAGCAACTATAGTTGCCGGTGGCCTGATTTGTAAGTACATATAACATATATCATGGAGAAATGGGGTATACTGTTGCTAGCATCATGCTACTCTTGTTACCTTCTTGTTAAAAACATGGTAGCATCATGCTAGCAACATGCTAATCATGCTAACAACATTGCTAGCATTATGCTAATCACGTTAACAGCTGGTTTAAAACATGTTAACATCATGCTAGCAACATGCTAATCATGTTAATTTTGTTTTAACATTTTAATTGTGTTAACATGTTGTTACCATGTTGTTAACACGATGCTTGTAACAGAGAGATGAGAGGCGAGCGGATCCATACGCAGACTTTTATTAATGGGACGAGACAAAGAAACGCTTTGTACGAATGAATAAACAATTCAATACTCGGCAGTGAGTGACAAGAAGACCGGGGCTTTTATACTGTCTCTGATTGGTGCTAGTGATAAGAGCAGTGGCTGATGGGTAATGTAGTCCGGGGTGTAGTGCGAGAGTCTGGGTGCAAAATAAGGTGAGAGCGACATCTGGTGGTGAGCGATCCACACACTTGTGAACAGACGTGAGCTCTGGAGCAGGCTTGGGATCAGACGTGACCTCAGGAGCTGACTTGTGAACAGACGTGACCTCAGGAGCACAGTGTGCAGCCCACACACACAAAGCGTGTCATGACATGACTTTGCTCTGGACGGACAGACGAGACGTGACTTGGCTCTGAGCTGTCAGACGAGACATGACTTGGCTCTTGGAGATCAACTGAGACTTGACTTGGTTTGAGAATTTCAGTAGCGACTTGACTTGATACATGAAGTCCTGCAGTGACTTGACTTGGCTTGTGAAGATCAATAGTGACCTGACTTGCCCCAAGGAGACCAGCAGTAACCTGACTTGACACGTGAAGTCCAGCGATAACTTGACTTGATTTGTGAAGATCGACGGTGACTTTACTTGACTCAGGAGATGCTGCCGTGACTCGACTTGACACAGGAACAACAGCTCTGACTTGACTTGGCTTGTGGTGACCAACTGTGACTTGACTTGGCTCGCGATGATCAACTGTGACTTGACTGAACTTGTGAAGATCAGCTGTGGCTGGACTCGACCCATGAAGACCAACTGTGACATGACTTGTCTTAGCAGGAACAGCAGTTGTAATGTGATTTGACTCAGAAACCACATCTGAAAGGGCAGCCATGATGGGTGCAAACTCAGGAGCAGAAGACGTTATGTGAACAGGTTGTGGCTTGGCTGAGATGGCTTGAGCATGCTGAGGCTCGGCTGGCGTGACGTGAGCGGGCTGTGGCTCGGCTGGCGTGGCGGCCATCTTGGCGACAGGCTTTGGCGTGGCGGCCATCTTGTGCAGTGGCTCTGGGCTCTTGGGTGAGACCTTGCTTGACCTTGAAGGAACGACGGTCGTGACCTTGCTTGACTCAGGAAACGTGGCTTTAGCATGACTTGACTGGGAAGCTTGACTGGGCTTGGAAACTGGACTGGGCTTGGAAGCTGGGCTGGACTTGGAAGCTGGGCTGGACTTGGAAGCAACAGCTGTAACTTGGCTTAACACAGGAACGACAGCGGTAACTTGACTTGACACAGGAACGGCAGGTGTAATTTGACTTGACACAGGAACAGCAGCTTTGACTTTGCGTGACTCAGGAGCGGCAGCTTTGACCGTGCTTGACTCAGGAGTGGCAGCTTTGATCGTGCTTGACTCGGGAGCGGCAGCTTTGACCGTGCTTGACTCAGGAGCGGCAGCAGCTTTGAATTGGTTTGACTCAGGTACCGTAGCTTGAACTTGGCTTGACTCAGGAACCATGGCTGTGACTTTGCTTGACTTGGGAGATACAGTTGTAGCTTTACTTGCCACAGGAACAACAGCTGTAACTTGACTGGACTTTGGAAGAGCGGCTCTGACTGGACTTGACACAGGAAACACAGCTTTTACTTGACTTGCCTTAGGAAGAGCGGCTCTGACTGGACTTGACACAGGAAACACAGCTTTTACTTGACTTGCCTTAGGAAGAGCAGCTCTGACTTGTCTTGACGCAGGAAACACAGCTCCAGCTTGACTTGACACCGGAACAGCAGCTGTAGCTTGACTTGACACTGAAACAGCAGCTGTAACCTTGCTTGACTCTGGGGTGACAGCTGTGACTTTACTTGACTCAGGAAACACAGCTGCAACTTGACTTGGCTCGGAAACTTGACTTGACTCAGGAAACGCAGCTGCAACTTGACTTGACTCTGGTATGGCAGCTGTGACATGACGGAGCTCCGCTTTCGCCGCCATTTTGTGAACGAGCTCCGCCGGCGCCGCCATGGTATGAACACGCTCCGACGCGGCCGCCATTGTTTGAGTGCGCTCCAGCGTGGCTGCCATTTCACGAACGAGCCAGGCGGCCAGCGTGTCCGTGGCGTCGCGCTCCGGCGCGGCCGCCATTTTGTAAGCGGGGTGCACGCCCGCCATTACCGCGTTGGCGCGTTCCTCCTCCACGACCCCCACAGTAAACGACGAGCCCACACACATTAAAGCAAAGTCCAAAAACAAACAAAGTGATGAACGTGGACCCTCGCGTCTGAGTTTTGATTTTAGCGGCTGATTGACTCCCTCAATGAAAAAGTCAATCAGCACACAGTCTGGAAAGTTTGGATCATGGGTAATGTCCAGATACTCTTGAATGTAGCCCTCGAGTGATCGTGTGCCCTGCTCGAGGGCTAACAACAGATTTGCAGTGTCCATACCTGTGTGATGTCCAGACAAAAAGTTGCTGGATCCTTGTGTGGCCGAGTATTCTGTAACAGAGAGACGAGAGGCGAGCGGATCCATGCACAGACTTTTATTAATGGGACGAGACAAAGACATGGTCAAGGCAGGCGGGGTCAGACAATAGCAGCCAGGTATATGGACAGTGAGACAAAGAGTATCCGTAACACAGGCGAGGGTCAATCCAGCGGCGAACGTAATCCGTATGGGCGAGGCAGTAGAGTAGTCAGACAGGCGAGAGTTCCGATAGGCAGACAGCGAGACAGACTTAACGATACAACAAGGCAACACAAGAAAACTAGACACAGGGTAACACAGAGAAACGCTTTGTACGAATGAATAAACAATTCAATACTCGGCAGTGAGTGACAGGAAGACCGGGGCTTTTATACTGTCTCTGACTGGTGCAAGTGATAAGAGCAGTGGCTGATGGGTAATGTAGTCCGGGGTGTAGTGCGAGAGTCTGGGTGCAAAATAAGGTGAGAACGACATCTGGTGGTGAGCAGTCCGCAGTTCACCGACCAGATTGCTAACATGATTAGGGTTACTATTAGTGCCTAGTGCTGAGTTTTGTTACGGCAAGCTCCACTCACATTTTCTTCATAAAATGTACATATATATTTATTTATTTTCATTTAACTTTTTGATACACAATGCCCTGTTAGGGCAACTTAATGGCTGCACTTTGTTCTGCACTATGTTCCACCACTTTAAGACAAATGGATTTGTTGTCTGTTTTGTTTTCATATTTCAGATTATAAGCTAGATGCAGCTGATGCAGCTTTTTTGGGTTTGCGTTAAACGTTCTTCGACTTTTATACATTTACAATACATTTGTTTATGAATAAAGATTGATATACCCTGCTGAAAAAATAGCTTAAGGCTGGTTTTAACTGGTCATCCAACCTGGTCATAGCTGGTCAGCAGGCTGGTTTTAGAGGGTTTTTGGCCACTTTCTTAGCTGGTCGGGCTGATCTTAGCTGGTCAGGCTGGGAGACCAGCTGGAACAACTAGCTAAAACCAGCCTGACCAGCCTAGACAGGCTGAGACCAGCTAAAACCAGCTACTTCCATCTCCACCCTCAATACCATGACTGAGGTGAGACCCCTTGAGCAAGGCACCGAACCCCCAACTGCTCCCCGGGCGCCACAGCAATAGCAATATGGCTGCCCCCTTACGAAACAAAAATATATTGCAATATACTAGAATTTATATTGCAATACATTAGAAAATATATTTCAATGTCAGAAACTTCCTCATATATTTGAAAATATATAGCAGTATATGGATGGACAACCTATTGATTCATATATTAAAATACATTGATATACAAACAAAACTGTATTACATTATTGCATGTATGTTTATTGAAACAAAGTATTTTTTTTTTATGAGTTAAGCAAGCTCATGCATAGGTTTACAGAGAGGTTGATTAACAGTACTCCAAATCAGATTTTTGCATGACATTCATTATATTTTACATTATATAGCCATATGGATGGACCATATATGGCTATGTATTGATTCATATATTGTAAAATGTAGAGAGTATTATAAATAACTTATTATTAAAAGCAGCAATTACATTTTTTTTTTCACTTTTTATTCCCCCACATGACATTTCAGTCCTCCACACTGCAACGTGGAGGTATACATGCATAAAGGTTGGCATAATGTGGCAGATTAACTAACATACATTTCCTGTTGAATTGCATCACATCAAAAACCTTTTTCCTGCCCTGTAACACTCTTTTTAAGCCAACTACATTTTCTAAATTTAGCACTTAACTGTGTGATTTGTCATACTGTCTTCCAACAGCAAAACATTTTCTGTCATCAAGTCTAGTGTTTACGACACTGCACGATCCCACGCTTGCGCACCTTTGCACCGTGCGAACATATTGCGCATGTGCATAACCGATCGTGCCGGTGTGGTGAGAAATTGAGTCCGCCCCGGTATCGGGTCCCCTTTAGGATCCCAGCGGTAATGCCTGATCAAAAATGTTTTACATTTTTATAAAAAGCAACATACATATAATACATCTAATAAAATGATGTAATTATACTATACAAACTAATTCAATAACATATAAATTTGTAATTATCCACAATAATTTCTTTATGAAAAAAACGTATTTAAATGCTATATAGCACTATAATGTATGATAAATAATGCACGGGTAAATCAGTTTTTAAGTGGTTTTAATTGTCAATGTATATTCAGAAAAAACGAGAATAATTCACTATTAGTGTCAAACGCTGTTCTATTATGTTTTAAAGACATAATTCTACTATGCAATTTAAAAGACATTATTGGTCATTATAACGCATTTCTAACTATATAAAATACAACGTAATTTTGCAAGAATTGTAATCAGGCACTAAAAAATAATACCCATTAGAAGTCAATTGAACCAATAAAATGACTCTGGGTCTTAATGGAGACCCGATTACGGGTAGAGAACGGATTTCTCATGACACAGGTAGCACGGGACACAAGCCACCGCTACTCCGAGTCTGTGCGTATGTGCCTATGCGGTGAGAGGAGAAAAAAAAAAAAAAGATGAAGTTTGCGCTAGTGAGCTGGTCAAAGGGGAAGGATAAAGATGCTCTCAGTATAGTCCCCGTAAATTGGATCATAGACTTTGATCCTGAAAACTCTAAAAAGGAGTATCTTATTGAGTGCCGCAACATCAGTGGCAAGAGGCCTACTAATGGGTGGCCGGTTGAAACAGCACACATTTTGCAGTTGGCAGGCAAGTACAGTGCTTTTTTATATATATATTTTTTACTTGGTTAGTCATGGAACATTATTGATAGCAATTATCCTGTTGAGGTTTTTGCATTATTGGCCAAGTAACGTTCGCTGTAGGCTATTAGCTTCGGGACAGTGACGAGCTAGCTAACGGCCGTCACGTGAGTCCCGCTTCATTTGAACTTTTAGCTAGCTAAGGGCCATTAGTCACATGAGTATGAATTTTAATTTAGAAGTGAAACATTAATTAAACACTTACTTTAAAAGTCCTAAATTGAAGATTGTCAGCTAAGATCTGGGTTAATAAGAATACTTAACTGTCAACATTGTCAGCCAATAACATTGTACAGTGAAAATCAGTTTAGCGGCTGTACATGGCAGCAAAATTTAATGTGTTAAAATGAACAGACTAAACTTATAAAAAAGCAGGGGAAAAACAATACAAAAAAACTGTAAAAACAGGACAAAATTTGACAGTAAAATACAGTATTTGATGTAACGTAAGCCACATAGTTTTGTTTGTAGGCATTAAATTCTGTCTTGCTACTATTTCTTACTAACAGAAAAGGAGTCTACACTTAAGACTGCTGAGCAGAAACTCTTGCAAGAGGACATACCAAAAAGCAAGAAGAGAACGAGGGTACCCAACAAACTTTACCTTGACACACAGGAGGAAACTGTAGAACAAGTTGCAAAAAAGGTAATAGGGTTCTTTTCATGACAGTTATTTTGATAATATATTTTTACATTTCCGTCTGCATATATTTGTACATTTCTGACAGTGGTTAGCACTGTCACCTCACAGCAAGAGCCCAGCAAGCAATTTTGTATGGAAGGCCGGATTATTAAAAATTTCTTTACACGTCACGTGTACAGACGTTATAACGCATGTACACGTAATTGCGTCTACACGCGTTATTTCGTGTACAGACGTTCTGACACGTAGACGCGTAAACACAAGATTTCCGGTGTCAAAATAAAAGTCACCTCCACTAGCGCGCAAAACCTACACTGTGTTTATTTATTGATTTATTTGTGTATTATTATATTTATTATTATTAAGTACATTCTGAGGCAAAACATAAGGTGCCTTATAAAACATTAATATAATAATATTAATAATGTAATATAATTGTAAATAGTTTTATTATTACTGTTTTGCCAAAAAAAAAAAGCCATGTCAAGCTTCCACCAAAACACATATATTGTCAGCAAATATTTCATGACTTTTGATAATTACTGAGGACAAGTATGGTCCTGTGCAAACCAAACAAATCATATTAAGGTTGGTTGATGGACTGGGTGAAGAGAATTGTCAACATTTATTTTAAACCACCACAGCAGACCTCAACACATTCTTATCATTCATATGTATTATGCAATATTAAAATATAAAACAAATGTGATTGATATGCGATTAATCAATTACTAATTATTTAACTGGTGTTTGGGTGGTAATGTAAGACGTTTATGTATACATATTGTAAACAACAAAGGAACTTTGACAAGAACTAACCAGCTGATCGCTGAATGTGTCCGATGTTCTGCACTTGTAGGAACTGTTCCACAACAGCAATCATCTCATCCACAGCGTCTAATTCAACAAGTCTTGCCCACTGCAGACCTCTTACCATTGTCTGTAATCTAGTATTTAAAAAAATAGAAACACAACTGCACAATTATGGATTGTTTATCTGCCTAAAATTAACTATACATTAAAAAAAACGTATACCCCATGCCACCCCTCAGCGCGCGTTGCCACCATAGGCGGCTGCCTATATTGGCCAAGAACTAGATCAGCAACGTCGGTCTTGCAACGGTTAAGCTCCAACCCAGAAAAAAAACTTACCTGGCTGTAGCCTTACTGATCCTGAAGATATTGATTAGCTTGTTGAGGTTGATTAGGGTTGGAGCTAACGTAAACTCTGCAGGACCTCAGCACTCCAGAACCGTCGTTGCCTATCAATGACCTACATCAAATAAATTTTGTAAAACCTTATGACTTACCTTGAAATTACGGACTGAATTGTATCCTCTTCCACACTGTCTGAAAGACATAAGTGAGCGCATTCTTGAAAAACGCGTTTACAATTATTTACAAAATTTCTCAACGCCATGACTCCTCTAACGCACGTATTTTGAAATGCTGCCTCCTTCTAGGTCATAATACGACGTCATTATCATGTGACTAATAGATAGCGCTGACATATCCGGAAAGAGAAAATGACGTACCGCCAGGTGCGTTAGTGCGTATTTTGGTACGTCACTTTTATATGTATTATTAATTATTGACAGGTCATTATGTAGAGATTTAGGTCACTATTATATGTTTAATTAATTTTATGCAAATTTCGATGTTTCCGGCCTTGCCATTGGCCAAACATTAACGTCTGTACACGAAATAACGCGTGTAGACGCAATTACGTGTACACGCGTTATAACGTCTGTACACATGACGTGTAAAGAATTTTTTAATAATCCGGCCTTCCATAATTTTGAGTTTAAAAGACGTCTAATACATGAATATCAGATGATGTCACCAACGTCTCCTCACTGACGTCACTCACTTCTAAAACTTGTCTGCCGCCATCTTGAGTACCTGAGTCGGCAAGATCGATACGTCAGTTGCAAAGGAACTAGCTAGCTATGCTTTCACACTGCCACGGTAACATAAATGTAACATAACATAAATCTGTAACGTTCGTTATTTTGAATAGAAATCATCACTCATAAAGCATTCATTCACGTCTTCTCCGGTTTATTTGTGTTCAAATACTGTACATGCAATATACAAAAGCTCTGCTTTTAGCTGATTGGAAAATTTTAAACGCAGCCCCCATCAGCTGATCAGACACCCAAGCTCTCTATTGGCAAATCACAAACAGAGTGCCTTATTTAAACACTGCTTTCATCTGCTTGCTTTGCTGCTTCCTCATATGCTGCTAACAACCCACCCCCTTCCCCATCTCCTCCTGTTTCTTGTGTCTAACTTAAAACAATGTCATTCTGTTGTCATTGTTGCATGCTCTGTTCGGGGGTTTGTGCTACTCTACTATTCTTAAAATAGGAGGGTTGCCCCTGAAATGGCTGCTCCTTCCCTGTCTTGGCTTTCATGGAGCTCATGGAAAGGACAGGGAACTTGGAACACAGCCATACCGCCAAAGGCAACTTTAGTATTATGCAAATAAAAAGTTGACTAAAGTTTGTCTATGATTTTTCTTTTGACTTAAGAGTTCCTGACTGAAATATTATTAACAAATGTGCGTGTTTATTTTAGCACTTCCGTCAGTGAACAAGCAGCCAAAAAAACGTTAACATAAATCAAAGAAATAATACATTTAAATAAGAAAGTAGCCTAAATAAAAATGTTAAATAGGCCATTAAACAAACATTCGCTGCAAAAATTCCTAACAACCTCGCCCGGACCTTGTACGACAGCTCATCAGAATTACTGGCCCGAGTCCAACAGAAACCGGTCTTTTTTTTCTTTCTCTTCCCCATTACACAGCTGCTGTTTTTAATAGCAAAGTGATTACATTTATTTCCGTTTCTTTCGTTTATAAAGTTAGTTTAGAAATATATTTGGAACACTTTTTGTTAAATTCAAGTTTTTGTTTTTTAAAGTAACGACCAAGCAGCAGACAGATCAATTTAACCTTCTCAAGTCATCACGATTTAAATTAAAAATCCATAGATATAAAAAACTTCAAGGCCCGGTTTCACAAACATGGTTTAGCTAAAGCCAGGACTAGGCCTTAGTTAAATTAAGGTATTTAAGCAACTTTTACAAAAATTCTTTGGAAGAAAACATTACAGCTGTGTATCTTGACACAGAACAATGACGCTGACATATTTTAAGATATGTCAGAGCAAGATATTTTCAGTTGAGACAGCTCAAACATGCATTTTAGTCTGTGACTAGCTTAAGCCCTGTCTGTGAAACCGGGAGAACGCATATCACAATATTAGTTTAACCTAGATAAATGTGTGCTATTATGCGCATATCCAGTCGTTTGTGTGGAGAGTGAAAGCTGAAGCGGGCTTCATAATTCACGCAGGACATGGAGGCGCCGGTGCGATGTGAAACTTAATTTTTGCTCATAAAGGTAAGAGTAATATATCATCCGGAGCTGTAAAGGAAGCTTAGTTTGTGTGTACTCACATTATCAACAAAACGTGCATTTAAAGAAAACAAACAGGATACGCTTTCTGATGTTGAACAGGAGCGCTGCATAAAAAATTACCGAAATGCAATTGCCTCAGACACGATTAGAAAGCTACTATAAAACGAAATAATTCAAATTTAAAACAAAACTCTTTCATTAGCTATGAGCCTAACCATAAAAATGCATTCTGGCATTAAAGGCGCATCCATTGAGCAGATGGCGAGTCAGGATCGTCAACTTCATCTTTGCGACAAATACTAGTTTATTAATAAATAATTCGAATATCTCCTTACTTTTCCCCCCGACACATTCATGGTAATTATTTTTTTCTGGGGCTTTGCGACCAGCTTTACCCTATTGCATGCATTTGCGCGGTTGTCATTGCGACAGTCACAGCCATAATTTTGCTTCCACCATGTAAGTGGGGCCCGACTAGTAGTGTCTCTCAAATATTGCTCAATGTCTTTCTTTGCGGTCTCTGTGTTAGTGGCGCAGCAGTCTGATTTTCTCCATTCATATTCAAGTGTGAATGAGAACCGTTTTGCGGAGGATGCCAGGTGTATGAAAAAAATAAAAAAAGAATATTCGAATCTCAAAATTTTAAATCAAATGCCAACCCACTCTGGTCCAGCCCTATTATGATCTCAGGGCGCGCTCAATCGCTGTACAGCTGCCGATCATCTCACGTGGTTCAACGTGACCATTATCCTGCCTCTTCTTCTGCATGGCATCTGCCTCTTCTTCTGCATGGCATTTTTTTTTTTTTTTCCCAAACCACTTCAGCAGAAATCCCACCCTGCAACCGATTTCATTGGTTTAGGTTACAGTAAGTTTAGGGATCAGTGTTTGGTGTAGGCAATCAGTACAGTGATTGACAAGACCAATGAAAACTTTAGAATCAGCTGCAGGGCGGGATTTCTGCTGAAGTGGTTTGGGGGAAAAAAAATCACGCTTCTGTTCTGCCTGACACGATCCTGCATGACTTCCTCATTCTGACATCCGTGATAACAAAGCTAAAGTAACATCTCTTCACCTGAAACAAGAAGCTAATAAATGCACGGTTTGAAGTATATGTGATTTGTGTGTGATTTTCGTGCGATTGGGGTATTTTCATATGAATTAAGAATGTTTACAGTGTTCATGCTAGGTAAGGATAGCCCATAGCTTCATATAAAAAGTTAAATATAACATTTCAAAATATTTAAAAAAAAAAAAAAAAAAAAAAAAAGAAAGAAACTATAGTACTACAGCTATGAATTTAAACAGAGTCTAGCCATGGAACCTATTAAACTTAATGATTCATTTTAATCAGTTTTTGGGTTTCATTTTCCTAACTTTTGTGTGTATTGTTTCATACATAATTGATTTGATCATTTTTACCCAACAGAAAAACTACAGACTCATAGCTGCAAGACAGTCTGAATTAGAGGTTCTTCCCCAAGAAGAACCTAACCACAGCCCAGTGGGGACTGCTTTAGAGGAACTTGAGGAGGAGATCAGGGCCCTCAGGGAAGAGAATGAAAGACTGCAGAACCAGCAGAGTGTACGATCTTCTGCAGCCAGTAAAGATCTTGAGACCCAAGTCAAGGCTTTACATAAGGAGAACACCAGGCTGCGCAAAATGGCAGTTAGAGGCAACTATCTCTTGTAGATTAAAATAGTGATTCTTTTAGATTGAATAAATCACTGTCTCCTTATTTTTGGTGTTATTGTTAGAGATGTATCTGTGTCTACATTTTTAGGGGATATCTACTGATGTAGTATAGGGTTTCCTGTAGGAAAAAAAAAAATAGCCTAGGGCTAAACACTGTAGCGCCACTGAGGCAAAATTGGTGTGGCAGAAACCCTGTAATGCTTTCAGAACCCCTCACCAACACATTTTGCTACACTTTGAGACACCAAAAAATGAGTGGAGGTGTATTTTGTTTTTTTACATGTTATGTATTTACAACTTGTTTGGAGTCCTGTCGTGGTAAATTCAGTGGGCCATATTTTTCAGAAATTCCATCACTCTTAGCAGCTGTGAAGACCCTCATTTCGGACAAGATCACAGAAAGCTCAAGCAATGGAGGTGAAAGCGAATATGAGGCCAGTGTTGCTCTACCATCACCTCCTCAACCCACATCTCCCAAACCAACATCAGTAAGTACATTTTTGTAATGGTCAACTAAATACATAAAACATTGTCACTGGTGATTTGTTTTTATTCTGGTTTGTCTTTCCTTATTACAATTAAGTAGGTGCCACTAGGGAATGATGACTCCACCAGAGTGTCTGCCCATTGTTGGGAGACTGCAAAAGCACAACCTACAGCGAAAGGAATGGCCCGCACCCTCCTGCTGGGCCTGTTCAGCATTGATGTCCTACTGAAGTCCAACCTGACGGGAGGGGTCAACAAGGTCGATCCATCTGCAGAGAGACGCCAGCCTCTGGACCCCAAGAAGCTTACAACTTTACTCAGTAAGAAAATAAGAATTTATTTTTAATGGATTAATATATTTTGCAAAGTTATTGTAAATGGTAAAGGGTAACAAACACTTTAGGACTGAAATGTACACAACTAATAGCGAAACAGATGGACAAATAAAAAGCTTTAACAGCTTTGATATTCTTTTAGATATAAAGTGATTTCTCTATCTAGTCAGAATACATCAAACATTTTTTAGCATTAAAATAGATCCCCTGTAGCAGCTTTAAAATACCAGCACCAGCACCAATTCACCTACCATAGGCATGCTTGGCTACGGCAAAGTACAGTTGCTTTCACTGACCACAATACTTCCTGGAAAACAAAGTGGATACAGTAGTATAACCTCCTCGCTCTAAAAGCCCCTTGGAGAACCTTCCTAACTCCTTCCTTGGTTCCTTGAGAAGCCAATTCTGATTTCAGACTGAACTATTTACAGGTAATCCACTGAAGAGCGAGGACTAGGCATATAAGAAAAATATTACCAGTATTAGGATCCACCTCATCTTTTGCAACAATCAGAGGCTAACATTATGGATGTCTTTCTTTTTTATTTTCTTTTACAGATGCAGCTGTTCAGCAACACCCAGGGGTGAAGATTCCAGACATACGAACGGCCATAAACAAAAGGATCTGTGAGTTAAGACACCAGGAGAAGAAAAAGTCCATGGACAACTGAAGGACTGGCCAAGGCTGGCCAATCAGAGTGGGTCATGATAAGTTAACATGTGGGATCCATAACACTGCACTAAAGGATTGTTGTCCTGTTTTTTTCCACTGAGGGATTGTTCTGTTTTTGTTGCACCGAAGACTGTTTTATTTTATTACAATGGAGAACAGTTGTCCTTTAGGAAATGTTTTATTAATTCTTTTAAGTATTTTTGTTCATTTATAGTTGTTGTTGTTGCCATCTATTGGATCACATAAAAATATAACATGTTCAAAAAAAAAAAAAAAGATTTTATAGCCTGGAACTAATTATGATATGGCATATATGGCACACCCCTACCAGCAAACCATCTTGCCGTTTGCTGAGCACATTATGTACATTATGTGTACATAAGCTTCAGATGGAACCATGGTGACATGCCTTTCATTCTGTTTGTTCTCAGGTCACTGTCCCTTCAGCTGCTGCTTTTGAAATAAACCTAATTCAGTTAATGTGAACTATATTGATGTCTTATTCAATCTAATATATTTTAAAATATATGACAGATATTGTACATTAGATTAACCATTATTTAACCATTATTTCCATTAATGGTAAATGTTTGGCACCCTGTGCTGCCATGCATTTCACTGTTTTTTACGTTTAAATTTTTTACAGTGTATATTATCTCATATATTTTTACATTATATACTTACATATACAATGCCTCTTCCAACATATAATTTCATATAATGTGGGATATATTTCAATATACATAACAATATATTAAATAGTATAATAATATGTATTTATTCAATATATGAAAACGGCAATAATTGCAGTATTGTCCCATATATTACAATATATAACTTACATATATAATATGTTATTATATAATATATCATATGATATATTACTAGGTAAATTTCACAATATATGGAGACACATGAAATATATTGTCACGTAATATATTGAGAAATATATTTTTGTTGCGTAAGGGAACAAATTAATATTCAATTAGATTAAAACGTATTTATTTTCATTTGTTACGGGTCCTTCATGATTTTCCAACTTGTTGTTGGGACCCATTCAAGCCCAGTCCAGAACTCCAACCAGGGGGTATTCTCCCCCCAAAAATGTAATTCTGTCATTAATTGCTCACCTTTATGTCATTCCAAACCCCTAAGTCTTTCATTCATTCGGGGCACAAATTAAGAATTTTTTAATGAATTTAGAAAGCTTTCTGTCCCTCCACTGACAGCCTATGCAACTACTTTCAACCTCCAAAAAGGTAGCAAAGACATATCCAGAATAAAAATTTCCTGATAATTTGCTCACCCTTATGTCATCCAAGATGTTTGTGTCTTTCTTTCTTTCTTTCTTTCAACTGCAGTTTCAGTGCAGCTTCAAAGGGCTCTACACGATCCCAGGCGAGGAATAACAATCTTATGTAGCTAAACGATTGGTCATTTTTTTCAAAAACGTAGATTTATATACTTTTTAACCACAAATGCTCGACTTGCACCAGTTCTACAATGGCCATGCATATATTCATGGATTACATAATACTTTTTAAATTACATACAAGTGTATAAAAGTTATTTATTTACTTATTTTTCTAAGAAAATGGCACATTGTTTCATTAGATAAGACACTTATTCCTTGGCTGGGATCGTGTAGAGCCCTTTGAAGCTTCATTGAAAATTCAGTTTGGACCTTCAACCCAATCTGATTGTAGTCGGCAGGTAAAGGTGCAAATTCTGAGTGCCAAGAGCATCTTTTTGGCATCTAAGATCACAAATGTCACAGCAGAAAATTTAAATGATTTAGTTACTGCAATATACTATTCTATATATTTGGACGCTGTTTGATGACCACAGCTTTTAATTACATTAAAAAATTACATTTTTTTTTAATTACAAAAAAAAGCTGTCAACACCGATCCTGAAGGACAAGTAGCTGAGCTCCAGGAGGATAAACCCATTTGGATATTCAGCGAGGAGCTCAGCTCTGTTGGGCTCAAACCTAAATTAACCCCTGGTTGTAAAAAGCATAAACAAGGAAAACTTGACAAATTGTAGATATCGGTCCACAAAGTCTGAATCTTAAATCAAATTAGTCTTTTTTCTTCTCCACTACTGTCACCTGAATTTGTTTCCTGCCATTGTCTCTTTTGGGTGGGTCAAATAAAGTTTAAAAAAACAAGTAATATTCTGAAATTATCAATTAAGCTGCACTTACACTGTCAGATAACAACAAAAGCTTGAACTGAACTGAGCTGGATAATCACACTATTTTCTGCCTTTATAACTGAGTTTCACAACTAATGAACTTTACAATTAACATCAACTGATCTAATAATAAGTTTCAAAGAATTTTATATTTACAAATCTGTGTCTAGGAACAAACCAAAATTTTAAGTAAAACTAAACTATAACAGATGGTCAGATGTGGCCACAGCAGTTCATATTTATTAGACCAAAAAAAAAAAAGTCTAATTTATAAAAATGTAAAAAATGCAATTGGTCATGAAGGTGCACAATCAAATTTGGGCCACATTCAGTTGTGGTGTGAACGTAGCTTTAATTTCACACAGATACGAAATTAAAGCTTGATTAATTTTCACACATTTATAAACTTCTGTTCATTTGCAGAGCACTGCAGTAAAAACCATGACAAATGTACTAAAACATCAAAACCAACATTTTCCAACAAAACTATGATATTATAGACCAGTCACTCCTGTTCTTAGGGACCCACCAATCTGCTCTTTTAGTTTGCCTCCCTTATTTGACAAACCTGATTCAGATCACCTGCTCAATAAACATACAAAATGTTCAGAGCGGTGGCTCCCCAGGACCAGGATTAAAAACCACTGTTATAGACCAGTCCTGAATCTGCCATTCATGTCAAAAAGCACTAGCATGGTTTAGATTTCACATATCTATCCAACTGCTAATACTTTGTATAAACAAGCAGACATTTCATCACACACGAGTATGGAGTGCATCAGGGCTCAGTATTAGTTTCTCTACTTTTCTCCTAGTATATGCTGACTTTGGCGGACATTTTCTTTAGAGCTCATGTTATGCCAATGATACATTTTTACATTTTGTGACAAAACTGCACAACTGTCATTTAGTACAAGTTATTGATTGATTTTTTTTTTTTTTTAATCCTTTAATTTAACCAGAAAGATCCCATTGAGATCACAATCTTCTTCTAGGGAGACCTGGTCAAGATGGGAGCACACAAAAGTTTCACCAAAAAAAAAAGAAAAGAAAAAGAAACAAGTATAGAACCACTGATCATGCCGTGTGTGCCTTCTTTATCTTCTGTTAATTCGTAATTTTAACTTCTCCTTTATTAACCCTTTCACAATATTCTAGCTGAGCCCCCAGTGTAAATGACAACTATTTTAGAATATTTCACTTTATTGTTTCAATGGCAAAGCCTCATGCTTGTCATGTGACACACTGCAGCCACAATAGTGGCTGTATGAACGCTTTTATTTAGTTTTTCCTTTTTTATTATAAATATTCACAAATGTGCTCACTATATAACGAAATCTCTGATATTCTGATTTTTAAATACGTGCAAGTAAGCAATGTATTAATGTAGTTTACTTAGTAGTTTACTGGAGTCCCCCAAAGCTGTGTGTTATCACCTGCATTATTTTCTATATATATGAATGAAATGCAGATTTGTGAAAACAATTTTACTCTACTCAAGTATGCTGATGATATAGCCATGGTTGGTCTTATGGTCAGAGGAAAGGGGGAGCTGGAGAGGATCGTCTATACTAGTCTGCTGGAAAGCATTATATCTTATAATATCACCTGCTGGTATGGGAATCTGGGGGCTAAAAGTAAAAGCAAGCTTAGAAAGATCATTAACATAGCCAGTAGGATTGTATTGGACCCCCAGAGGCAGTTGGTAGAATTATATACAAACCAGACCAGGAGGAAAGCCTCACAAATAGTTCAGGATTCCACTCACCCTCTTCAACAGGAATTCGAAAAACTCCCTTTGGCAGACGATACAGGGTACCCACAGCAACAAGAAATACTTTTAAAAAATCTTTTATACCATCTGCCATTACTTTATTAAATAAATGAACAATAATCTTGTCTATGTATGCTACGCAATTAATTGCTGTTATTAATTTATTAATATTACTTAATTATTTGTATCTGTGTTTTTTTAGTATTATTAGTTTATGTGTTTGTTTATTTTTACCTATGTGTCCTGGTCCATGGGGCAGGAAGTCTCTGTATGTTTTTGTGTGTTTGCTCTATTGGATTGTGAAGTTAAGTGTATTTGTGTATATGTTACCCTGAGGCCGTAGATGAATTTCCACATGTGTGGACAATAAAGATTTTCTAATTCTAATTAACAGTGATGGGCGCCGCCATGTTAGTTCACACTGAATTTGAGCTGAACACATAAATGCATCCTCTCCTCCCAAAAGACATTAAAGTAAGTCTCTGGTGAACTGGGAGAAGAGTAGAGTAAATATTATAGTTACCTACACAATGTGTATATGATATCAATAAAACATGTAACATCTGATTATATTTGTAAGAACCATTATTGCTAATTCTATAGACATCAGTGTGTATTTTAACAAACTGTAAATGTATTTTTTGCTAGTACTTATGTGTATTTAAATGTTTGGAACATAAAATAAGCATTATATTGTTGAAAGCACTGAATAGTTGTGATAATACGACAAGCGCTCAGCACATCCCATCTGGCTCCGCGCCAGCCAAAGCGTGAAAACAGATTTGAATTCAGCAGTTGATCACATGATGCACTGAACTTCTAATCACACCAGTGTGATCGTAGGCTCCAAAGATCAGCCTGATCACACTGTGACTGTACGTGTTAAAGGGTTAAAAGTGGGCAAGCACCAAATGTACAGTTTTTTATGGTGGGTGAAGTTGAGGAGGACCCAGCTTCCCTCAATCCAGTCTCCCCAGAGACTCCACAGTCCACTGCTGCTCTTCCAGAACACCTTTTGGCCTTAGTCCACTGATTCCAGTCTGGTAGTCTCTGTGGTCCCAGAGCTCCCAAATCTAGTGATCTCAAAACTAGTGGTTACGAAACTCTCTCTCATGAATCTGCACATTCCACCACCACCACCACCACTGTTGTCCATCATCTCACATAATCAGTATTCATATTGGCTTCGATGCTGCCCTTTTCTATCTGAATGGTATTGGTCAGACGAGACCGATCCAAATCCAATATTGTGTGTTAACTATTCTCTGTTATTGTTAAACTCCACAAAAAGCACAAAGTAAAAGCACCATAAATTTAAATAAACTCTCCTCTCCACTGCAGCCATCTGTCATCCTCCATTCAGCATTCAAACTGTGTGTCACATTTAATTAAGACAGTCAAGACGATGAAACTGTTCAAGATAATTGTTCCTATTATTATACTATGATTTGTAGATAAAGATAAATGGTTTTGCATAAAAGAACTTTCTGGAGTTTAGTGCTGTTTTTAAATCATGTTACTTCCTACCTGATCATCACTGGAGTATAGAGCACTATGAATTGTTCTTGATGCGCACAGTAACTGGTTCAATAAATTATTTCACTCATTTAAACTGAAATTACTGTATAATTTTGAAATTATTGTGAAATTATTGAAATAATGTTATTCCAGTGATGAAGGATTTGAAAGGATGAAAGCTTTTAAAGTCTCAGTGTTGAGTGCTACTATAAGATGAATCCTGCCTGGTTTACATGTTTGAAAATTAATAACAGTTTAAAACATTAATTAACATCAAAAAGTAATCAAATGTAATCAGTTGCATTATTTTAATAAAGTAATTGAAATTGTTACACTATTTATTACATTTTAAATATGGTAATTTGTAATCTGTAATCTATTACATTTCCAAAGTAACCTTCCCAACACTGGATATAATACACTATGCATCAATTTCTCTTCCCTTTGTGCTCTGAACTTTTCTATGCAGAGCGCTGTGTGCTGTGACTCCATGTTGCTTCAAACACATCATTCTGTTCATGAGATGCACATGCATGTAAGCATATACACAAACATACATATTTAAACTTAAATGTAAACTTACTAATTAATCACACATTTTTCACACATTAGTCACGAGTAATCACATTTTATTGTTTATATTGTGATAATAATATACATGACTTACCTCAATGACACCAACTGCAGCAAGGTTTCACTTTAATGCTGCATTCCTGACAACTTTTTTTTCCACCTCCTACTTGGAAATAATGGTGTTTAAAGTCAGACATCTGACCTGTGAACTTGGGGCAGATCGATCAACACTGACCTCAGTGAGACTGTTTCCGGCAAGCATACAGAATCAGAATCAGAATCAGAAAGAGCTTTATTGCCAAGTATGCTTGCGCATACAAGGAATTTGTTTCAGTGTTATTAGCTACCAGTACACAGAGACAACAACGCACAGACAATAAAAATAAGAGAATAAGAAAAATACACATAGAACATAAATAGAATATAAATAGACCAAAAATAAAATAGAATATAATAATTATAATTGTTAAAAATAAATTGACAAATAACTAGGTGGTATGTACAGTTGTGCTATATGTGATAGGATGGAATGCAGGGATGTGTTAGGGATGTATTAGGGTGGAGGTGGTAGCAGTAGATGTCAGATTATTCTACAAATTTTTATTGCACAATGGGAGGAACATTTTAACTGTTCATAAGGTGGATTGCCTGGGGGAAAAAACTGTTCATGCGTCTGGTAGTCCTGATATTTGGGGCTCTGTAGCGCCGGCCGGATGGTAAGAGTTCAAAGAGGGGATGGCTTGGGTGCGAGGGGTCCAGAGTGATTTTCTGAGCTCTTTTCCTCACTCTGGATGTATATAGTTCCTGAAGGGTGGGCAGGGGAGCACCAATAATCCTCTCAGCAGTCCGGACCGTTCTCTGCAATCTTCTGATGTCTGATTTTGTAGCTGAGCCAAACCAGACAGTTATTGATGTGCACAGAACAGACTCGATGACGGCTGAGTAGAACTGTCTCAGCAACTCCTGTGGTAGGTTAAACTTCTTCAGCTGGCGAAGGAAGTACAACCTTTGTTGGGCCTTTTTAACAATGGAGTCGATGTGAGTGACCCACTTCAGGTCCTGGGAGATGAAACATCCCAGGAACTTGAATTTCTCCACTGTAGCCACAGTGCTGTCCATGATGGTGAGTGAGGAAAGTGCAGGGGGGTTTCTCCTGAAGTCCACTATCATCTCTACAGTTTTAAGCTTGTTCAGCTCCAGGTTGTTGTGACTGCACCAGACAGCCAGCTCTTTTACCTCCTGTCTGTAGGCAGACTCATCACCGTCCCAAATGAGGCCGATAACCGTGGTGTTGTCAGCAAACTTCAGGAGCTTGACAGAGGGGTCTTTAGAGGTGCAGTCATTGGTGTAGAGGGAGAAGAGCAGTGGGGAGAGAACACAACCCTGAGGGGCGCCAGTGTTGGTGGTGCGGCTGCTTGATGTGAATTTCCCCAGTCTCACCAGCTGTTGCCTATCTGTCAGAAAGCTGGTGATCCATTGACAGATAGAGCTAGGAACAGAAAGTTGGTTTAGTTTGGTGTGGAGGAGTGAAGGAATAATGGTGTTGAAGGCCGAACTGAAGTCCACAAACAGGATCCTCACATAAGTCCCTGGCCTGTCCAGATGCTGCAGGATGAAGTACAAGCCAATGTTCACTGCATCATCCACTGACCTGTTTGCTCGGTAAGCAAACTGATAAGCTCAGATAAGCCAGAACCAGTTTTTCAAACGACTTCATGACGACAGATGTTAGCGCCACAGGTCTGTAGTCGTTAAGTCCTGTTATCTTGGATTTCTTTGGAACAGGAATAATGGTTGAGCGTTTTAGGCAGTCAGGGACTTCACACAGCTCCAGAGACCTGTTGAAGATCTGTGAAAAGATGGGGGTGTAGTGTGGACCAAATGTATGTCAAACTTTAAAACATTAATATTAAGTTTAATTTTTGCTCATATTTAGCTTTTTATCAACTGTTTTTTAAACGAACAGCAGCATTGTGTTAGTTTTTTGGTTTTTTTTGGTATAATTGACACCAAAAGACGAAACACTCTGGTTGTGTTATGGCGACACCATGTGTTCAACATGTATTTGACGTGTGATTGACTGGATCATTAAGATTGGAACATTTCAAATCGAATGTTTCCACATCTGATTTTGTCTCAGATGCAGCAGAGAAGCAGTGCTTTCTCTTCAAAATCTGTCGCACATGACGTGGATCTAACACAAGTCTGATTTTCTCCCTATTCTTTATGGTCATTTAGGATTGCTAACTTAAGATTGTTTATTAAGCCATTTGACAAAAATGGTCATTTTGTCCTTTGACATTTTGTGTGTTTTTGTCTGTTATTTGTCTGGTCAGCATGATTGGGTCACTCCATGTCAAATAAAACCATGACGTTCTTCAAAAACATCATTCATTTCTGTAGAGCTGGACATTTTAATTAGGATCAAATGAGTGAGTTCAGCTTTGAGAATGAAAACCAACCTGTTTGTTCCTCAGTATCTTCATGTTTGACTCTGAATGTTTCTTCAATCCTCACGTCTTCATTCTCCTCTTTAATAAACGCCATCTTCACAATAGTGTGTCACGTGGATCTGCTTCACCAGGAGTTTTCTGTGTGTCTGGACACTTTGTCCTGTTTAAGATGAGAATAATTAACAGTTAAAAAATTAAATCTAAACTAAATTTTCAAGTGCATCTCAATCAGCTCCCTAGTCACTGCACTGTGAGTCAGTCAGTTGGTATAACTGTTATGTATAATACAGAATTGGGCCATATTTAATCATATTTAATGAAAAGAAGCGGTCCTGTATTTACAGGCATACACAACAAACTCAGATTTTTTTTTTGAAAACAAGAACATTCTAGGAACTTTCCCTGTGTGTTTCTTTTTGTTTTATAACCTAAAGAGAACCTTCCCAGAATATTCCCTGCAGGTTATTTTTAGTTTTATTTTCATAACCATGTAAACTAATTAAAATGTTGCAGATGTTTCTGAATGTTGACCAGCAGAGAGATTATTCTAATGCTGAAATGTGTATTTTTAATAAAGAAACAGCATTTCATGTCTAAAATAAGCTTTAATAAAGTGTAGAAATGTCCGCAGTCAAAAAACATTATAATGATTAGATAAATCCAATTTTGTAGCTAAAAAATTAAGCATAGTGTAAAAAGCATATCATAAACACGTGGTACAGTACAAATATTTTGAGCGTCACTTATTCTGTCCCCTATTTTCCTATAACGAAATCACAAATGTCCCTTACTTTCTTTTTCTGAAGTTGGCAACCCTAATTAGAAATATTTCTATTGTTACTTTTAATTTTTTTGTTCATTTAATATTTATTATATTTAATAGATTATGTTTTCAGCAAAAAAAAAAAAAAAAAAAAAAAAAAACATTGCTGCTGGTTTGTAAAAGTTGTCATTGCTTGTTTGTATTAGATGCATTTGGTCCACCGCCGGACCAAAATAAAAGTCTTGCCATCACATTACTGTCAATAAAAATGCAACTTTAAATGCCAGAGGAGTTCAAAGTTGATTTCTTAGTGAAATATATTTTTAAAAACATGTACAATGATGTGTTAAAAATATTAAGAACTACAAATGAAAAAGTGTGAGATTCTGACTAAAAGACAGAACTTTAATGTTTAGGTGTAGAAATCATTAGTATTAAAATACAAACAGGGGGATTGTTTAGAAAAAAATATATAATCTCAGTGTTACTTAAAGGGTTTATATCCACACACACACACACACACACACATATATATTTTCTATTATCTGAATGTTTTATATAATATGATAATATAATATAATAACAAAACTTTATATAATATGATAATATAATATAATAACAAAACTTTTGGCCTAACATACACTCACTATATCTGCTATGGATTCACCTTCACTTCCTCCCGTTCTCATCACGTGATGTTAACAGTGCTACTGACACTCTCTGCTCCGCTTTCTCTACATCATCTTGTTTAGACACAGTCTGCCCCCTTCTCTTCCAGGCCAGCCCATACCAAATATGCTGTGGCGTGTTAATTAACAATAATAAATAATAATAATAATACTAATAATAATACATTTTGTTTGTAATGTGCATTTTATACAAATCATTCTTACTGTTTATCATGTTTGATATGATAATGATGAAATCATAATAAAATAAATTAACACAATTAAAGTAAAATGTAAACACCCTAATATTAGTATCAATACAGAAAAAAAATATATTTATAAGGGGAGAGTTCACATACACTTAAACCCTAAAACTGAGAAGCATATTTATGAAACGTTTACTGGAAGTCGGGGATAATATGTTATGTGGCCTGATGCCAGTGGAAAGGACACAGACCAGACGTCACGCTGTTTGGCGGCAAATATAAATATTATGTGGCAGAAGGACACTATACAGTATATGGCCCAATTCAGTGGAGCAACAATCGGCCCACATGCTGTGAAACTACCACAGTACGACTGTCATCCTCGATCTGAATCCTGCAGAACATGAAACTGAGCTCACTGTCTCTTTTGAATCTCTTTTGAAAGGACGACTGGTGATGAAGACCACTGTAGATATAGGCATGGTGTCATGCTTTCCTCATGATTACATGCATCTTGTTCATCTTGGACATAATATCTGGATTTTCACTGGATTATTTGGCTAAGATGAAAAAGATGATAAGAACCCTTCATCATCCACCAGCCAATGTTATTTGGCGAATCTCAGAAATGGATCCTTTTACATGGAGTGATAAAGATTCACAAAAGGAGCAGAACCACGGCCCACTTCCACCCTCTATAGTGGGCGTACCAGTGCTTGTCGTAGGTGGTACTAAAATTAATGTATAAAGTAAGAGAGACAAATGTATTAAGATTGGTAACTGCATTTGTGATTGACTCTGGCACTTTCATTCATGTGATTTGGGCGTCTACTTGGTTTGACTTCTCAAATCAGGAAATCCTTGAGTTCAGAGCAGTGCGGGACTACTCAGTATCGTCTCTGAATGTAGATGATCAGATGCTGCTGGAGCAGATGATGGAGCAGGAGGATCATGTGAGGAACAGATTGAGAAAGAAGAACCAGAAGAGTCCTTGAAGACCACGACTCTCCTCACAGTGTGCTCAGTCTCACAGACACAAATACAGACATGAAATATATAGAAGAATAAGGAGTAGATGGGACATAAATATGGCAGGATATTCTGGACTGTTTTCAAAAGAAATTGCAAATTGTTGTCATCAAAATCAACTGATTGTCCATTTTGACAAAGTCTGTAAGAATTAGACACTAAAATAAAATAAATACAAGAATAACTCCAGAAAACAGTCTTTCAGTCATTCCTGATGTTTGGAGATGAAGAATCAGTCTGAAATCACTGCACAAAATCTCACTATTAATTCTCAATGTCAGACACAACCATCACATGATCTGAAACATTAGATGAAAAACCTTTAGAAAGTTCATCATTTCAATTGTTGAGTGTCTGTAAGATCAAATAACACAATCATAACAGACATGATTTAGTGGGACACTGCAGGACACATGAGAGTGTTGGACAGCACATTTCAGGGCCCAGTTTATGGCCACAATAGTGGACAAAGGTTTGCTACATTTTGATTGGATCTTGGTGAGCTAACATAAACAAACTGTCCAACGGCATCAGATAAAGATGCCAGAACAACAGCCAAACACCTCTTAGAGTACAAGAAAAAGACCCTTGGTGCAAAGCCCGGGAAGGACAGAACCTCCTATTGGTCAAAATGCAGTTTGTGCCCTTCATCCACCTTGAGACTGATTCCTAATGGTCTGGCCTGTGACCGACAATAAAAATTCCTTAGGACCTCCAGATGCAGCAGCAGTGGGTGAAACAAGAGATCATGGAGATCCATCCAAATCCATTCATAACTATGTTTTCAAACCTTAAAACTGATGCACACTACAACACACACATCTTATTCAGAGAAATAAGTTTCCCTATTGACAGCAACGTATAGTGCAACATCTCACACAAACTCAGCTGTTAATGGACAAATGAATGCATGCATGACAGTTCAATCTTTTCCCATCATGTTTGGACTTAATGTGTTCGTAACATTGTCAAATGCATTCTGGTTATGGTTTGGAAAGTGAGAAATGCACGAGTAAAACTTTATTGATACTTTTCTAACTTTGTGTTTGGACTATGCAAATAAATTCCACAGGAGGAAAGAAGAGTGGGCCACCATGTGTCCCCCCACTCTGATGGAACCAGCCAATCACAGCACAGAAATGGAGAAGTGCCAAATTGCAATCTCCTCATTGGAAAGGGATAAAGGTACCCTTCCAAAAGACACTCCTCGTTCTGAGTCTGAGCCTATAGAGGAAAGACACAAACAGAGCAACAAATTTCTGAGTCTCCCATCCGGTGAGACGATAGCAGATCAACCTCAGTTCTGAGTCTGAGTCCTGCGAGGGGAGGGACAATAATAGCTACACCAGTTCTGAGTCTGTGACCCGCAAGGGTGAGACAACAACAGATACCAAGTCTGAGTCTACAGCTTTTGAGGCAGCAACAGATACAACCACGTTCTGAGCCTCCAGCCTGCAAGGAAAGAGATACTCTTCGTTCAGAGTTTTCGTCCAGCGAGACAACAACAGATGCAGCATCCTGAGCCTCCATCCTAGAGAGACAAAGCGGATTGACCAAGTTCACCTCCCTAGTTTGGCGAAAGCGAAATTCACTACAGGAGTGAGATCACTTTCTGCTCTCACATTATGTAAATATTGATTTTATATTATGTGAACACATATTTGCAGTGACGACAGATGAAAAACATGTTATAAATGACTGTAGTGTTTATGAAATGTAAATGAAGTCACTCTCTGATTCACTGCAGCACACGGGACAAAGACTCCAGTTTCAGGACTGTCCCACACTGAGATCAGCTGAGGTGTGATTCACTGTGAGAGAAATAATTACTGCATCAATGAACTACTATAATCTGACTACTGTAGTGTAAACTCTCACATCCCTTTACTTTACTATGGTATTTCTGTAAACATTACTATCTGACCACAGTAAATGCTCATAAGGCTCATCTTACATTATATTCATAAGAATTATGGTGAGTGATTTCAGAAAAAGAAAAACCTTTATTAATTTGTAGAATTTGTTCTAAATATCCAAGAAAAAATAATGTATTTGTGAGAAAATATGCTACAAGAGTGTGACTCTCATTGTATGAATTCACATAGTGCAAATTTTGTTGATGACGTCACATTGTTTGATTGTGGTGTGTGAATGTGTTTTGAATCAGATTGACTGCAGTAAAACTGAGAGTGAATGAGTTTGTTGATTTGTGATTGACAGAACAGGATTTGTGCTCCTGCAGTGAAGAGTTTGACAAGATGAAACTTGTGTTTGTGAGACAGAAATGAATCTACAAGTTTGCAAATCTGAAAAGATTTTTCTCAGTGATTCAAATGTCCTGATTGACGTGTGTGAATAAAAACTCTACAAATACAAATAAACTTCACAAATCAAACAGAGGAAAACATGCTGCATTTTCAAATACATTTCAAATTAATTTATTTCATGAATGAACAAAGTTTGAGTCGTTTATAAGGTGCATTTAAAACACATCAACCATCTTCACACATTTGTAATGAAAAGTGTTTAGAAATCTCTTGAACAAAAGTGTTTTTATTATTAACAAAATATTAATTTTACTTCGTGTTCATTTTATTACTTAAATAGAAGATCAGTATGTAGTAATAATAATAAATACAGACTTTATTTTACAGTGCAACAAGATTATTGTAATAGTAACTTATCATTTAAATAATGAAATATACATAGTTAATATGTTGGTTATTGTTAAATACTTCTTTATCTTACAGTGTCATAATAAGATAAAATTATTATTTTTGTCATTATTATTATTATTATTATTATTATTATATAATATATATAATATAATATAATATTTCCACATTTTTAATGAGAAATGTTTATAAATTTGTTGAAAATGTTTTATTACTAACAAAATATTAATTTTACTTTGTTTTAATTTTATCACTTAAACAAATCATTGTACTGTAAATAGACGGTCAGTAGAGAATAATAATAATAATAATAACAATAATAACTGTTATATTTTAATTAATAAAAACATTAATATTATGTTTTTTATTAAATACTTTTTATTTTACAGTATGATAGGATTACTGCAATCATAACATTTCTTTATTGTTATAATAAAACAAAATAAAATAATTATTTTGGTTATTATTATTATTACATACTAACATTTTATTTCACAGTGCAATATGATTCTTGTAATAGAATTTAACAATAATATAAAATTCATATCTTTAAGTATTCTTGTCATTTAAATAACAAATATAAGAAATATGTTATGATTGTAAGTCATTAAAAAAAAATGTCAACAATAAATTAACTATAACTTTATTATTTAAATTACAACTATTTAAAAAAATTTATCAAAACTGTTATTATTGCAATAATATTATTATAATATTTATTCAATTAAAAAAAATCTGTATTAATAAGGACTTTTTATTTTATTATTATAAGATGATAGCATAAAGATTGTCACACACACACACACAGGAGGAGACGAGAGGTGAGTGACGATGTAACAGCATTTATTTGCAGTAGATGAGACACATAAAGGTTGAGACACATGAGAATAGATGGCTTAGCTGACAGTCCTTGTAATGTGGTGCAGATGAAAGTTCCGTAATGATCACCCAGAATCCGGAGAGCAGGAGAAAGTCAATACAGGAGAAACACATCAGAGCAAACGAAGCCAGGTGCGAACGGTAGATCCGACAAGAGTTGACTAACAAACTGTCCTATTTAAAGGGTGTGGCTTATTGAATTCAGGTGCACATGATTAGAATTCCGGTGATGATGAATGGGTGGGTGGTGCTCCGGGTGACGTGACAGGTGAAGGTGGCTGTGGTGAATGCCTGACACTAGTTTCTCAGACATAAAATGGCTTTGTATTATATAAGACATACAAAGCATGCTTGTGTTTATGACTATAAAATCATATTTATTTATTTATCGTATAACAATAGGATACTATTAGTTTATTATTAATACTCTGTTCATGAATAGATGTTTAACGTGCTAAACAATAATAATTAGTTTCTCAGATATAAAATGCCATTTTTTAAAGATAGTATAAAGCATGTGTGAGTCTATGACTACAAAATCATACTATCGTGGGTGGAAAGCCAGACTAGATCGCCAGGTTGGTAGTGGGGGGCGATCCTACGTCTGGCGTCGGTGAAGTGCTTGTCCCGGCGTACTGCTTGCTGGAGATGGTGATGAGCTGAGTCCCACACTCTCTCGCTTTCTCGGAACCAATGCTCTACCAGCTGGAACATTGGAGGGCTCCTCCGTCCAGGGGAACAGCGGAGGCTGGTATCCGAGTACGCACTGAAATGGTGTTAAGCCGGTGGAATCTTGGCGGAGGGAGTTCTGTGCGTACCCGGCCCACGGGAGGAACCTGCTCCAGCTGTGTTGGTCCTCTTGACAGTATGCCCGGAGGTACCGTCCGAGCTCCTGGATCTTTCTCTCTGTCTGGATGGTATCCAGAAGAGAGGTTAACAGAAACACCAAGCAGTTTGAAGAAGGATTTCCACACATGTGAAATGAATTGAGGGCCCCGGTCCGACACGATCTCCTCTGGGATGCCGAAATGGCGGAACACTTGATGGAATAAGTGTTCCGCAGTTTCCATGGCGGTCGGCAATCCCTTAAGAGGCACAAATTTGCAAGTCTTGGAGAAACGATCAACTATTACCAGCACACAGGTGTTACCTTCAGAGCTGGGAAGATCTGTCACAAAATCCACTCCTAGATGGGACCAGGGCCTCTCCGGGATGGGTAATGGGACCAGTTTGCCTGTAGGTAACATGCGGGGAGAGTTAGACATGGCACAGACAGAGCAGCTCTGGACATACCTGATGGTATCACGGCGCATACTGGGCCACCAGTAACGAGTTTGGAGAAGTGAGAGGGTCCGCTTACTGCCTGGATGTCCAGAGCCCGGAGACTGATGAGCTGTGCCCAGAAGGTGTTGACATTGGGAGCGAGGAACGTAGATTTTACCTTCTGGGCATTCCGGCGGAGCAGGCTCCTGGAGAGTGGCTTGTTGAATGTCCTGATCCATATTCCAGATGATTGGACAGACGATGAGTTTGGGAGGGATGATGGGTTCAGGGTCGGTAGGTTGGTCCGGCGATGACTGATGAGAGAGGGCGTCTGCGGGGATGTTCTTGGAGCCAGGTCAGTATGTGATCTTGAAGTTGAATCGTGTGAAGAACAGTGCCCAGCGTGCTTGTCTAGGATTTAGTCTTTTTGCATCTCGAAGATATTGCAGGTTCTTGTGGTCGTTGATGATGGTAAATGGATGAATAGCTCCCTCTAACCAGTGGCGCCACTCCTCCAGGGCTAGCTTGATGGCAAGTAGCTCTCGATTTCCGACATCGCAGTTTTGCTCCACCGGAGACAGCTTACGTGAATAGAATGCACAGGGATGGAGGATAGCCGACTCACCGACCGCTTGGGACAGCACTGCACCCACTCCAGTGGTGGAGGTGTCAACTTCGACCGTAAACGGGAGTTCGGGATCAGGATGGTGCAAGAAGGGTACAGTGCTGAAGAGATGCTTGAGGTGTTGAAGTGCTTCATGGGCAGCGGGGTTCCAGGTGAGGTGTTTGGGCTTACCTCGCAGGAGGGAGGTCAAAGGAGCTGTGATGGAGCTGTATCCCTTGATGAAGCGACGGTAGAAATTGGTGAATCCAAGGAAACGTTGAAGCTCTTTAATGCTGTTGGATTGTGGCCACTTCTGGATGGGGTCGACTTTCCCTTGGTCCATGAGCACGCCCTCGGCACTGATGTTATATCCTAAAAACTGAACAGAGGGTTTATGGAATTCACATTTCTCCAGCTGGAGGTACAACTGATGTTGGCGGAGTTTGAGGAAGACCTGCTGGACGTGCTGGCAATGTTCGGCCATTTTCCGGGAGTAGATCAGAATTTCATCAAGCCGTGTAGAATCAACTTGTATCGGTTCTGGTACTGGAGAGCTAGCAGCCACCGAGGCAGACTGAGGAGCGGTTACCGGTGGCTGGCAAGCGGCTAGCTGCTGAGAGACTCTGGTGGCACATTGAAGGAAAGATTCCAATCTGATGTTGTCATCATATATCACCAAGGCGGCGCAAATGTCCGGGATGAGCCCTTGTTGGTATGCTCCCAGCAGCGAGATTTCATTCCAACCGCTAGCCGCCGCCAGCGTGCGGAAGTGGAACGTGTACTCGTAGAAGAACCTTGACGTAACCGGAACAGCTGATCGGAAGTGGCGAGTGTGCCGGTTGCCGTGCTAAACACCTCGGAGAAATGGCTGGTGAACTGTTCATATGAGTTAACAATAGGGTTGTTTGAATTCCAAATCGCTTTAGCCCATTGAAGAGCCTTACCAGTCAGAAGAGAAGTGAGGAAGGCAACTTTGGCGTTCTCTGAGGGAAACTGTTGTGGTTGCATCTGGATGTATAGGTTAACTTGTAGAAGAAAACCGTTACACTCAGCCGCCTCACCCGCAAATTTGGGTGGGCATGGCCATGGGACATCCTGAGGCAGATGGCGAAGAAGGTGAGGGATTTAATACCGCCTTATAGGCATTCATTAACTCCATGAATGGATCGACTGTAGCTGGTGTCTCGGTGCTCATCTTTGTGTCGGTCGGATCTTCTGTCACACACACGCACACACAGGAGGAGACGAGAGGTGAGTGACGATGTAACAGCGTTTATTTGCAGTAGATGAGACACATAAACGTTAAGACACATGAGAATAGATGGCTTAGCTGACAGTCCTTGTAATGTGGAGCAGATGAAAGTTCCGTAATGATCACCCAGAATCCAGAGAGCAGGAGAAAGTCAATACAGGAGAAACACATTGAAGGAGCAAACAAAGCCAGGTGCAAACGGTAGATCCGACAAGAGTTGACTAACAAACTGTCCTATTTAAAGGGTGTGGCTGATTGAATTCAGGTGCACGTGATTAGAACTCCGGTGATGATGAACGGGTGGGTGGTGCTCCGGGTGACGTGAAGGTGGCTGTGGTGAATGCCTGACAAAGATAATGTAATAATATTATTAAAATATAAAAAACCTTAATATGCATTAATAATAATAACAATAATAATAATAGAATTGAAATACTGACTTTATTTTACAGCAATTGTACCATTTTAGTTTAATTTAATTTAATAATAATACATTATTATTATTGTTGTTGTTAAATACTGTTTTTTAAGTGCAATATGATTACTGCAGTAGTAAGTTTTTTTTAATTGATTTGTTTATGGGTATATTTAAAATAATATTTTGTTAATTGTAACAACAAAATAAAATGTAACTTTATTTTTAAATGATATTTAAACAATAAAAAGTTACTGCAAGAATTATATTGTACTGTAAAGAAAACGTCAGTAAATAATAATAATAATAATACTGACTTTATTTTACAGTGCAAGAAGATTATTGTAATAGTAAATGTTATAATTTAAAAAAAATAAATATATAATTAATATTTTGGTTATCATTAAATACTTCCTTTTTATTTTACAGTGTGATAGGATTACTGCAATCAGAATATTTCTTTGTTATTATAATAAAACAATTAAATTAAAATATTATTATTATTATTATTATTGAGTATAATACTGACATTTACAGTTATTTTGGCTATTATAATTTAAATTATAACAAACATAAGATGTTAATAATTATTAATTAATTATTAATAATAATTAATGTTGATGTACATATTGCAATTACAAAATAATTTATCTTTTAATAATAAAATATAATAATAATAATAATAATAATAATAATGCTAAATATATTTATTTGTATTTTTGCTTAATATTATAACAATTACAATGAATAATTATAATAATAATAGTTGATATTATTGTACATATTGCAATTCCAACATAATTTGTTGTCTTTTGATAATAAAATAAAATTAACAACAACAACAACAGCAATAAATAATAATAAATAAAAAACATCCATCATATTTAATATTTTCTTATTATAGCATTTAATTGTATTTTTCCTTAATATGATTACAATTTAAATTATAACAAACATAAGACGTTATAATTTAAATAATCATAATAACAAAAATGTCAGTTAAAAATATATTTATTAGATTTTCATATTTAAATTACAAAAATTTAACAAATCAATAAAAAAAAAATCTTATTGAAATTTTGAATATTTTTTAATAAGTCAGTATTTATTAATAATAATAATGTTGTAATTGTACACTAATATCAATTAATATTACTATTATTATTATTATTAATTATTTTTTTTTAATTTTCTTATTGTCACACTCACACACACACACAAGGGGATGGAGGAGATGAGTGGCAATCCAATCCAACAGTTTATTTACGGGAAGGAGAGTCAGATTCTGCATGTGAACGGTAGACCAGACAATGAGCAAGTGGCAGAGTGTCCTATATATAGGGCGTGGCTCAACGAGGAACAGGTGATGCTAGTTAGAATTCGGGTGAGGATGAACGAGTGGGTGGTGCTACCGGAGGTGTGGCACATGAAGGTGGCTGTGGTGAATGCCTGACACTACCCCCTCCTCCAGGGGCGGCTCCCGACGCAGAGGGCGACCTCGACCGCGAGGATGGTCCCGATGAAAGTCAGACAGCAAGGTAGGGTCGAGTATGTCCTCTCGAGAGACCCAGGATCGCTCCTCAGGTCCATACCCCTCCCAGTCGACGAGATATTCCAACCGGCCCCCTCGACACCGTGAGTCCAGGATCTCATGGACGCCGTATATGGAAGGTGGTTCGAGGATCTCCGGAGGAGGGGGTTCCACTTCAGCTCCCGGTTGTTCTGTGGCAGAGGGATAACAGGGTTTTAGCAAGGAAACATGAAATGTGGGATGAATACGATACCTGGCCGGAAGCTGAAGTTGGAAAGTTACTTTGTTGATGCGTCTCCGGATCTTAAACGGACCAATGTAGCTGGGACTCAGCTTGCGACAGGGTTGTCGTAGGCGGAGGTCCCGTGACGACAACCAAACCTGGTCCCTAGGTTGGAATTCGGGAGCAGGTCTTCTTCGGATGTTGGCGAAGTGCTTGTGTTGTCACACGGCCCGCTGCAGATGGTGATGAGCTGAGACCCACACTCTCTCACTCTCTCGAAACCAGTGGTCGACCGCTGGAACATTAGAGGGTTCCTCCGTCCAGGGAAACAGCGGAGGCTGATACCTGAGTACGCACTGAAAAGGTGTTAAGCCGGTGGTATCTTGGCGCAGTGAATTCTGTGCGTACTCAGCCCACGGGAGGAACTTGCTCCAGCAGTGTTGGTCCGTGTGACAGTATGCCCGGAGGTAACGTCCGAGCTCCTGGATCTTAGTCTCTGTCTGGCCATTAGTCTGTGGGTGATATCCAGAAGACAGGTTAACTGAAACACCAAGCAGTTTGAAGAACGCTTTCCATACATGAGAGATGAATTGAAGTCCCCGGTCCGACACGATCTCCTCTGGCAAGCCGAAGTGGCGAAATAGGTGTTGGAACAGAATGTCTGCCGTTTCCATCGCCGTGGGTAAACCCTTCAGGGGGAAAAACTTGCACATTTTAAAGAAACGATCCACCATTACAAGTATGCAAGTGTTACCTTCGGCTGCCGGGAGATCGGTCACAAAGTCTACTCCAATGTGGGACCAGGGCCTTTGTGGGATGGGTAGTGGAACCAGTTTGCCTGTAGGAAGTTGACGAGGAGAGGTAGACATGGCACAGACAGAGCAACTCTGGATGTACCTGATGGTATCCCGGCGCATACTGGGCCACCAGTATGCCTTGTCTGTAGGCCCCAAGCAGCGCCTTCTCGTTCCATCCACTAGCCGCCGCCAGCATACGGAAATGGAGAGTGTATTGATTCACCGGAGATTTGCCCTGCTGTAATCGGAAGAGTTGATCAGATGTTGAGAGTTCACCAGTTGTTGTACTGAAAACTTCAGAAGAATGGTTAGTAAATTGTTCGTATGAATGGATGATCGAATTTTCAGCGTTCCAGATCGCTTTTGCCCACTGCAGGGCCTTACCGGTGAGTAGTGATATGAGAAATGCCACCTTGGCATCCTCGGAGGTAAACAGTTGTGGTTGCATCTTGATGAACAGATTTACTTGAAGAATAAAACCGCTACACTCAGCTGCCTCTCCCGCAAACGTAGCGGGCATGGCCATGGGAGATCCTGAGACTGATGGCGGCGCAGATGGAGGTTGAAATGCCGCCTTTAAGGCGAAGGGATTTGTGCCGATGGGCGTTTCGGTGCTCATGTTGCGTTGTTCTGTTTTGCAGTCTGGTCTTCTGTCACACTCACACACACACAAGGGGATGGAGGAGATGAGAGATGAGTGGCAATCCAATCCAATAGTTTATTTACAAAAGTCTTATTAAAAAGACAAAGCATTAAGCAGTAAAAGATGTTCTTAACTGAATGCTCTTGTAAGCTGTAGAAGTCCAAAAGTCCAAGGAATGAGCCACACCACACAAGTTCAGCATAAACAGGAAGGAGAGTCAGATTCAGCATGTGAACGGTAGACCAGACAATGAGCAAGTGGCAGAGTGTCCTATATATAGGGCGTGGCTCAACGAGGAACAGGTGATGCTAGTTAGAATTCGGGTGAGGATGAACGAGTGGGTGGTGCTACCGGAGGTGTGGCAGATGAAGGTGGCTGTGGTGAATGCCTGACACTTATCATATTAAGGAAAAATACAATTAAATGCTATAATAAGAAAATATTAAATATGATGGATGTTTTTTTATTATTATTTATTATTATTGTTGTTGTTGTTAATTTTATTTTATTATCAAAAGATAACAAATTGCAATATGTACATTAATATCAACTATTATTATTATAATTATTATTCATTGTAATTGTTGTAATATTAAACAGAAATACAAATAAACATACTTAGCATTAGTATTATTATTATTATTATTATTATTATTATTATTATTATTATTATTATTATTATATTTTATTATTAAAAGATAACAAATTATTTTGTAATTGCAATATGTACATCAACATTAATTATTATTATCATTATTATTATTGTTATTATTATTGCAATTTTTAGTAATACTATATAAAATATTATTTCTACTTTATTGTAAATATACCAATTACATAAATAAATAAAAACTCTTAAATTACTGTTACATATTGCACTGTAAAATAAAATTTCAGTATTTAATAATAATGATAATAACAAAAATAATAAATTTAAAATTTAAAATAAATTTTTAAAAACAAAAACAATTTTTTATTTTAATCAATTTAACAAATGAGAAAAAATACAATTGCAGTAATCCAACTGTTCTGTAAAATAAAAAGGGAGTATTTAATAATGTAATAATAATATCTAAAATAGTATTGTAAAATAGTTTTTTCTTTAATATAACAATTAGAACAAATCAACAACAATAATAATAAGAGCTTTGCTAAATACTATTTAAATGATAACAAATCCATAACATTTGTAGTTCTAAGTAAAGAAAATAAAATAAAATCTGTATTTAAATTCTCATTATTATTATTATTATTATTATTATTATTATTATTATTATTATTAATATTAATATTAATGAATATTGAGTTTTTACTTTATATTACAATATTATTATTGCAATTACAACAGCTTTATTTTGTTATCATCTATATTAAATAATATGTTGGCTTTTACTGAATAAAAAATAAGGTATCTATTGACTTCGTGAAGAAAATATTGTAGTTCTATTGCATTAATAAGTTTTGTTTTTGTAATTTGAATAATCAAATTATAATTAATTTTATTGATATTTTGTTATGATTATTGCTTTTTATTATTATTTTATTACTTTTTTATTATAATATTTATTATAATTTACATTATAAATATATACAAAATAATTGTATTTTATTATTAAAATGCTGACTTTTTATGATATATGATTATTGTAATATTCATAGTTTTTTACTTATATCAAATTAATATTTACTATTATTATTATTAATAAATGCATTATTACATACATGCATACATACTGTTTATTTAAGAGCATGTGAGTATTATAATCATAACATATTTTTATTGATTTGTTATAATTGCAATAATTAAATTTGAAATAATTAAAATAAAACGTGTTGATACAAATATATCAGTTGAAGTAATGTTTGCATTATATCTATAATATAATACTTGTTCATATCAATTCAATATACAAAAAGTATAATAAAAGTAAACTTATTAAAAGTAAATAAAAAATATGATTTTTGTCTATAAATATACTGTGATTAAAACATGAATCTCAGAAAATATTTTAAAATGTATTCTGACAGCTTCTTTCACTTATTAAAAAAAATCTTATGATCATTTAAAACAGCTTTACTGTAGTTACAATAATATATTTTATTAAATGCTGTGATTAATGTCATATTTTATAATGTCAGAAACTCATTTCAGTCTTGTGAGGAATCGATTATATTCATGATACAAACATCAATTAAAATCTCAAGTTGATTTTTCATTGTTTTATTATTTCTGTACAAAAAATAGAGAAATTAATTACATGTTCTTCATCAATAATGATTTTGACATTTTGACACTAATAAAATGAATGATTGATGAGACACAACAATCAAATCACAAATACACACACTGATGTTTCTGTCTATATGGTGATTTCTGACACATTTATTCTGTTATTTGAGTGACAGAAGTTGAGCTGCAGTATTAATGTCATGAAGAGACTCAATAACATCTCACTCTTACTGATTCATCATCAGCTCAAAGCATTATGGGTAGAATCTCTCATCAGTCTGTTCTGATTCATCAACACAGTTTCAGTGATGATTCAGGATAAACATAAAACCCAGGATAGAGCGGCTGAGTGAATGTGGTCTGGACTGTGTGGATGAGACTCGTTGTGTTTCTGGCAACGCTGTAGAAGGACAGAGTTCCTGCACTCACATCCACATACACTCCTGTTCTATAGATATAATCATCATACACTCCTATTCTACGATTGATGGGCTTCACATGGAGATCAGTCTGTATGTTATTGTGTCTGAATGAGTAACCGTCAGGAGAGCAGATCAAACTCCAGGAATGATCATTACGTCCAAACCAACACTCATCACTGTCTCCCTTCCTGCTGATGCTCTTATAAGACACTGATATATACACATAATCAGCTCCACTCCACTCAATCTCCCAGTAACAGCGTCCACACACACTCTCTCTACACAACACCTGACAATGCACACCAAATCTGTCTGGATGATCAGGATACGACTGATACTCTTTCACATATGTCACCTTTCTGTTCTCCTCAGACAGAATGAGTTGAGTGTTTGCTGTGTTTGGATCCAGTGTGAGAAAACAGGCATCTGAACACAAGAACAGACACATTTATAACACAACAACAATCACTACAGCTGTGTGTGTGTGTGTGTGTGTGTGTGTGTGTGTGTGTGTGTGTGTTTGTAGACGTACATTTCTTCAGTCCTGCTGTAATCCTGGATTCTCCTCCATGATCCACACTAGAAAACACACACAGAATCACATTCAGTCAATCAACAAACTGCTGCGATGCAGTTGCCAATGTACTCAGAGTGGTTGCTACAGAGTTGCTATGTAGTTGCCAGGGTACTTTGGTTTGGTTGCAAAGGTGTTAATGACATGTTCTGGGTGGTCGCTATGTAGTTGTTAGGGCACTCAGTGTGGTTGCTAGGGTGTTACTATGTAGAGGCTAGGGTGTTCTGGCTGGTTTCGAGAGTGTTGCTATGCAGTTGCTAAGATGCTTGGGGTGTTGTTAGGCTGTTGCTATATCGTTGCTAGGGTATTTGCTGTGTGCTTGATACATTCTGGGTGGTTGCTAGGGTGTTGCTATGTGGTTGTCAAGGTACACAAGGTGGTTGCTAGGGTGTTGCTGTGCAGTTGCTAGCGTACATGGTGTGGTTGCTAGTAGGGCTGTGTATCTGGATACGGGACTGCAGTGAATTTCAGCAGTGAAACAGCTGTTTATTACACACTGAATACTGTAGATCATTGATAACTACAAGCAGAGCAGACAGTTGAGCTCATATATTCATAAAATCATCTTCATATTGCTGGTAAGTGATCAAATAATAACACAATCTCTACCTTAAAAAATAAAAATGAGAAGTGTTGTAAACTAATGTCTTCACTGTAGTTCACACACACACATTCAGACACAGAAACTTCAGCGCTGAACTGCAAATTTTACCAATAAAATATTTTAACTGCTGAAGAGCTGCATGATCTTTCTCTGCAAGGAGTTTATAACATCACTGTTATTTGAATCAATTAAAGTCACAGCTGCACTGATAAATAACTTAGTGATATGCTATTTAAACTTCCAGATGCTATTATTATTCTTCTGAGACTAAAATTATCAACTCTAACTCCTCCTTAGAGCTTTAACTCTACAAACTCCAAACTCAGCCCAGATCTTCAAACTGATCTGAAGTTAGTTGTTATATCTTTTCTAACTGATCGGACTTACGGTTTTCCTAAAAATGACGATTAAATTTGGGAAAAATCCCATAGACTTACATTGACGGAATGTTCAAATGAGCCTGCACTTTTCAAATTCCAACTGTCAAAACTCCCAGAATCCTTTGAGACTCAATCAAACTTCCCTTCTATGTACTGTATTTCTAATCCATTCAAACTCATCTATCTATCTATCTATCTATCTATCTATCTATCTATCTATCATCTAACCATTACTATCTATCTATCTATCATCTAATCATTACTATCTACCTATCTATTTATCTATCTATCATCTAACCATTACTATCTATCTATCTATCTATCTATCTATCTATCTATATATCTATCTATCTATCTATCTATCTATCACTAGCCAAACTAGAATCATGCTAGTAACTGGCTAATCATGTTAGAAACATGCTAACGACTTGCTAATCATGCTAGAAACATGTTGGCAACTTGCTAATCACATCAGAAACATGCTAGCAACTTGCTAATAACAACAGAAACATGCTAACAACTTTGCTAATCATGCTATAAACCTGCTAGCAACTTGCTAATCATACTAGAAACCTGCTAGCAACTTTGCTAATCATGCTAGAAACATGCTAGCAACTTTGCTAATCATGCCAGAAACATGCTGGCAACTTGCTAATCACATCAGAAACATGCTAGCAACATGCTAGCAACTTGCTAATCACAACAGAAACATGCTAACAACATGCTAACGACTTTTTAATCATGCTAGAACCATGCTAACAACTTTGTTAATCATGCTAGAAACCTGCTAGCAACTTTGCTAATCATGCTAGAAACATGCTAGCAACTTTGATAATCATGCTAGAATCATGTTAACAACTTTGCTAATCATGTTAGAAACATGCTAACAACTTTGCTAATCATGCTAGAAACATGTTAGCGACTTGCTAATCATGTTAGAAACATGCTATCGACTTGCTAATCATGCTAGAAACATGCTAACGACTTGTTAATCATGCTAGAAACATGTTAGCAACTTTGCTAATCATGTTAGAAACTTGCTAGCAACTTGCTGATCACATCAGAAACATGCTAGCAACATGCTAGTAATTTGCTAATCACATCAGAAACATGCTAGCAACATGCTAACAACTTTCTAATCATGCTAGAACCATGCTAACAACTTTGCTAATCATGCTAGAAACATGCTAACTTTGCTAATCATGCTAGAAACATGCTAGCAATTTGCTAATCACATCAGAAACATGCTAGAAACATGCTAACAACTTGCTAATCATACTAGAAACATGCTAGCAGCTTGCTAATCATGTCAGAAACAGGCTAGCAACATGCTAGTAACTTGCTAACATGTTAGCAACATGCTAATCATGTATGCTAATCATTCTAACAACATGCTAATCATGCTAGTAACTTGTTAATCATGACAGAAACATGCTAGCAATGTGCTAGTAACATGCTAATCATGCTAACAACATGCTATTACCTTGGTAATCATGCTAGCAACATGCTAATAACTTGCTAATCATGGTAACAGCATGCTAATCATGTTAGAAACATGATAACAACATGTTAGTAACATGTTAATCATGCTACCAAATGCTAGTAACATACTAATCATGTTAGAAACATACTAGCAACATGCTAATCGTGCTAACAACATGCTAGTAACGTGTTGATCATGCTAACAACATGCTATTAACATGCTAATCATGATAGAAATATGTTAGTAACATGTTAATAATGATAGAAAAATGCTAGCAACATGCTAGTAATATATTAATCATGCTAAAAACATGTTAATAACTTGCTAATCATGCTAACAACATTCTAGTAACTTGCAAATTAAGCTAACAACATGCCAATCATGCTAAAAACATTGTAAACAGCCTATAAAAATACATGCAATAAGCTAATTATGTTAAAACATGTTGACAACATGTTAAATCATGTAAGCAATGTGTTAAATCATGCTAGCTGCTTCCATACTTTTATAACTGCTTCAAACTTTCAGGCTAGGCTTTCTCAAGCCAACTTAAAGTTTGTTCTCAAACTTTACTCATCTAGTTTATGTTGTTCTTGTACTGTTTTCAGGTAAGTAGGATTTTGATATTTTGCAAATCATTGCATTTGTTTTTTATTTACAATAGATCAAGAACTGTTAGTGTATTAACCCATCTGACCCGAGATATTTATTGGATTTTATTCCCCATTCTATCACTCCCCTACCTTCCTTGTTACTAAACATGTAACAAATGCCCAAAAACATGGAGAAAATATCGGTTAATGTCTGTGCCACTCTAGTTAGTAAAAATTGGCTCCCGGTTCATATTGTTTTGTTGAAAGTTTGTTGTATTACAGTTTCCATGTGGTAATTATCTGGATTGTGTAGCACTGTTTCAAGCTTGGTGAATATTATGTAAGCACAGTAGGTAGAAAGTTATGTCAATTTTACTTTTACTGCATGTTTACAGTGAAGTAGTGACTGCTGTGTTAGCTGTGTTAATTAGATTAAGAGGCGGTATTATATTCAGTACAGTAGCTATTTATATGTATAAATAAGTGCATGATTTTTTTTATTTGAAGGAAAAAAAAATGTCAGTAGCATAATAGAATAACATATTTAATCGCAGAAGAGAAAATGCTTGACTTTTTAGAGATGTATACTATTTGGGTGAGTGTGTGTGTGTAAATATATGCAAACATATATTAATATAATATGTATATAAAATTAAATGGCCCAGATCTGGCATGGTACTGGACCAGATCCAGTATGGTACTGGCCCTGGTCTGGATTGTTACTGGACCAGATCCGGCCCTCATTTGAGCCAAATCACCATACAGAAGTCCACATCTGGTCTGGAGCTGGCCCAGTTCTGGTCCAGATGCAGAAAAACGGATCCAAGCCGGTATTGGCCTGTTGTGCCAAAGGAGACCGGCCCGAGTCCGTTGTGCAGATCTGGCCCAGAACTTCCGAGTCTGGGTCTGGGCCAGATGATTTTTGCTATCTGGGTCTGACTCTGTCTGTGTCAACTTTCACAAGATTTTAGCCTAGAATTTTAGAGAAAATGAAAAGCAAAGTCTGTCACATAGCACTGACCATTCTTTCACATTTAAACAGGCATTATTCAAATTCCTTCAGAGTTTTTACAGCAAGATTTCTATTCATACTTCTTCAGAATGCCCAAGACTCTGTCTGTGTCAATTTTCACAAGATTTTTGTCAAGATTTGTACAGAAAATGAATGGCAAAGTCTGTCACAATGCATTATATAGCACTGACCATTCTTTCACATTTTATACAGGCATTATTTAAATTCCTTACATTATATTTACATTTAGTAGACACTTTTATCCAAAACGACTTGATAAAATGAGGATAATGGTAGCAATCAAAATCAACAAAAGACCAATGATATGTAAGTGCTATGACAAGTCTCAGTTAGCCTAACACAATACATATAGCAAGGTTTTTTTTTATTATATAAAAAAATAAAATTAAGAGATAGAATAGAAGAGGAATAGAGCAGGCTAATATTAGAGGCATTTTTACTTTGCTTTTTGTTAATTGTATAATTAATAAAAAGAAAATAGACAGAATACAAAAAGAATAGAGAAGATAGTGAGCTAGAGTTTTTTTGTAAGAAAACAAGCAGTTAGTAAATTATATTTATATACAGGCTGCTTGAAAGTTTGTGAAGTCTTTATAATTTTACAATCTCATTCCTCTATACATTATATGCAGTTGGTCCAGAACACGACAGCTAGACTTTTGATGAGCACTAGGAAGAGAGAGCACATTACTTCTGTTCTCACTTCCTTGCACTGGCTACCAGTTAAATACAGAGTTGATTTTAAGGTCTTGCTGCTAGTTTATAAAGCTCTGCATGAGCAAACACCTCAGTATATTGCTGCTTCTTTCTGTTCCCCGGTCCCATTTAAAGACAAAGGGTGACCGAGCTTTTGCAAATATAGCACCTAAGCAGTGGAATGCACTTCCAGTTGCCGTGAGATCCTCTCCCACGTTGAACACTTTTAAATGTAGATTGAAGATGAATTTATTCTCCTTTAGCCTATGGTGTGGCCTGAGATTATTGGGGGTATATTGTTGTTTATGGTTTATCTTGCATGCTTGTATTTCTATTTTATGAGTTTTATTTATTTGTCAGTACTTTTTATATTGTTATTTATGTTTTATATATTGTACAGCACTTTTGTACAACGCTTGTTGTTTTAAAATGTGCTTTATAAATAAATGTGAACTTAAACTTTAAGAAAAGGTCTGTATCAATGATACCAATACTACTGATGTCCCTAGAAAATTGTTTTTTTTTCCCTAATATTTAACCATTAAATATATCCATTCGGAATTATGTATGGAAAACACACACTCTGTTTCTCACACTCTCTCTCCTTTAGAGACGTACATGGAAACATACACTTTATCAGTATAGTTTAGCAACTTAAAAGCTACATGATATATATATTACAAGCGAGGTGACAATGGAGCTGTACAGTGATTAATTTTCTCTCTCTAATAACTTTCATAAGTCTGCTATTAACAGCTCAAGCCTCCGTTATTCTAAAATGAGGTTTCTGAATTAACAACAGAGGCACTGAATGAGATGCATAAGAAGTTAATCCTACTCACAACAGTGTTTTAAGTACAAAAAAACGTACGAAAGCCTTGAAATAAATCACCTGATCTATGTCTTGAGGTGTGGTAACGGTAGTATAAGATGAATAATTAATATAACTCCGGGTGATGCAGCCATGAAGCAGGTGTGGATTATTTTTCTAATAATTTAATTATTCAGTCAAATATTCCTTAAATAATTGAGAGCTTTCAATTTTAACATTTATTAGACTTTAAAAATTAACAACTTCTAATTTAAATGAACTTAAAACAATCTTCACCTAAACTCATTACAATAAATGTCATATTTGGCCCTTCAGCAAGTAGGAAATATACAGAAATTGAATAAAGTTATTAAAAAAACTAAATTCTATAATTAAATATAGATTAACCCTTTGTCATGCGCTGTCGTGGTGTGCAGGGAGAATGGAGCAGGAGGAGAGCGTAATCCAAAAAGTGAGTATTTATTAAAGTAAAAGCAAATAAACATAAACAGACGGAAAGCAAGGAACAGCAACCAAAACACGAGAAACAAGGAAACGGATGGAAGACGATACATTCACCGACAACAATACGTGGCCGCAACCAAACTTAAATACATCGAATAACCAATAGACTACAAGACAGGTGAAAGTGCAACAATGACGACATTAACAAGGAACAGAACAGGACGACCAAATATGGGCAACACGGGAAGGACACACACAAAACAGTCCGACGGGCACACAACGTCCTGACATTACCCCCCCCCTCCCCTGAGGCACGACTCGTGCCGCACTTTAACACAGTGGGGTGGGAGGGTGGGTGCCCTGGAAGCTGTGTAAGGCAGACACAGGGGCGAGCAGGGTTACACCTCCAGGGCGGTTCTAGAGGCCATGTCGGGTCCGGGAGATCAGGGAGCCATGGCCAAGAGTATTGTCCAGGCGGCCATGGCGGGTCAGGGGAATCAGGGAGCCATGGCTGCGCATACAGACCAAGCAGCCATGGTGGGTCAGGGGGATCAGGGAGCCATGGCTGCGTATACAGTCCAAGCAGCCATGGTGGGTCAGGGGGATCAGGGAGCCATGGCTGCGTATACAGTCCAAGCAGCCATGGTGGGTCAGGGGGATCAGGGAGCCATGGCTGCGCATACTGACCAAGCAGCCATGGTGGGTCGAGGGGGTAGCCCCCCCCAAAGTGTCCTTGGGGGAACTTAGGGTTCTGCCAGCCCTGGAGAGTACAGGAGGAGGCGCCGGCTCAGGAAAGCGCGCAGACTCTGGTGGACGCGAAGGAGGAGGAGCAGACTCTGGAGGGCGGAGGAGGAGGAGCCGGCTCTGGAGGGCGCGCAGGAGGGTGCGCTGGAAGCAGCTCGGGCTCTGGTGTGCGCGCTGGAGGCAGCTCGGGCTCTGGTGAGCACGCTAGGTCTTGACTTGCCTCCGTACGCGTAGCTGTAACTTGACTTGACTCCGTGAACACAGCTGCAACGTGACTAGACTCAGGAGACGCAGCTGCCACTTGTCTTAACTCAGGAGATGCAGCTGCAACGTGACTTGACTCAGGAGAGGTAGCTGTAACTTGACTTGACTCCGTGAACACAGCTGCAACGTGACTAGACTCAGGAGACGCAGCTGCCACTTGTCTTAACTCAGGAGATGCAGCTGCAACGTGACTTGACTCAGGAGAGGTAGCTGTAACTTGACTTGACTCTGGAGATGCAGCTGCAACTGGACTTGACTCAGTAGACGCAGCTGCAACTGGACTTGACTCGGGAGACGCAGCTGCAACTTGACTTGACTCAGGAAACGCAGCTGCAACTTGACTTGACTCAGTAGACGCAGCTGCAACTTGACTTGACTCTGGAGATTCAGCTGCAACTTGACTTGACTCAGCAGACTCAGCTGCAACTTCTGGAGACGCAGCTGCAACTTGACTTGACTCAGTAGACGCAGCTCCAACTTGATTAGACTCCGTAGATGCAGCTGCAACTTGACATGACTCAGGAGACGCAGCCGCAGCTTGACTTGACTCCGCAGACGCAGCTGCAACTTCTGGAGACGCAGCTGCAACTTGACTTGACTCAGTAGACGCAGCTGCAACTTGATTAGACTCCGTAGCTGCAGCTGCAACTTGACATGACTCAGGAGACGCAGCCGCAGCTTGACTTGACTCCGCAGACGCAGCTGCAGGTTGATTTGACTTAAGAAATGCAGCAGCAACCTGACTTGACTCGTGAAACATAGCTGCAGCTTGACTTGACTCGGAAGTTTCACTTGACCGGGAGACAACAGTTGCAACTTGACTGGACTCGGAAACTTGACTTGACTCGGGAAACACCGCTGCAACTTGACTTTACTCGGGAACTTGACTTGACTCAGGAAACACAGGAGGCAGCTGCAACTTGACTTGACTCAGGAAACGCAGCTGCAACTTGACTTGACTCAGTAGACGAAGCTGCAACTTGACTTGACTCTGGAGATTCAGCTGCAACTTGACTTGACTCAGCAGACACAGCTGCAACTTCTGGAGACGCAGCTGCAACTTGACTTGACTCAGTAGACGCAGCTGCAACTTGATTAGACTCCGTAGATGCAGCTGCAACTTGACACGACTCAGGAGACGCAGCAGCAACCTGACTTGACTCGTGAAACATAGCTGCAGCTTGACTTGACTTGGAAGTTTCACTTGACCGGGAGACAACAGGAAATCCAGCTGCAACTTGACTTGACTCGGGAAACGCAGCTGTTCCTTGGCTTGACTCAGACGATGCACCCGGAACTTGACTTGACTCAGGAGATGCAGCTGTAACGTGACTTGACTCAGTAAACCCAGCTGCAATGTGACTGGATTCTGTGCACGCAGCGGCAACTCGACTAGACAGAGGAACAACAGCCGTAACGAGACTTGACTCAGGAACAACAGCCGTGGCTTGACTTGACTCAGCCGCTTGACTTGACTCAGAAACTACAGCTGTAACTTGCCTAGAATCAGAGGACGCATCAGAAACTTGACTTGACGCAGTAAACCCAGCTGCAACGTGACTGGACTCCGTGCATGCAGCGGCAACTTGACTTGACCGAGCGCTGGCCGCAGGTTCTGGGCTGAGGAAGCCGATGGAGCCTTGGATCAGGGGGGTTTGTTTGCAACGGGGCTGGCGAGCCGAACCATTGGCGCGGTATGCGGGGATTCCCGAGGTGTTATTGCCTGACACAACGCGGCGTGCCTCAGAGGGGGTTGGACGATTCAACATGTGGCACTCTTCGACCTCGAAATCAGATCCATTTAAATAGAGAACCACATTAATCAGTTCGATCAGGGGATAATTACAAACAGGAAGATCGCAACGAATCATGTCTTCGTCCAACCCCATCTGAAACATAAAGCCTAAAGCCGCGTCGTGCCAGCTTAGCTGATTAGCTAGTTCGAGGAAATCCCCTACATACCGCTCCATAAACATAAACAGACGGAAAGCAAGGAACAGCAACCAAAACACGAGAAACAAGGAAACGGATGGAAGACAATACATTCACCGACAACAATACGTGGCTGCAACCAAACTTAAATACATCGAATAACCAATAGACTACAAGACAGGTGAAAGTGCAACAATGACGACATTAACAAGGAACGGAACAGGACGACCAAATATGGGCAACACGGGAAGGACACACACAAAACAGTCCGACGGGCACACAACGTCCTGACACCCTTAGAGCTGTAAAAGTAATTGATTTTATTTTTTGTAGTTTTTCTTTGACTTATAGACATCACAGCAGCTGGGTTATTAGATTATTTTGGCTGCTATTTCTTTAAGATCTGCTGCTGAACATGACTTAACTGATGATATAACTACCATTGCATGCTCGTAGTTTCGTGATTTGATATGAAATGACACCACCGCCACATTTGTGCATGCAGTTGAAGAGTACACACTACCAGCACAGTATAACAGCTGACAGAACAGGAAAATTAATTTTTGCTGACATATGACCTGACATCTCATCTGACTGCAGTTCACTGCTGTTCTACTTAAGTTTTTCACCACCTGTACCATTTCTATGCTTTTTGATTAGTGCTCTGGTGAGGTTGGAGAGTGAAAGAGTCTGATCTGAAAAGTCTCATTGTAAAGATGAAATGTTTCTGAAAACCAGAGTTACCCTCAGAAACACTTTCATATGAACCCCCACACCAATATTTTGATTTTTCTTCTTATATTTTGAGAATCATGAACCTTGAATTTGCTGTGCCCGTACGGTACTTCTTGTTATTGCCTCTATTCTGTCCTCTCTGCAACCGTTCTGGCCACATACATACTGCAGCTAAGTTCGGTTGTCAGTTCAACTTTTACTCCTTAATAGCATTCTGTACACACATAATTAAGTTAAATACGGGAGTGACAACCGCATTCTACAACTGCATTACCTTCCAAAAAATACAGGTAACATTAGTGACTGACAAGTACCGAATGATGTATTACTCTTACCTTTGTGAGAAAAATTTAAAAGTGAAAATTGTTTTTAAATTGTTTCCACTGACAAAAAAAAAAAAAAAAAAAAAAAAAAAATCAAGTGTTTGCACTTGCTCCATGTCAAAGCGCACTTCAGCTTCCACTCTCCACACAAATGTTTGGATATGTGCCTAATAGCACACATTTATCTAGGTTTAACATTTAAATTAGTATTGTTATATACTTGAACTGATTTTTCATACATAGATTTTATTTTAGGCAAGTCGTGATGATTTGAGAAGGCAAATGGATCAAACAGAACAGTCTTCCGCTGGCCGTTGTTCGTTACTTTTAAAAACAAAAAACGAATATTTAACAAACAAAACTAAATTAACTTAATTAAAAAAAAAATGAAACAAAATATTATCACTTTGCCATTACATACAAAACAGAATAGCTGAAATAGTAGTATAAGCTGTTTTGGTAGAAGGGGGGAAAAACCTTGGGTCGGACTCTGGCTTTAATGCATGTGTGTGAAACCGAACTAAACAACTAGTTGTTAATGAGGTTTTTAACGTGCATAGATGTGTCTCTCTTCTGTAGTATGTGTGGTGAATCCATGGGTGAATCACTGGGAAAGCAGTACCAGAGCAACAAGACCCTTGACTCGCTCGTGTTGCCAGATCTTGGTAGAAACCATGAAAAATAATACCAACATCTGGTTAGTTTGACCGCTCCATAAACCCAATCGCTTTTCCATCCAAGCTTAAACAACAAGCTTGTAATGAGTGATAATGGCAACACAGACAGCACGCACTCTGTGAAGTGGGATTAACAAACATAAACAAAACACAATGCCTCAGTGCACAATAATCGCCTCAGTGCACAATAATCGCGGTTGTCTGAATTGACCACAGTTAGATGAAATAACCGCGATCAGCAGGTTATTTAATAATCACGACAGGCCTAGTTGTGAGCAGGCAAAAATTTCAATGGATTATTACAATTAATGGCAAAATGAATGTTTGGAAATGTAAACTGATATTTTATACAGACACACTACAGCAAAAGATAGAAATAACACATTAAACCATTTTAGCTGGTGAAAATACTAGTAGCCTAAGACTTCCACACAGTATATAAATGTGTGTGTGTGTGGGTGTGTGTACGTAAAATATGCAAATATGAGTATATGTGTACAGTATATGTATATCACATAGTCACTGAGGAGTTGAAATAGAAAAGTCTAAAATCTTCCTGCTAGACATACTTGAGTTTGTCCAGTGAGCAGGTTGAATCCAACAGTTTTTCAGTGAGTATTTTGACTCCTGAATCTCCTGGGTGATTGTAGCTCAGATCCAGCTCTCTCAGGTGTGAGGGGTTTGAACTCAGAGCTGAAAACACATAATGACAGCCTTTCTCTGTCACCATACAGCCAGACAATCTGAAACATAGCAATAGTCCATGTGACAATCAGACAAATCTCTATCACACATTTTAGTCATAAATTATTCATATACGGTTGTTATAAACAAATGTATATGGAAAAAAATATGAAATGTCATGTACACATTATAAATCATATGATGGAAATGCTGTCCAATGGAGTTGTGTCACCAGTGTTACTGGAAAAACATCACTTAAAAACAGTTTAATATAACTTTCTTTTTTCATCTATTTGATGTCATTTTCTACATTTTTTATTTGTATTAATCACGTTAAAAAACAGCAGTGAATCAGAGGTAAAAAAATTATATGAATACTGTTCAGTTTCTCACAGAAACTGATCGTTTCATGTCTTAGGACATCAGTGTATCGTCACGAGTCGCAGGGTTTAATTTGGTTTTGTTTGTGTATGTTTTTTTTTTTAATCTCAAAGATTTGGTAGCCATTGACTGTCATTATATGACTGACAGACTGCAACGGTTTGAGTTAAAAACCGTTGTTTGTGTTCTGCTGAAGAAACAACACCTACATCTTGGATGTCCTGGGGGTAAGCAGATAAACATCAAATTTTTGGGTGAACTATCCCTTTAAAGGCTGACTTATTCCAAAATAACTCAAGAAAATGCAACAAATGCATATTATTTACATTTAGCATGTCAGGTCTATGTGATATGTAAGACACTCTTGCTCATATGTAAGAGAAACACAGAGCACTCTCAGCTAAGTGATGGTGAGGTTGGTGCTGAAACACTAGAGTTTAAGGTAAATTTGAAATTTCTGTATACTGATTTGCAGGGCTATACAGTGCAACCATTTCAGTCACATTTGTGACTAAAAACTACTGCAAAAACTACTGCATGTACAGGGGTTGGACAATGAAACTGAAACACCTGGTTTTAGATCACAATTAGTATGATATTGGGCCTCCTTTTGCAGCTAATACAACATCATTTCATCGTGGGAGTGACAAATACAAGTCCTGCAAAGCAGCCAGAGGGATTTTGAGCCATTTTCCTCTTGCAGAACAGTGGCCAGGTCACTATGTGATGCTGATGTGGGAAAACGTTTCCTGACTCGCTCCTCCAAAACACCCCAAAGTGGCTCAATAATATTTAGATCTGGTGACTATGCAGGCCATGGGAGATGTTCAACTTAATTTTCATGTTCATTAAACCAGTCTGTCACCAGTCTTGCTGTGTGTATTGGTGCATTATTATCCTGATACAGAGCCCTACCTTCAAGGTACAATGTTTGAACCATTGGGTGCACATAATGAAACTTTACACTCTGCTCTAACTGGTGTAATGTACAATAAGTGAAGATTGGGCACCAGACAGCGCAAATATAGCCATGAAACCTCCAATACTATTTTGGCGAGTGTTTCAGTTTCATTGTCCAACCCCTGTAGTTAGTAGTAAGCAACTACTATGTACCATGTAAAAATATTTAGGAGCACCAGTGCAACTGACTCGATCAGTATATTTGTGTTTGCACTCAGGGGAGCTTCAAAGGTTTCTACTTTCAGCACTTTTTTGCAGTGTTAGGTAATGTATCACAGACATTTCTCATAACTCATTCCTTGAACACAGTGTTAATCAGAATCCACTCACTGCTCAAAGCAAGCTCACAAATCTCATTTCTCTCATTATAACAAACTAAGTGTAGACAGGGTGTGCATAAGAGATTCACTGTGCGGTGTAGGGAGCTTCATTAATTAAAATCTAACTTTGTGAGATCATGATCAACTAAGATGAGTGACAACTTTTATGAACTATTAAGGGAAATCTGATAAATCTGATATTGATTTAATACAAAGTTCAATAAACAAGAAGTTAATATTAAGTGACTTTGTCCGCACTGTTAGACATCTCTGCAATTTCTACAGTTATTAACTGTACATCACCCAGTATAATACTGCAGACATATTAATACTGCAGATTTGCAGTAAAGAACTGTAATAACTATTGCATTATGGGAATTATCTGTGACGTCAGACTGCACATACAGAGACTGACACGATTTGCCTTACACCGTGTCTACAACGCCACAACAGCTCGGGACGGACTACACTGGATGTGTTGCATCACTTGTAATGACTGGAAAATCCGTTTGTCCTTCATGTCAGACACAGTGCGAGTGCTTGAAGTACAACTGTAAGTCAGAAATATATGGGGCATTACTTTGCTGTAAGCATCCACTGTAGATAGCATATTTAATGGGTTCTACATTGTCTTTTGTAGAGTTGCACTGCGCCGCGCCACTCGCCCGGGCATGAACCTGTGAAAGAGCTCCGGAGAACATCTACGCTGTGTGTTGATGCAATTTAATAAAGATTAAGACAAGCAAGTACGGTAAAAATATATATACGTTTGTCAGTGTTTGTCAGATTTTTGCACACCAGTTTAACCTAGTAATATTTACCCTTCAACATGGCGGTTACAAACTTTACTATAGTAAACTGCGCTGTCATTTTAAACTGCTTTTGTCAGCTTATTAAATTAAGTTTTAACGCTTATCTTATATTAACATTAGGTTAACTATTGTGAAATTTTGTTCAGGTGTTAGTATAATGTTGGCCAACAGGTTGTAGGTTTGGCAGATGGCTGTGTATTCTTTGGCTGCATATCTTTTTCTCCATTATGTTTCTGTTTTAATTGAATGCCAGTAGTACCTATGTAGAGTAAAAATAAAATAAATTTAAATGAATTCAATATAAAAAATATAAAATCTACTGAAATCTATATTAAAATGAATGAATTACAGTAGTATACTGATGAATTTGACTTTTTTATAGTATTTGACTGTTAGTATTTTACAGTTTGCAACTGTAAATTACATAGTTTGCTACTGTAAATCCTAATTACAGTAACTTACTGAGAACAGTTTCCAGTAAGTTACTGTAAAACCCTTTGAAATGTCTAACAGTGTGGCTTTAACACTATTGCCTGATTTTGCTCTATTTCGTTAACGAAAATAGTTTCAAACAAAGTCACAGATAAGCCGCCACATCTCCAAGCAAACACTGTTGTTTTGTTTATAAATGAATGTGCGTTTTAAACAAATCTAGTGAGTCAATGATTCAGTTACCCATTCATTAAGACATTCATCCTTTCCTGAATGAATCAGCTTTTTAAAGGAATCAACTGAATGAATGATTCAATGATAAATCAGTGACTTGACACCACCTGCAGGCAGTTTTAATTTCATTTTTAAAGTACCATCATTTAATATTTATAGAAACGATATTTGTCACCTCTGAGCCTCATTAAATAACTGTAAACACACCTACATGCCACCTTTATGTTCTTCTTTGCCACCTCTGTAGTGCAAATTAATTTTGTTAATACCGATTTCATTTGATTGGTAACTTATTCTAATTAGAAATTAATTTGAAATTTTGATAAAGCTCATAACACTTTGAATTTGACATAAAACAACACTTTTAATGACGTTAGAAAAAATGGCATTACAAAGATATAAAGAAAAGCCCCTGTAAATCACTTTGAGTGAAGGAGTCATCTCGCAATACTGATCAGAAGGTTCTCCTGAATAGTACAAGTGCTACTAAAAAGAAAAGCAAGTGTAGAGCCCTGATTTGATATTAACATGTTAACGTTCCACTGTATCGCCCGATGTGTAGTTACATTTTATAGGAATGCTAAGAGGTTAATATTGGATATTCTTCATGCTGCTCTGCTGCAGTCCATTACACACATATTAGCTATTTGTTTGGATGACAAAAACATTTAAACAGCTGTCTAACAGTACGTCAAGTCAACTAGTGATTAGGATGGCCAAACAAATAAAAGGGCAGATGTTTGATACATGTTGTACTTTCAAATCCAGAAAGACATTGAAAACAATGGATCATGAGCTTTTTGCATGAACATAAACTTAAGTGCCGCAATGTATAATTACAGTGAAGCTTTACAATTTGATAAACACACTTTATTTTATATTTATTTTATTGAAACCTTTTACCTCAGTATTTCCAGCTGACAGTTTGGACTCTTCAGTCCATCAGAAAGAAGCTTCACTCCAGAATCCTGCAGGTCATTGTTACTCAGGTCCAGCTCTCTCAGGATGTTTGAGCTGGAGGATTGTAAAGCTGAAGACAGACTTCCACAGGACTGAGCAGTGAGATTACATCCATATAGCCTGTGTAAAGAACAAAACAAACAGCTATATTGAAAACGAGCAAAAGGCCTTCCTTTAGATTTTAAATGTATGTTTTCAGTAATTCAGTCCTTCATAAAACACCTGTTATAGCAATGTATATACATACAACCGTCTATGTCAGGGGTCACCAAACTTGTTCCTGGGGGGCCGGTGTCCTGCAAAGCTCACCTCCAACTTTCCTCAACACACCTGCCTGGAAGTTTTAAGTATACCTAGAAAGACTTTGATTAGCTGGTTCAGGTGTGTTTGATTAGGATTGGAGCTAAACTCTGCAGGGACACCAGCCCTCCAGGACTGGGCCTGGTGACCACTGGTCTATGTTCACACAAATCATTCGTGATCCAGCTTCACTTACAGCAGACGTGAGTATAAGGGTTTTTTTTTTTATGAATCTTTGCAATCGCCTTTTCTAAAAACTTGCTAGTTACTAAGTTTTGTGGCTAAACGCGGCTAAATGCAGCTATAGTAAACAGACTCATTACTCCAAGAGAGGGGCAGGGCCAGCAGAGCTCATTAACATTTAAAGCAACATTGATGCATTTAAACCAGAACAGGGTGATTTCTGCAGAACTGATTTTGACAAGGTAAAAAGGGTGTTTTTTACACTACGATTAAGAAAGTTTAACCAAAGCATGTTATAGACTTTTCATTAAGACCCTAAAGGATCATATCAACTTGGGAAAGATGCCCATTGAAAATGGGCATCTGATGACCTCTTTAACCAAGAAAATGTCCAAAAGTATAAATATACAAGATAATGAGGAACTAGACTAGACATAGGAGACAAACTAATCAGCAATTATTAAAACAAATGAAAATGTACTTATGAACCAACAAGATAAAAGACACAGAAAATAAACACAGGAAATTAGAACTCAGATACAACAGGATGAAAAGAACATCAAAATAAGAGTCTCAAAAAAGAAACAGAGCGTCATCCTGACAACACCAAACCTGGACAACTTAGCAAATATTTTATGGAGCAATCAGTTTCCTTAACTTATGGTACAATTTAGAATAATCACCTGGGTAAAATGTGGGTACAACAAAACAAAAGCTGTGGTTTTAAATTGCCGCTGCTCAGAGCACATTTTGTCTCAACCTACAGATCATGGTTGTATAAAAGGTTTAATGTGGATCAGAATCATTCATTGATTCACAGTGATTCATAATTCAGATTCAGTCAAATATTCACATTACCAAATCCAAATTACCAGTACTCTGAAAGAAACCATATATTGCAATGTAGGCTACATATACATAAAGAGCAAACAGTAAAACAATCATAGTGGGGTGTTTTTCCATGATTTAAGTGTTTAATTTGAAGTTACTAAAGGAAGGTTTCAACTGTAATCATGGTTCCCTGTGGAGTGAAACGAGACAATGCATCTGGGATTGGACACTATGAGGAACATCATTAGTGCTACTGGTGTCTGAAGCATGTGCCATCGCTGGAGCACCATGAGTACAAGAGTGTATCTGCAATGTACACACAACACACACACACACACACACACATATATATATATATATATATATATATATATATATATATATATATATATATATATATATATATATATATATATATATATATATATATATATATTATTATTATTCTTTTTTTTTGTCATGTAACATAAACCCTGAATGTGCTCATGGAATTCTCATGGTAATTTCTTTTTTCGTTCTTTGTTCTCTCTAGTGATGAGATGCTGATGATGATAATAATAATAATAACAATAACAATATCATCATCAATATCAATATCATCATCATTTAGTGATCAGGTGATTAGGCCAATCAAATAAAATATTTGTATTAAAACAGATGTTGCATTTTCAAATTCAGAGAGACACTGAAAACACTGGATCATGAGTGGCTTGCATGTTGATTAACATAGACTTTACAGTTTAAACACTACATACTTTGTTAACTTATTTGATTGAAAACCATGTACCTCAGCATCTCCAGCTGACAGTCTGGACTTTTCAGTCCATCAGTAAGAAGTTTCACTCCAGAATGCTTCACGTCATTGTTACTCAGGTCCAGCTCTTTCAGGACAGAGTTTGAGGATTTTAAAACTGATGATAAACTCCCACAAGACTGAGCGTTGAGATTGCATCCACATAACCTGTTTAAAGAACAAAACTATAATGTAAACAGAACTATAATGAAAACAAGTAAATGGTCTTTCTTTAGATTTTAAATGAATGTTTCAGTAATGAAATTACTGAAATCTGTTTCAGCAATGCAGGGAAGGAAAAATGGGTCCAATAGCAGCAAGCTTGTATGTATTTAATTTAACAGAGAAGATTTTAGTGCTTGATTACCTATGCATGCTGGTGCATTTTTGGATAGATACTTTCACCTGGCTGTTGTGAAGTATCTAAAGCATTGCTAATCAAGACTAATTATTGTGTTTGACACTGATAATGCTGCCTACATGAAGACGGCTTTTGTTGCTGCACTTCAGTCATTATTCCCAAACTCAACATAAACTGCATGGCCCACATCATGAACCTCATTGGGACTCTACAAGGGAGTTCACAGAGTTGGAAATGGAGGTAGGTCTGAATCAAATACAAGTCTCTGTACAAGATTAAGTAAAATTATTCCTTGTTGACCTGTCATAGACTTCCTTCCAATTCAAAATACCATAGATCAAACAATATCAGCCTAGTTGTATACTTTTTTCCTTAATTTTCAGAATTTTAATTACATGTAATGTATTGGTATGAACACTGTATGCTTGGCCTTACATTTTTCATTCCCAGATGTGTGGCAGACAGGGGCGGATCTAGAAAATAATTTTTAGGGTGGCAAAGGGGTGGCATGGGGTCTATGAGGGGATGCAACACCAAAGCAAGCCCCCATGCATAGTTTTCGTGGATTTATAGTCTGACACACACAGTTGTGTTCACAAATATTGTATTGCTGTTAAGTAATAATCTATACTGTTTAAAATGAAAAATAAATAACATTTCAGTGTCCATCATGGCATCATGTCAATAAACAATATAAAAAAACTTAAACAGGTTATACACTAAATGTTTCTAAGCTTGTATCACTAAAGAAGACACACGAGTCTATTAAATTACTGCTTAGATGGTATAAAACATGTTTTAGTGCAAGTTTAAGATGTTAATGTCAATTATTTAATGTTTATTTCCTAACATTAGAAAGAAATATTATAATATCAAAGCACTGAAACTGGATCAGTTTTGGAAACAATGTTTGATTTTCTGTTATTAACAGAGGTGGGAATGTCTGAAATCATAACACACTATCGACCATATAATCTAGCAACACCCCAGCAACTTCATAGCAAGTGTCTAGCAACCACCCAGAATATCCTAGCAACCAACTAGCAACACTTTAGCAAACATCCAGAACATGTAACTGATCAAAATATTTATGTTTTTAAACAAGACTTTAAGACAAGCCAGCATACATTTGTCTTTCAAAAGTTTCAATCTAGTTATTGCTAATATTCTTAAATGCTAACATTAATTTAAAAAATACATATTTTTTTACTCCTGACACAAGACTATATCTCTAGGTAGTCATTTCTCAGTTCTGCAAAAATGCAGTAGGCTACACATAAAAAAATGGTTACAAATAAAGTTTGACAGTCACACTTTTGAAGGTATACAACATGTGCTACAGTTTACGGTACATATAGCATAGTGAAATGTCCATCATCTAATGTACTGGTACTGTACTATGTAATTATACTGTATTTGTAAGCATAATACCGATGTAAAAGATTCGTTAATTTCTCTCCTCTCTCCGGATGCAGAGATTCTGATTGGTGTGTCATCAGCTTTGCTACTTAATGTTTAACTTACTTATTGTTAAACTTTTTGAGAAATGTGTCTTTGTTTTGAGCACTGAATGAATGGTTTGGGAAAGTGAGCCAACTAAAATCAGTTACATTTTGTTAACAATTGAGAAAACTGCAATACGACTAGATGCTTACCTAACTCTGCTATTAGTTTCTGTGATCGGCATCTTCTTATTGATTTCATGCTATTATTGTTTTGTCGGATACAGCAAAAAGGCCTATATCCATGATAAAAGTGGAGAGAGCAGTCAGAGAATCGGATCACCAAACAATTACGCGATAAATCTCAGACATATCTGGATGGGATTAGATTTCTCAGAGGACTTCTGAGTTAGCCGAGAAGCAGTAATTATCTGATTCACAAACAGATGTTAAAGAATTAGTTAGTGAACTGGGCTACGCTTTGCGTTATTGACTCAAAAAGAACCGGTTCATACGAGTCATTTGTTAATGAAGTCAAATACACTGGGCGCGGTCCGTGCGTGTGCAACCATCGTGCACATTTTATTGAAAGACGTTTTTTTTGCCATTATTTTGCATTACATGATGTTTGATAACAAAGTTCAGGAGGAGCATGATCAGATAATCAACTAATTTGGCACAGGTGCAACTCGTCTAGCTAGCACAAGTCATATATAAGCACACAGCCGACTTACCTCCGTCATTCGACTGTTTTTTCGGCATCCCCCCTCCACCCCAACTCCTCACTCTTAATCTATCCTCATCCTATACTTGGGATGGGGGGAGTTCTCTGGGTTCGGGCCATATTCCGGGCTCGGAGCCCTCCCCCAGGACAGCACACCGAAATATGCTTACTGTTTACTCAACCAGATTAGATGTGAGGGTGAACTCGTGAAACTGTCATCGCTGTGGCTGAAAAGTAGCACATGAAACACTGCTTACATTTATATTTTATTCTGTAATAATTCTGGGGTGGCAGGTGGGGTGGCACAGCTTTTTCTTAGGGTGGCAGTTGCCACCCCGTGCCACCCTGGTAGATCCGCCCCTGGTGGCCGATGTTCACTGCCATCAGTGGTAAAATTTCATGAGACACTTAAAGAGACAAATCTGGCTCAATCTCTAAATGCCCAGATGATCATCATGGTTGACAAATGCAAGGTCATCCTCCAGCCTCTCAGAATCTTCGAGAGTGGACGTCAAGTGACCACCAACATATTCTGTTATCTGGAAGATCTGCATGTCAGCTTCATTGCCAATAAGGAGCTTCAGTATAAAGCATGTGCACAGCACTTTGCAAACCGTGTACTCCCATTTGCTATTAAGACTGAGATTCTTGCCACAGTTAGCCAGGCATAAGCAATGCAGGGGATAAACTCAGCAAGTACATGGAAGATGGGCAACCAGCCATAAAGTTTCTTCAGGAGGTCAAGGTGTTACAAAGCCATTCCACAATTCAGTGATGTGTCACAAAATGAACTAATTTCTTACTTTGCAAGTCTGGGCACAGCAGCTCTCAGAGCTTTATCATCTGGAGTGGTGGATTTGGATGTGTTCTGGAAAGGCCTACTTGAGAGATTACCTGCATTGAGTACTTTGACTAAATGATACAAAGATGCTGTCTCAAACTCAGCAGATGCTGAAGAAAGCAACAGCAGCTACAAGCTGGTTTTGTCAAGCTGAAGGAGATCAACTACTAACCAAAATCTCAGACCCTTTATTTTCATGTACCACAACCAATGGCTCATCAGTGGAGTTTTTGAGAGAGAGGAAACTGAGAATGATTCAGTAGATTTTGATCTTATTTGATCAAATGCAAAATGTAGTCAACTAAGTGTAATAATATCAGTTTTACATGCACATATTAATATTTGCACAATTTTTAAACTCAAAATAAATAGAAAGAGGACTGTGTACAGGGGGCCCAGAGGCCAGGAGGGGCCTATAAGGCCCTTCCCAAGTGCCCCTGGCCCTGGAATGCGATTTCTACTGAGGGGGATCCACTCACCTTGATGCAATTTATAATCCCCAAACATCCCCCTCCCTAACTCTCAGAGAGATTTTTTTTTTATTTATATATTTTTATCAACGGGTTCTCCTTGTATTCTCTGTGATTTCTGTGATTGCTGTGTATTTTCTGTGATTTTTAGGCCCCCCACCATCCCCATTACCACCAAAGGGGAACACCAAACCCCCTAAAAACACCCCACCCCACCCCTCATGCACTCACCAACCCATACCACCCCAACTTGCACAATAATAGAATAACTAGAACAGGGGGAACAGTTTACCTTGTGACACCATTCATTGTAAATATTGAGGATAATCCTGTTTTTATACCCTAATCTGGCAACGTATCTCAGCGGATATTCACATTTCAAAATATAAACAACATGAACAACATATGACTTAATTTTCTTTTTCAACATCTTAAGACAATGTTTACAATTAATACTAACAGTAGTATTACATTTGCCGAAAAAAAAAACGTAAGATTAATATATGCCAAGTGTCTACATTTTCTAAATGTCCAGCCCCATGGATGTACATGTTGGCTTTAGGTCAAACTGACAAAACAACTACAGAAAATTTGAACCAAGCCATGTGACCCCCATGCTCCAAACAACCTCAACTATGATAATGATAACAGTATTGGATGAAAAAAATCTTCCTCACGCCTCCTACATAAGACTAAAGAACATGAAACATTGACTGTTGTTTTAAGTCGTTTTAATTAATTATTTAATTAATTGTTTCATAATTGCATTGTTTGCACATTAGCAATGTGCAAAAAAGTGTTTATGTGGTCACATATACGTGGTCAAGTTTTTAAAGTGGAGTGATTGTTTTCAGTGTTACTTACCGAACTGATCTGGATTCTTTAACCACAGGTAACAAATACTGAAGAACTTCATCTGTTGTATGTTGTTTTCCAATAAACTGTTTTAGATCAAAAACATCCATCTTCTGCTCTGATGTGAGCAACACATAAACTAGAGCTGACCACTGTGAAGAGGAGAGTTTGGTTTTTCTTATTTCTCCAGATTTCAGATAATCTTGGATCTCCTGCATCAGTGAATCATCACTCAGTTCATTCAGACAATGAAACAGATTGATGGATTTCTCAGGAGAGCAATTCTCCCTGATCTTCTGTTTGATGTACTGAACTGTTTCTGCTTTGATGTAGAAGTAGCTTCTTGTATGTGTCAGTAGTTTTTGTAAGAGAGTCTGATTGGACTCCACTGAGAGACCCAGGAAGAAACGCAGGAAAAGATCCAGATGTCCATTTTTACTCTGTAAAGCCTCATTCACAGCTCTCTGGTGCAGCTTAGATAATGAATTACATTTCTTCTGGTTAAAAAGCTTAGGCAACAGACTTTGCTTGGTTTGGTCAAACACATTGATGGTGTTGACTGTAAAGGAGAGGTGCACATATAGAGCTGCTAGATGTTCCTGAAGGCTCAGATGAACAAAGCAGAAGACTTTCCCCTGATGCAAGCCCAACTCCTCTCTGAAGATCTGAGTACACAATCCTGAGTACACTGATGCTTCTGTCACATCAATGCCACACTCTCTCAGGTCTTCATCATAGAAGATCAGGTTGCCTTTCACAAGCTGCTGAAAAGCCAGTTTGCCCAGTTTGAGGATCATGTCTTCATCCTTCACTTTCTTCTCATAGTCCTTCTCATGTTTGATGTTGGTCTGAAGGATCAGGAAGCGTGTGTACATTTGAGTTAGAGTCTTGGGAATCTCTCCACTCTCTGCTTGACTCAACATCTTCTCTAGAACAGTGGCTGAGATCCAGCAAAACACTGGGATGTGACACATGATGTAGAGGCTCCTTGATGACTTCAAGTGTGAGATGATCCTGTTGGCCAGACTCTGATCACTGATTTTCTTCCTGAAATATTCCTCCTTCTGTGGCTCATTGAAGCCTCGTACCTCTGTCACTCGATGGACAAACTCAGAGGGAATGAGATCAGCTGCTGCTGGTCTGGAGGTGATCCAGATGAGAGCAGAGGGAAGCAGATTCCCCACAATGAGGTTCATCAGCAGCACGTCCACTGAGACTGAGTCAGATACTTTACACAGTTTCACTTTGCTCTTAAAGTTCAGAGACAGACGACACTCATCCAGACCATCAAAGATGAACAACACTTTATATTCATCACAGGATATTTTCATTTCTTGTGTTTCTGGGAAAAAGAAATTAAGAAGATCTAAAAGACTGAGTTTTTTTTTCTTCATCAAGTTGATCTCTCTGAAAGGAAGTGGAAATATGAGCTGGACGTCCTGATTTTCTTTCCCTTCAGCCCAGTCCAGGATGAACTTCTGGACAGAGACTGTTTTTCCAATGCCAGCGACTCCCTTTGTCAGCACAGTTCTGATGGGTTTGTCTTGTCTAGGTAAAGGTCTAAAGATGTCATTGCATTTGATGGCTGTGTCCTCTGTTGCTGTTCTCCTGGATTGTGTCTCAATCTGTCTCACCTCATGCTCATTACTGATCTCTCCACTCTCACTCTCTGTGATGTAGAGCTCTGTGTAGATCTCATTCAGCAGTGTTGGGTTTCCCTGTATTGCTGTTCCCTCATATAGACACTCAAACTTCTTCATCAGATTTGATCTAAATGTGTTGTAGACGTCATGACTATAAAATAAATTTTCCACATTACTACATTAGCTAATGAGCACAATGTCTTATATATTCTGTATAATATTTTTAGATCATGTCTCTTACAGAAATGTTATACCTGAGAGCAGGCTGTGTATCTCCACTCTTACAATCTAATGGTTGAATCACAGACGTGTCACTCTTCATAGACACACAGCTGGGCTCTGCTTCTGATCTCTTCTTCTGAACTGGACTAAAACAGAGAGAGATTAAACTTCATCCTTTAAATGGCTCGATGCAACAATTCAACTATATATTTATCATCAAATTCACTTTAAAGTGCACTTTATAATTATTTCATACACTGTGTTTATACAAAAACTGTGAACTGAACTGTGATAATATGATAATATAAAATGTGGTGCTATAATCATTTTTACACAAATGTTATACCTGAAACCAGGCTGTGTATCTCCACTACTAAAGTTTATTTGTTGATTCATAGACGTGTCTTTATATGTAGTGTCTTTAACTACTGTGTATTACATAAAAATAATAAATTGTTAGATACAATGTACCTATTCTGTTCATGCTGAATTACACAACACTTTTGCGGCTGTTGAGATGGGACACATTTAAGGTTATAAAGAGGTTCAGTAGTATGATATGGTTTACAGGGTGGTTAAGGTGTTATAGTAGGGTCAACAGTATAATTATGAATGTAACTACATTAATTGAAGATGTAATTACAGGAAGGTATTTTAAATAGAAATACAGTGTAAAAATATGAATGTACACAATAATTGCATTGTATCAGATGATTAATTTTGAATGTTGGTACATAGTACTTAAAGAAACTTAAAATAAAGTGGGTCCATTAATCCTGGTAATTGCTGTTTATCAAGAAATCAACTAGATTTATTATCAAATTCACTGTAAAGAGCACTTTATAATCATTTTATACACTGTTCATATAAAAAGTATGAACTGAACTGTTATATGATCATTTAAAAGGCCATGCTATAATCATTTTTATACAAATGTTTTACCTGAGACCAAACTGTGAATCTCCACTATTAAACACTATTGGTTCATTCATAGACCCGTCACTCTTCATAGACACACAGCTGGGCTCTGCTTCTGATCTCTTCTGATGAACTGAACTAAAACACAACAGATTTAATCCTTTATGATGAGAATCATCTTAATATAACAAAATAATAATCTTAATATATTTAATATACATCTTAATATACTTAATATAAGGTATTTGTATGAAAAACTCTTGTAGAGGCTTTATGGTCTTATTTATTTTTTAAATACATAACTTTAAATACTCAAAAATACACTTTTTTTATAACACAAAAGGTAATTTGATGTCTTTCAAATTATGACCTGTTTATCACATTGACTTAAACAGGATAATCTTGCACCATATTGATATAAAATGCAACGAAAAAGAATATATGTTCCATTTGTTATTTACAGCATGAAACATTCCATACGTTATGTTTACATACAAAAAAAAGTAACTACAGAGGGTTTTTTTTAGTTTAATTAAATAAAAAATGTTAAATACAAAAATACAAATACATACAAATGTGATATTAATTTAACCCCTTAAAATCTCAGGGGTACTTAAAGTAAATATATTAGGTGTATAAATGTGTATCCCTGCATTACATACAAATCAGAAATAATGTAATTTTGTGTATTTTAATGTTCGAAAAAAAAGAATTTGTGAGGATCAATACATTTTGAATTATTTACTGCTATTGTGTGAATAAGGTGTCAATAAAAAGTAACTGTAATCTCATTCAGAATATTTTAAAATGTATTATTAAATTATATAGATATTTGTGATAGGAATTTGATAGAACAATATTTAAGAGGACAACCACATATACATCTACATTAATATACATCTTAATATGCTTAATATAAGGTAGTTTTATGAAAAACTCTTGTGGAGGCTTTATGGTCTTATTTATGTTTTTTAAATACACAACTTTAAATACACAAAAATAAACTTTTTTATAACACAAAAGGTAATTAGATGTCTTACTCAAAATGCCTGTATCCTGGGAAAACATCTTCATCTCCAGATGTTTGAGTTTCATCCATGATGGATTTCAACACTCTGATCTCCACCACTGACTCTAGATGGAAGAGACAAAGAAAACCAAAAAACTACAGTAATTAAACAGCCTTATTCTGGATTGTGAAGAATTGATCCTGTCTGTTTAAAATGGAAAAACATAAAGTCTATACATTTACATTCACTTTTGTAAAATTCTTATCATTCAACTTAATCTCAAACCAAATTCACACAGTGGAGATTAAATTGCTGCAGTTCACTTATCTGATGGATTAGCAACACAGTCAGAACAATGACAGATTGACTGGTGGACTCAATCTGTGGTTGAACAGTATGAACAGGCCTGATGACTGTACTGTACCGCTGTTGCACACAGGTGTTGTGATGCTGATAGTGTCATATGCAGAAAAGTAGTCTGATTAAAAACTCCTGTGGTCTGCTCACACTTATTTCAGACAATAGTATTTACACTGCAAAAATTAGCTGTTTCCAGTAAAAATATCTAAACATCCTAAAATATAAGTTTACTTTATAGGCAAACCTTTCTATACATGCTATACAATTAAATATATTATTTTCTCTCTTTTTTTATATGTATTTATATCTAAAATGAAAAATATAGTTTCTACTATGCTGTTTCGAAAACCAATAGACAAAAATACATTACTTTCTTCTGATCACACCAGAGGTTGCGCTAGACTTCAACATTGTACGTCATTTTGACGGACAGGGTCGTAAAAATTCTGTTATAATTTATTATTAACCGTCATTTCAATTTTCATATTTGAATTAGAATAACACATTTAATTGCTTTTATTTTTGTTTACATTTTCATTTTTAATCATGAACCTACAGGACGGCACCGTAGTGTTTAAAAAAACAACAAAATGTGCTGGGTAAAAAAAAAGAAAAAAAGTAGAGTTCTCGATTTAATAGATTCTCATCTTAATGAACCGATATCAATTCTTAAATCACAATCCATCTTTTGGTCAATACTGTTTTCAGCTGATGAATGAACAGTGCGTATTCCTTTCAATAAATAGCAATAGGCTAGGCTTTGTGTTACTTCTGATATGAAGCAAAGTCTCAGATTTTAAATTCTGTCCATTGTCTTCAGAAATTTAAGCAATAAATACCGTTTTAGTGCTCTTTAATGTGGTGTGATCATTGATCATTGTAACTTCGGTGTACTTGCCTGTGCATAATCAAACGCATAGGAAAACATTCGTGACAGTCTTGTTTTGTTCTGGTATGAGGCGCCACGTAGGATTTAAATCAAACTTCGCTTATCAATACATACATAAAACACGTGCATATACACCTAGAAATTACTTGCATATACATGTATACTGTTGGATGTTCAAAATATATATATGAAATACACGTGCACACTATTATGAAATCCATACCAATACATCTTTTATTAGTAATGAATACATATACACTTGTGAATAACTTGTATATACATATAAACCCAGACAGCACACGTACGTCTGGCCGACGTCGGCCCGTGAGCAGAACGTCGGCCTCATAAACTATAAGATCTAATAAGGATCGGCCAGGTATAGGCGAGTGTGCTCTATTTCGCCAGCTCATCAAAGGTCGGCCCATGAGTTTGCTGACGACCGAAGGCCGATGCCGCTCTTTTCTGTTTGAATGTGGACGGTTATTCGTCTCTTAGCAACCCACCAGAGAGAAGGCGACTCATCCGGGACATCTGTGGCGTTCAGGTAAGTTTTCGCTTGAGTTAAATTGGGAAAAAAAAGTCTTATTTTGTGAATTACGTGTTACTTAGTAACTAGTAAACGCTCGGTGCACTGTAGTACAGGGAAAAATGCTTTGCAGCGAGCCCTGTTTGATTTTGACTCATTTACAACTAATGTTAACTTGTTTAGCTGCTTAGCTAACGGTAACAGCGTCTCCACAGTGAGCTATTGTTGCGGTTCCTTTTCGAAATAAATGAGTTTTAAAGTCATTATTGGATAATGATTGAATGAGACTGTGAATTGTTCATGTAATGTTTTAATTCTAGACGTTTACTTATGTAAAAACTGTGTGACTTTGACGTTTTAAGGAGTTGCCATGGAAACGGGGCGGCAACACGACACCTGACAGGAAAACTCGGTCTCTCGCTGATGTTGTCACTGCTTTTAGGTAAGTTACGTGCCTTAAATCATACAAATGTTACATAAAACTGTTCCTGACTCCTTTCGTACTTGTAATTGACAGGTTTCTGTCGAATATTTACTTTATAGAAATGGTTTAATGTCTTCGACAAAGTCCGTTATCATCTCACAGACGAGGTAGGCTAACGTTAGAGATTGAGCTCTTGTTTATGAAACGTTGGCCTTTTAATCAAATCTTCTCGTGTGTATATAGCAGGTTTTGACTGAAGTGTAAAGGTTTTACTGCCATTTTGACTATGGGTTATTGGAAGTAGGCAAATTTATTTAACCTAAATGGCTGAAAACAAGTTCAAATGCGTTTTGATCTTTTAAATTAAACGAATATTGATAAAAATGGTTCTGTGGTTTCAGGAGGACAGACATAAACCCTCCACAACAGATGCGAAGCTGCAAGGTTTCAAAATTTCAGTAGGAAATATACAGGAGAACTGAAGAAGCTCATGAAATAGCTAAATATGCATTTTTTTTCCACAAAATATATTTCACCTATATCACCATGCATCATTATTATTTTCTTTTTTTTCTGCAGAGTTATATACTTATTTATTACAGTAATTTTAAGAAACTAAAAACATTGATTCTGTTATCTAGTTGTAGTATATTATATATTCTGTATATTCTTTCTATTTTCTGCATTTTACCTGTTTAGCTTATTTCCTTCTAATAAACCAGCAACTGCATACTAAATAATGTTGTCTCTGTGACAAATTGCTTGTTTTGTTCCTAGATTTTTCCATGCTGATGGCCTGCTGCACATCAACAGACTCAGAGTGAACCTCCTTCTCCAAAGAACTATAAACCATTGGACTAGTAAGTAAAATCTCAAACATACACTACTGTTTCATAAGTTTTGGTACATGGTAAAGTATTTTCTGCCTGCCACAACTTTGTGTATTTGATTAATAATACAGTTAAACAATAATATTGTGAAATTAATATAATTTTTAAAATAATTTTGTATTTTTATATTCTTAGAGAAGTCATTTATTCCTGTGTTGCAAAGCTACATATTCAGCATCATTACTCCAGTCTTCAGGGTTTAAAAATTACAGCATTTATTTGATTCCTGTGTTGCAAAGCTACATATTCAGCATCATTACTCCAGTTGTCAGGGTTTAAAAATTACAGCATTTATTTGAAACAGAAATGTTTGCTGTAACGTTTGATAATGATAAGATATTGATAATAATTAAATGTTTCTTGAGCATTAAATCAGCATATTAGAATGATTTCTGAAGATCATGTGACACTGAAGACTGGAGTAATGAAGCTGAAAATACAGAAATTACATTTCACAGTATATTTGCATAGAAACTGTTATGTTAAATTATAACAATATTACACAATATTATTGTTTTTACATTTATTGTTGACCAAATAAATGCAGCCTTGGTGAGCAGAAGAGACCTCTTTCAAAGATGTAAATAAAAGTTTATGAATTTACAAACTTTTGAAAGGTAGTGCAGTTCCTCCAAATGAATGTTCCTCCCACTTAAAGGGATAGGTCACCTAAAAATAAAAGTTTTGTCATTAATTACTCACCCTCATGCCGTTCCTAACCCGTAAGACCTCCGTTCATTTTCTGAACAGAAATTAAGATATTTTTGATGAAATCCGAGAGCTTTCTCACCCTCCATAGACAGCAAGGGTACCACCACGGTCAAGACACAGAAAGGTAGTAAAGACATTGTTAAAATAGTCCATCTGGCATCAGTGGCTCAACTGTAATTTTATGAAGCTATGAGAATGCTTTTTGTTTGCCAAGGAAACAAAAATAATGACTTTATTAAATGATTTCTTCCCTTCTGGGACAGTCTGTTGTCATTATCAAGAGTACCACGATGTATGCCTGTGCTTTCCTCTGCTTGTAAACAAGGCGCAGCACATGCATGTACTACATCAGCAATTACACACGTGAGTCGTTATACTGTCTGTACTCTGTAGTTACCAAACACCTCTGAGCGGCTAAAACAGGAACCCATTGCATTTGCGACACAACAAGAATACAGTGTTGGTAAGGAAAAATTATCTTTTTTGTTCTTCTTTATTGCACAGACTTATGGCATAAAGATTTATTGTATTATGTTGATCAACAAAGAATACATCACCCCTGCTCACCCCCTCTCCCTCCTTCTCTAATTGAACAGGTGATTAATATTCTCATTCCCACGTAACCCTGTGACTCTCCACCACAAACATGTGACAGAGACAAAAACATGTTAACTTTTTCATGTCCACTACACTCTCCATAATGGCGGCAAACTGGACCAGAAGAAAAGAAATAGAAATCGTTGAATATAGTTGTTATTTTAGCCCATAAAATTATTCTTATAGGTTCATAAAAGTATGGTTGAACCGCTAATGTCACATGGACTATTTTACAGATGTCCTTACTACCTTTCTGTGTCTTGACCGTGGTAGGACCCTTGCTGTCTATGCAGGGTCAGAAAGCTCTCGGATTTCATCAAAATTATCTTAATTTGTGTTCTGAAGATGAACAAAGGTCTTATGGTTTTGGAATGAGATGAGGGTGAGTAATTAATGACAGAATCTTCATTTTTGGCTGAACTAACCATTTAAATTATATGAAATGTGTTTTTGTATTTTATTGCTTAACTTTTGAATAGCCTTCCTATTAATTGTTCTGGCACAATCTTTTAGTTTAAATTAGATTGAAATACACATTTTTAGTCAAGTATTAACATAACACATCTCATAGCACTGCACTACAGTTATATGTGATTTAAAGGAAAAGTCCATTTCCAAAACAAAGATTCACATATGATGTACTCACCCCCTTGTCATCCATAACGTTTATGTCTTTCTTTCTTCAGTCATAAAGAAATTGTTTTCTGAGGAAAACATTTCAGCATTTTTCTTCTTATAATGTACTGATATGGTGGCCCGATTTTGAACTTCCAAATCGCCGTAGATTTAGCAGCATAGTACTGTAAAAACAGTACAATACCACATTTATACATTACAGTAAAATACTGTAATTTATATTGCATTCTGGGTAATTTTGACTTGGCGGGAATATTTTACAGTATATTTTAGTGTTGCTGTAACCTTGCTGTAGCCTGACTGTAATATGCCAGGCAATAATACAGGACTGCTGTAAATAGCGCATCACACAGACAGAACACAACTGCTGCTGACCGGAGAGAGAAGCAGAACGGCTGATTACTGCAAATTCGGTAAGTTCATATTTGATTATATTTTTAGTTTGGAATGAAACTGCAAGTTTAGCTGCAAACGTTATTATCTAACTCCCTCAAAGCTGTGGTCGAAACTCCGTGAGTTACGCGCTCATTCACCCGCTGAACTTTTCATATCTAGTAAATTAACGTTAGCTTATGGTTTATTTCCACCAAAACTAGAGTCAATGTTTGTTGGAACTCTGGAAAGACAAACCGAGGCCATTTTGGTTAGTTTTATTTTGTATTCTGTTGAGTTTAAACAAAACTTGCTTTACTGTGGTATGCGAGGTAAAATAACCTCTGATTCGAGCCTGTCAATGACAAAAATGAGCACTTTTTAATACATACATTTACGGTGCGTCAAAAAAAAAGTCAGGTTCACGGTCGCGGTTAATACTGGACATAGTCGCTATTAGTCAACAAAGATAAGTAAAATGCATGCCAAAATCTTCAGCAAAGTCAAGCATAATATGTTTCTTTTTTTAAATAACTGATGTATTGTTGGAGTGTATGAAATACACATGTATATGCAACAGTCTACGTGACTTTAGCCTATACATCGTCAACAAGTAGTCAAACACATTATTGAATCAAATTTATTTGATTTTTTTTTTGCAGGTCTACAATGTGGTCCACTTGTCTTTGCACCCTGGGAAGGGCAATGCTGTCGCATGGCAGTATTTTGTAAGTTTCATTTAAATTAATTAAATTTTTATTTAAGGTCATCAAAAGTTTACATACACCTTGCAGTATCTGCAAAACATTACTTTTTTTAAAAAACAAAATAAGAGGGCTTATAAAAAAAAATGCATGTTGTTTTTATTTAGTACTGGCCTGAATAAGATATTTCAAATAAAAGATGTTTACATATAGTCCACAAGAAAAAATAATAGTGGAATTTATAAAAATGACCACATTCAAAAGTTTTCATACACTTGATTTGATCCACATGATCCACATCAGTTTTCTTTCTTTTTTTTCTTTCTTTTTTTATGTTAAATTTACCTGATCTTCAAATTTTTCTGAAGAACAGGTGGTTTAACTGTTCCGGAACATGAACAACAATCAGTAAACAAAAAAACAGCTGTGGATCATTCAGGTAACAACACAGTATTAAGAATCAAGTGTATGTAAACTTTTAAACGGGTCATTTTTATAAGTTCTTTTATAAGTTCTTTTCTCTTTTGGACTAAACAATAACATGCATTTTGTATGATAATCTCTCTTAAAATTTTGCAGATTAAAGGCAAGGTGTATGTAAACTTTTGAATTCAACTGTATTTATTCTTTCATTTATTTTTCATCTATGCTACAGAATTTTTATTCACTATTTTTTTCCCATGCTCTGTTCATTTTTCCTGGTGCTGTGGATAACAGATTTTGTCTTTGTGTGTTCCATGACTGTTTCAGTTTCACCACTGATGGGAATAAGTATACTGCCAGACGGGGAGTGAGCAGAAGATTAGGACAGTGGTGCAGAGTGATGGCCATCAGCCCTGCATGTCAACAGCTTCATTCAGTCCAAAATGATGTTTAAATGGAGGACTTCACAGAGAGGGTCAGTGGCCTGTTTGTCACCACCCATGTGTCCTGCATTTAGGGGTGAGAGTTATAAGACACTTGTTGTTGTTTTTGCTAATTTTAAGATGGTTTACTTTTTAGATAGTTTTAAGATAAATCAAGTTCTCTCTTAGGACATTGATTCCAAATCCAGCTCTCAAGATTCATGTGTTTGTTTCATGTATATTCTTGCACACTTAAAATGCTTTCATGGCTGTAAAATGTTGATGCACTGTGCTCTGGGTAGCAAACACAATACTAAAATGTTTTGAAATGTTTTAATAAAAATACTTTTGTAAATATGTTTGGATTGTCTTTTGATTTGAGTTTTAGTAGTATCACAATTTTACTAACTATTTGTATGTACTATTCCTACTACACAATACACAATTATTGCACAATAGCAAATTACAGTAAAAACAAAATTGCAAAGTACAAAATAATACAATTTCTTTACTTTTTAATGTCAAACACCCGTCTTGTCTTACTCTGCCTGGACTGTTTTTTTTTTTCTTATTCATGTCGAAAAACTCCCATCTCATGTTCTCCCTCAACTTTGAAATCATCATATATCGCTGTTTTACCTTTTTGTTAAGGGTGTTGATCCTCTTTGCATGTTCACTTTGCAAAGACTCTGTCGGTGCTTCTGCAGTGATGGAGTTTTTCGACATAACCTAACTGTCTTGAATCAGAATACACAGAGTTCAATTAAAGCAAGGCAAGACGAGCATTTGAGAATAAAAAGTATTTGAATTGTTTTTTTGTTTTTTTAAAATAACCGTTTCACTAGATAATTCCGTTCTTCCTTGACTGGGATCATTTACAACCACATTAGGGATCGTTTAAAGCTGCATTTAAACTGCATTTTGGAAGTTCAAACTCAGGGCACCATATCAGTCCATTATATGGAAAAAAATGCTGAAATGTTTTTCTCCAAAAAAATAATTTCTTTACGACTGAAGAAAGAAAGACATGAACATCTTGGATGACAATGGGGTGAGTACATCATATGTGAATCTTTGTTTTGGAAGTGGACTTAAATAAATCACCTTTCTCTGAAATAAATAATAAAAGCTGCTATACTAATCTTTCTCCTTTTGCTTTACTGTTTCTATCTCTGGATGCCCATCCCAAGGTTACTAGAGTTTACGCCAGTTCCAGATTGGATCCAGCCTCACTTGTGAAGACTTCAGATGATGACAACACTCAACAAGACTTCAGATGATGGCAACTGGACATACAAAACTGACAAATATTAATCTTATATTGCCTTTACTGGTAAGTTTGACGATTTTCAACCTGCTTTGTATTACTGCAGTGTTTCTAATATCTGTAAATGAACAATATTTAATCTTTCTCTGAGTTATGTGTACCTATCCCTTTTATTTGTAAGCAACACTCTGCAGGATGAAGAAAAAGAAATGACAAAATGGCAAAAACGCACTTTTTGGATCATCAAAATGCTGAGTTTTGCTGACAAATAAACTGGGTATCTCTGAGAAAGATTAAACATTGTTCTTTTACATATATTTCCAACACTGTAACAATACAAATTGGATTGAAAATTGTTGAACTTTAATAATCTTAAAGGATAGTGTGTGAGCACATGACTAGAGACCTTAGTAATATATATATATATATATATATATATAAATTATTTGTATCATATAATTTCAAACATTTTAACTGCTGTAGTGTTTGCTTTGTTTTTATTTTATTTATGTCATTCTTGTATTATTGTAACTGTATTATTGTGTCTTGTATTTTTGCCATGAAAATAGTCTTAGATTCTGGTGTGGCAATGAAAATAGGTAATTACTAGTACTGAACACATGACATGTTTTATGTTTGAGCTGCTGTCATATGGACATTACTTTGTTGCCAGAAGATCTTCCCCAGTAAGTCTCAGTCACCTCTGGCTAATTAAAATTTTTTTTTTTTTTTATTGTAATCCTGAAAAAATGCATTTTCTGCAAACCTACTTTGAAATAAGTATTTGAAAAGTTGCTTGTACTTATACAACAGTTAACAATGGTTTTACTATAGTAAAACTGTAGCAACCATAAGTGTTTTAACAAGTTTAGTTTTTGTGTTTTTTGGTTCATACCAAGGTTTGATGCCATGGTTCTACTATAGTTATATTGTAGTAATACTACAGTAAAACTGTGGTTACCATGACTATAGTAATCATATTTTTAAAATCATGGTAAAATTTGTAGTAACTATGGTTTTACTGCAAATACTGTAGTAATGGTTATTTTTGTACTTATTATGGTTTTACTGCAACAGTCAGTTAAACCATTGGTATTGTAGTAAATCTATGGTTGATTTTGTTTTAGTATGGTTTTACTGCAAATGCTGCGGTAAAACCATGGTTAATCTTTGAAAGAGTACACACTGGATGTAATGCTTCTCATTTGTATGTCACTTTTGATAAAAGCATCTGATAAATGTTAATGTATTTGTATGTTTAATATGTTTATTGAAAATATTAATAAATTTGCGACTGTTATTGAGAGTGGTGTGTGTTGTTTTATTATAAACCGGCGGCTTCTGCCGCGGGTGATCCTAGAATAACGATGAGCAAAACGCCAGTGAGCGCACACGCAGAGCAGCCGGGATTTACGGCTGCATCGGCCGAACGTCGGCCGGAAGTCATTTGCGATCAAATGCCGACGTCGCGGCGACATCTTGCCGATTAGCAAACGCTCCCTGAGCGACATCGTGCCGATGGAATTTTGTAAATCGGGTCGACGTCGGCCCGACGTATGTGTGCTGTTAGGGAACTTAACGCATGCATACGCTAAAAAAACACTCGCTTATACATATAAACTTGATCCATGCATACACACCTACAACAACACGCACATATACATATAAACTCGCTGCATGCAGACACACCCGTACATACTCGCACATACATATAAACTTGACCTATGCATATACACCTAAAAACACTCGCACATACATATAAACTCGTTGCGCGCATATACACCCATAAAACACTCACGCAAACATACAAAATAAATTTCAGGTAAGACGCATGCTTGAGTTGTGTATATACATATATGCAAGTGATTTCATATGTGGATGTGCGTGAACTTTTCAGTGCAAACGGAAGCAGCGGCACTTCCGGCGGAATCTCTAGATGCCGGGGCATTTTAAAACGCTTAACGTGACTTAATGCATTAAAATAGTGTTTTAAAAAGACCTTTAATATAGCATGCGATGTACCATGGGCGAATTTCCACTGGGCACTTTTCAAAATCCCGTTCAGCACCGCCGAGAGTTCGCGCGATCGTTCAAACAAAAGTAAAAGTAAAACGCGCACGCGCCTTCAAAAGCAATTTTAATACCCCGCGTTTAGAGCGCGACTCCCCAATGCCTGCAAATTAGGCTACATAACATATTTAGGATGTTATTAGTATGTAGGCTATAATAGGTTGTGTAGTTGTCTATAACTCTCTATCATGTTTGAAAAGTGTAGTCTCTGTTTGCACTTTGAAGACTGAGAGAGTAGCCTACTATGGCTGCATTTATTGTTCGCACTTAATACGATTAAGAAAGGACTGTTTATATATATATATATATATATATATATATATATATATATATATATATATATATACTTATATAGACTTATGAAATCATACAGGAGAGAATAAAGCCAGTCAGTTGAGTTTGTAGCAAAACTTTTTATGGTGCTTGAGTGTTGTTGTCTTTTACTCATGGGCGTCGGAACCATTGAATGTGGGTGGGACAGGACCCACCCACTTTTAAAGACCAACCATATCGGACCCACCCACTTTTACCGTCTCTAATTCGGCGAATATGTCTGCGCACTTTTTAGAGCGCAGTTAGTCAAATCCACTCCACGTGACGAATGCACATCTGTAACACAGCAAAGTAAATAAAGCATCTGAGTGTATCTGCTGCTCAGATACACCTAATCCTGCTCGATACTTTATTCTAACATTTAGATTAGTTCCTTCATTTTTATGTTTATTGAAAACAAATGCCTTTCCGATGTAAAATGAGATGTGAAAAGGCAGAAGAACGATTTCGGAAATAGGTGGACGCGAACTCGGGTCGTTTGCGTCAAAAAAACACTGGATAATCGCTTTATCGCTTACGCCACTAGAAACACACTTCAATTGCCCCGTTTTGTAGTGTTGTCACGTTAGTGCGCAGAGGTAATATACATAGTAAGGCACCACACTACAGAAAATGGCATATACTCCCCACCCACATTTACTTTGCTTCCGACGCCCATGCTTTTACTGCATGTGATAATTCATACTCAGAAAGTAGAACAGAACATAGTTAAAACAATTTCAATAGAGACCAAAATTTTTCAAACTTTATAGAGAGCTATAGACAACTACACAACCTATAATAGTGTAAGGCGTGGAGTTTTAGCTGCCCGTGGGTGGATGTAAATAAAGACTTGAAAATACCGACGACTAGTATTTTTTTTGAGCAAAGGCCTAGAACTCGGGAAGAGATCAACACTAATCTCTGTGCCTGCCACAATCTACTCTGCTCTCCTCCTTCACATTATAAGACCCTCCTTCTCAGAGGACGCAACACCAAAATAAAAGTCCTTGACAGAAACATGCAAAAATAGAATACAATTAATATTAAATAAACAACTTCACAATAGCCTGCATACTAATAACATCCTAAATATGTTATGTAGCCTAATGTGCAGGCATTGGGGAGTCGCGCTCTAAACGCGGGGTATTAAATTGCTTTTGAAGGCGCGTGCGAACGGGATTTTGAAAAGTGCCCAGTGGAAATTCGCCGCTGGTACATCGTATGCTATATTAAAGGTCTTTTTAAAACACTATTTTTAATGCATTAAGTCACATTAAGCGTTTTAAAATGCCCCGGCATCTGGAGATTCCGCCGGAAGTGCCGCTGCTTCCGTTTGCACTGAAATGCCTTCCGTTTACACTGAGATGCCTTCCGTTTACACTGAAAAGTTCACGCACATCCACATATGAAATCACTTGCATATATGTATATACACAACTCAAGCATGCGTCTTACCTGAAATTTATTTTGTATGTTTGCGTGAGTGTTTTATGGGTGTATATGCGCGCAACGAGTTTATATGTATGTGCGAGTGTTTTTAGGTGTATATGCATAGGTCAAGTTTATATGTATGTGCGAGTGTGTACAGGTGTGTCTGCATGCAGCGAGTTTATATGTATATGTGCGTGTTGTTGTAGGTGTATATGCATGGATCAAGTTTATACGCATAAGCGAGTGTTTTTTAGCGTATGCATGCGTTAAGTTTATATGTATATACAAGTTATTCACAAGTGTATATGTATTCATTACTAATAAAAGATGTATTGCTATGGATTTCATAATAGTGTGCACGTGTATTTCATATATATATTTTGAACATCCAACAGTATACATGTATATGCAAGTAATTTTAAAGTCTCTGCACTGGCTGCCTATTAGATTCCGCATCAGCTACAAAATAGCACTTCTTACCTATAAGGCACTTAACGGTTTAGCTCCTGCGTACCTAACTAGTCTTCTACCACGCTACAATCCATCACGCTCCCTAAGGTCACAAAACTCTGGACTGTTGGTAGTACCTAGGATAGCAAAGTCCACTAAAGGAGGTAGAGCTTTTTCACATTTGGCACCCAAACTCTGGAACAGCCTTCCTGATAACGTTCGGGGTTCAGACACACTCTCTCGGTTTAAATCTAGATTAAAGACACATCTTTTTAGCCAAGCATTCAAATAATGCATCTCATAAACTTTTTCTGCAGCTATATCTGATCAAATGTTCATTTTAATCTTTTAGCTCTGGTTTAACAAACCTTCCTTTTCTTAGTTTGAACAGCAGCTACGCTAATTATGTTCCTATTTGTTCTCTGTTTTTGCCATGGGATTGACATCCCATGGTAACTAGGAATTCACAAGCTCCAGTGTGGATCCAGAACACTTAAGAAGAGATGATGCCAACCCCTCAGAGGACTTCAGATGATGCCAACCCTGAAAACATACAGCACTACCGAATTCTGCTACTAATTTATAGTGTTCTTTGTCTGTTTGATTAAGCATTAATTGATCTTTACCACACATCTCTACCATATGTACATCAAGCTACTACTACATATATTGTAAAAATGTCAATTTGGTGTAAAGCTGCTTTGCAACGATATGTATCGTGAAAAGCGCTATACAAATAAATTTGAATTGAATTGAATTGAATTAATTTCTAGGTGTATATGCACGTGTTTTATGTATGTATTGATAAGCGAAGTTTGATTTAAATCCTACGTGGCGCCTCATATTCTGGATCCCCTGCTCTACTTTCACACTGGAGCGCACTCACCACCAACTGGACAGGGGTGGGAATTACATCTACAATCTACAGTAGATCACCCTCAATGTAATCCGTCAAAATGGACGGCCTTTTTTCTGTCATTGATTAAAAAAATTCCATAATGACAAAGAATTTTTGGTTAACTCGACCTCTGCATCACACGGTACCTTGTAAATTTTTTAAAATTATAATAATTGTAAAACTTGTAGTTAATCCTGTACATTACACATTTTAGGTAATAAAACCTGACTGCTTTGGATTACTTTAGGATTACTTTTGATCTACTTTTGACCTGTTTATCACATTGACTTAAACAGGATAATCTTGCACCATATTCATCTAAAAATGCAAAGAAAAAGAATATATGAAGAGTTCAGATGCAAAACCCTCTAAAAGCCACCTTGGCCAAAAATAAGATAATAATACTGAGTGAATGCTCTCCACACATATTATACGTCTATCAAATACTTTTGCTTCAAAACTCGCTAAATCCCAGACTCAGCCCAATCAGAAGTACCAGTACTTAGGTAGAAACCTATACATAAGAGCCTGATAATAAATGCTTATTTTAAAGAAAAACGTCAGATGGATTTAGAGGCTTTTACATCTGAACTCTTCATATGTTCCATTTGTTGTTATCTGCAGCATGAAACAATACATATTCCCCTAATTTTTTTTTTTTTTAATTAAATGAAAAAAAGAAGTTGAGGATCAATACATTTTGAATTATTTTTTGCTATTGTGTGAATAATATGTAATCATTAAAAAGTAACTGTAATCTCATTCAGAGTATTTTCAAATGTATTATTACATTACATAGATATTTGTGATAGGAATTTGATAGAACGATATTTTAAAAGGATAACTACAGATTTGGTTTCAAAGTGAAGTAATCAAAGAGAATTCAATTAATAAATAATGACCAAAGAAAACAAAAAGAAATATTTTAACCTTGTGCGGTCTTCATTTTGGGTTGTACACTCATGGTCTTTGGGGTCTCTAGAGACCCCACGCAACAAAATTTAATTTTGTAACAAAACAATATTTTTTTTTCTAAAACAAAATTCATTTTTCTGTTCATTAATGGTTTTACTACATTTGTGCCATTTTCGGAGGATTTATTATGATTTTTTAAATTTATATAAATAAATAAATATTTTTTTTAATAGGTTTTTATACAAAAACAGCTTTTTGTGTAAAATTCACTTTATGAAAGACCCACATTTTTAACTTTCATTCATGGTATAACATGGATCATTTGACATGGTTTGGTGTAAGATTTTTGCCCATCATTTGGAAAATGCCAGCTTAAAAATAAAAAATTATCATTTTTACCAGTAGATGGCTGCAGAGCTCCACTATTTACTATGTGCTATTTGACTAACTGAAAGACATATTTTACAAGTTTTTCAGTGGGAAAGGAAAGGATGTGACGTGTGGCACTCGGAATTTGTGCTCTGCATTTAACCCATCCAAGTGCACACACACAGTAGTGAGTAGTGAATAAACACCCAGAGCAGTAGGCAGCCATATTGCTATCGCTGTGGCGCCTGGGGAGCAGTTGGGGACCTTGCTCAAGGGACTCACCTCAGTCATGGTATTGAGGGTGGAGAGAGCACTGGTTATTCACCCCCCCCCCCCCCCCCCCACCACCTTCAATCTCTGCCGGATTTTTGTCAAAGTAATAGATGAATTGATACATTTTGAATAGACATTTTGTTGGTTTGATTCTAATCATAATGTAACTATTGAAAAACTGCTTTTTTTCAGTACAAAAAAAATTAAACTTTGACAAAAAGTAATTTTTATTGTTATAATTGTGATTTCATTATATGTAGATATCAGTCCAACTGAAAAAAACTTGTAAAAAGATATCTTTTAGTTGGTCAAATAGCAAATAGTAAATAGTGGAGCTCTGTAGCCATCTACTGGTAAAAATTATAATTTTTTATTTTTAAAACGGCATTTTCCAAATGATGGGCAAAAATCTTACACCAAACCATGTCAAATCATCATGTTATCCCCATGAATGAAAGTTAAAAATGTGGGTCTTTTATAAAGTGAATTTTACACAAAAAGCTGTTTTTGTATAAAAACGTAATAAAAAAAAAATATGTATTTATTAATTTATATAAATTTTAAAAAATGCAATAAATCCTCCGAAAACGGCACAAATGTAGTAAAAACATTAATAAACAGGAAAATAATATTTGTTTTAAAAAAAACTATTACTTTTTACAAAATTAAATTTTGTTGCATGGGGTCTCTAGAGACCCCAAAGACCATGAGTGTGACATACTAACATAAAATCAAGATATCACTCCAATTTTTTTTTCATTTGCAGATCTAGATAGTGCTGACAGTTTTACAAAGTCTCATGTCATTTCGACAAAGAGAACATTTTTTAAAAATTAAGCAATTTTGTCCATATTTAATCATATTTTTTGAGTGTTTCATGATTGAGTTAGTATTTTATGCTTACTTACATCAATAAGGAAGTGCCATTGTGCTCCACAGCTGAAGACTTTGATCAAAATGTTTGGCTACTAGACAAGATCTTAAATGTCCTTGGTTTCACATTACATTCATGTAAATTTACACATGAGCAAATAAAAAAGACAGTTTGATGACCAGTCTTTCAGAATGAAGAAAGAAAGAAAGAAAGAAAGAAAGAAAATGTTCCGTTCAGGAGTAGACGCTGCATGTAAAACCATCTGCTTTCACTTTCATTTTGTTAGCAGGGTTGCCAAATATGTTTGATAAAAAAAAAAAAGAAAAAAAAAGGGGAGTCAGCAGGAAGTAAGAATAAAACATTGTATCATATCTTTCACACAGTCTAGTCTTGAGAGTGACTTTTAGTGACACTTTAAAATAATGATCATTTATGTCATTTGAAAGCGTTTGTTAATGATTAACTAGTCTTTTACTGAATACATACTTAATAATCATGTTAATGTGACCGGACTAAGTGATTGACAGCAGTGTCCACCTATCAGCATGTAGTAGGTGTGATTTAAGGGTTGATTGGCTGTTGCCTGGGATGTGTCACGTCCGATTTTCTCCCTTTCTGTCTGTGTTGACGGTGTTTGCAGTGCGTTGTTTTGTTCTGGTGCTGTTTCGGCACTAGTTTAGTGGAGCTGATGACTGTTCGCTTTTCAGGCATGATTCCCTTTGTCCTATTGTGCTATTAGTGAGCAGGACTGACAAACCCGTGCCTGTAGGTATTCTATTTGATATGATGTCTTGATGGATTCTCCCTCTCGTTTTGACCGTGATTGTTTGCTGCTGTCCTTTTCTTTGTGCTGCTTAAGTTCTCATAGTTCTTTTGTCATACAGACGCCGTCGTCATTGTTAGCGAAAAAGGACTGTCCGTGTCTGATTCTTACCGTGACGTTTAGTGCCCCGCTTTATGCTGTGTATTGTTTTGGGGAGTGTGACGATCTCATTCTTTTGAGAGACACATAAAAGAACTGTTCTGCCCCTTTTTCTTTTCATTCGTTAGAACTTTTTCTTTTGTTTTCTTTTGTCTTTAATTTTGTGGAAGTAAAGTTTGTTTGCCTTGGTTGACTTTTCATTTGTTTTCTGATAGTTGTTTTGTTGGTGGTTTATGTTTATATTCATGTAATCATTTGATAATGCAAATCGATTTGCCTGTTATCATTTACTTCTGACTCCAAGTTGCTCTGTAATAACCTTGTAATCAAATATTTCAACCTTATAACATTTCATTGTTTTTCTTTTTGTTTGGGGTTGATACCCACATTGTGTGGTTATTCTATCAATTAACTGATGTCTATACTGTGTTGTGTTTGAAGTCAATTTTGTTATTGTTTACTTATTTTTTATTTATTGCAGGAGCTGGGGTCCCACGGGTGAACAGGTCTTCCTCTTGGTGGTGGTGGTTCTTTTTTTATCGTGTGCTGTGTAGCACTTTGAGTGTTTGGTAGTGGGATCTGAGTGCACGGTGGTGTGTGTGCGGAAGTGTGTCCTCGTACAACCAAACTCCATCTTGTATCCGGCCGTTGGAAACCTCAGCCCTGCTGTTATCCATCATTTTGTTTACTTTATTTACCTGTTATATATAGTTGGTGTGCAATATTACCTCTTCTTTTTCTCTGTTTGTAATTTGTGTGGGCTTTCCCATTTTTCTTGATTATTATTATTATTATTATTATTATTATTATTAGGGCCCGAGCCCTAAAACGGCGAAGGCCCTATTGTTTTTCTAAGGATTATTATTATTATTATTATTATTATTATTATTATTATTATTATTATTAGGGCCCGAGCCCTGAAAGGGCGAAGGCCCTATTGATCCCCTAAGGATTATAAGGGCGAGAGGCCTATTGTTCTTCTAAGGATTATTATTAGAGCCTGAGCCCTGAAAGGGCGAGAGCCCTATTGTTTTTCGAAGGATTATTCTTCCTTATTCTTCTTCTTTTTTTTCAAGGTTTTGGGGGTTTTGGGGCCCTTAACATGCTCAAAAACTCTTGAAAATTGGCACACACGTTGGAATCTGCGGCCATTAGGGCCGGGCAGAGACTGGTACATGGGCGTGGCAAGGGGACTCTACAGCGCCCACTGGAATTTGGAGGGTCATATAGCATACATACTTGCACTTACGCATATGAAACTTGGTACACATATAGAACTCATCAAGTTGAACAACTTTCGCACTCTATGTCATTAGCTAATCCCAAAAGGAAGTTGGTTATTCTGGGTTTTGTCAAAAACGCATGCTCTGGAATTTGATATACTAGTCCTAGGTTTTTTACCCAATTGCCAGAAACTCGGTCAACCTGATCTCAAGACATTGGGGATGAAAAATTGTGAGGGGATTTTTGATATCTCGAACGGTTTGGCCGTGGCGAGTCATTGAACTTATGGCGAGAAATGAGAAACAGGAAATGGCTAATAACTACTGCACACATTGTCTGATTCTGATAAAACTTCGGCGTTTTGTTTGTTGTATGATGCCGATCACATAGATGTGACTATTAGGAGTCAAAGTTATAGCGCCACCAACTGGCAACAGGAAGTGTGTCTCTTTTAAAAATGCTTTGAAATCACATTGTTATTTTTACTCGATTTGCTTCAAACTTCATTAGAATAATGTCAAAACACGGCCGATGAGAATCTGTAAAGGGGTCGTTGATGCATTAAATGCTGTTTCCATGGCAACGTGTCAAACTTTAACATTTGTTTCCTGTGTTTTTGGGGCACTTAATAAGCTTAGATTTTCATGAAACTCAACACACATCAGTATTAATAATAGTTAGACACTGGCAAAGGCTCATAAATGGGCGTGGAGGAGGCGCTCTATAGCGCTACCTTTTGTCAAAAGTGGGGGGGTTAGTTTTAGCTACAGACACCAAACTTGGTATGTATATTGGTCTCATCAAGCCGGACAACTTTCTAATTTACACCTATTAGCTGCGACCAACAGGAAGTCTGCTATTTTGATTTGAATGTGGATTTTTGGAAAAATCTGGCTATAAATAAATTCATACTCCTCCAAGCAGGAATAAGTAGTTCACACCAAACTTTGTCAACATGATGCCAACATACTGAAGATATTAAATTGCAAGCAGATTTGGGATATCTCTAATGGTTGATTTATGATGATTTATTAAAGTAGCAGTAAAAACCATAACAGTAATTTTAAAATGCAGCATCCAATCGCTTCAAAACTTTTTACATACATAAAACTAGTCATTGTGAGAAATAAATGCTTACTTCCATTGATATAAAATAGTCTACTAAAAACAGAAAATGAAAAAACTATTAAACATCTGATCTCACTCTAACTCTGTGTCGGGGGATGGGATTAAGTCTGTGTATGTGTGTGTGTAGGTGTGACTGGGGGTAGTTGAGTGGCTGTGTGTGTGAGAGAGAGAGAGACAGAGAGAGACAGAGTGCATTTAAAGTGCAATATCCTAACTCTTCACAACTTTTTACACATGAAAAACAAGTCATTCTTAGGAAATATGTTTATCATGTTTTCAGAGACCGCAAAAACATTTAAACTATCACACTTTTAAACTGGCAGATGAAGACTGCAATACCAAGGATGAACACAAGATGACCTCATAGGATAAGGGATCTTTTTAACTCTAATCCTATCAGCTCAGTCTCATTGGATCAGAATGACTTAAAAGCGTTTTGATTTTAACCCTTTCATTGCTGTAACCCTTCAATCCAAACTGTTACAGGGATACTGTTAATGCATGTGCTCGCTGGGCACTGTTTTTCTGATGGCACCAGGGTTGCGGATGTGCTGGCGGCGAGGGCCCGTCATCGCTGCTTGCAGCTATATTTCTTCTTCTTCTTCTTCTTCTTCTTCTTATTTTTCTTCAAGGTTTTGGGGCCCTTAACATGCTCAAAAACTCTTGAAAATTGGCACACACCTTGGAATCTGCGGCCATTAGGGCCGGGCAGAGACTGGTACATGGGCGTGGCAAGGGGACTCTACAGCGCCCCCTGGAATTCGGAGGGTCATATAGCACACATACTTGCACATACACATATGAAACTCAGTACACATATAGAACTCATCAAGTTGAACAACTTTCGCACTCTATGTCATTAGCTAATCCCAACAGGAAGTTGGTTATTCTGGGTTTTGTCAAAAACGCATGCTCTGGAATTTGATATACTAGTTCTAGGTTTTTTACCCAATTACCACCAAACTCGGTCAACCTGATCTCAAGACATTGGGGATGAAAAATTGTGAGGGGATTTTTGATATCTCGAACGGTTTGGCCGTGGCGAGTCATTGAACTTATGGCGAGAAATGAGAAACAGGAAATGGCTAATAACTACTGCACACATTGTCTGATTCTGATAAAACTTCGGCGTTTTGTTTGTTGTATGATGCCGATCACATAGATGTGACTATTAGGAGTCAAAGTTATAGCGCCACCAACTGGCAACAGGAAGTGTGTCTCTTTTAAAAATGCTTTGAAATCACATTGTTATTTTTACTCGATTTGCTTCAAACTTCATTAGAATAATGTCAAAACACGGCCGATGAGAATCTGTAAAGGGGTCGTTGATGCATTAAATGCTGTTTCCATGGCAAAGTGTCAAACTTTAACATTTGTTTCCTGTGTTTTTGGGGCACTTAATAAGCTTAGATTTTCATGAAACTCAACACACATCAGTATTAATAATAGTTAGACACTGGCAAAGGCTCATAAATGGGCGTGGAGGAGGCGCTCTATAGCGCTACCTTTTGTCAAAAGTGGGGGGGTTAGTTTTAGCTACAGACACCAAACTTGGTATGTATATTGGTCTCATCAAGCCGGACAACTTTCTAATTTACACCTATTAGCTGCGACCAACAGGAAGTCTGCTATTTTGATTTGAATGTGGATTTTTGGAAAAATCTGGCTATAAATAAATTCATACTCCTCCAAGCAGGAATAAGTAGTTCACACCAAACTTTGTCAACATGATGCCAACATACTGAAGATATTAAATTGCAAGCAGATTTGGGATATCTCTAATGGTTGATTTATGATGATTTATTAAAGTAGCAGTAAAAACCATAACAGTAATTTTAAAATGCAGCATCCAATCGCTTCAAAACTTTTTACATACATAAAACTAGTCATTGTGAGAAATAAATGCTTACTTCCATTGATATAAAATAGTCTACTAAAAACAGAAAATGAAAAAACTATTAAACATCTGATCTCACTCTAACTCTGTGTCGGGGGATGGGATTAAGTCTGTGTATGTGTGTGTGTAGGTGTGACTGGGGGTAGTTGAGTGGCTGTGTGTGTGAGAGAGAGAGAGACAGAGAGAGACAGAGTGCATTTAAAGTGCAATATCCTAACTCTTCACAACTTTTTACACATGAAAAACAAGTCATTCTTAGGAAATATGTTTATCATGTTTTCAGAGACCGCAAAAACATTTAAACTATCACACTTTTAAACTGGCAGATGAAGACTGCAATACCAAGGATGAACACAAGATGACCTCATAGGATAAGGGATCTTTTTAACTCTAATCCTATCAGCTCAGTCTCATTGGATCAGAATGACTTAAAAGCGTTTTGATTTTAACCCTTTCATTGCTGTAACCCTTCAATCCAAACTGTTACAGGGATACTGTTAATGCATGTGCTCGCTGGGCACTGTTTTTCTGATGGCACCAGGGTTGCGGATGTGCTGGCGGCGAGGGCCCGTCATCGCTGCTTGCAGCTATATTTCTTCTTCTTCTTCTTCTTCTTCTTCTTATTTTTCTTCAAGGTTTTGGGGCCCTTAACATGCTCAAAAACTCTTGAAAATTGGCACACACCTTGGAATCTGCGGCCATTAGGGCCGGGCAGAGACTGGTACATGGGCGTGGCAAGGGGACTCTACAGCGCCCCCTGGAATTCGGAGGGTCATATAGCACACATACTTGCACATACACATATGAAACTCAGTACACATATAGAACTCATCAAGTTGAACAACTTTCGCACTCTATGTCATTAGCTAATCCCAACAGGAAGTTGGTTATTCTGGGTTTTGTCAAAAACGCATGCTCTGGAATTTGATATACTAGTTCTAGGTTTTTTACCCAATTACCACCAAACTCGGTCAACCTGATCTCAAGACATTGGGGATGAAAAATTGTGAGGGGATTTTTGATATCTCGAACGGTTTGGCCGTGGCGAGTCATTGAACTTATGGCGAGAAATGAGAAACAGGAAATGGCTAATAACTACTGCACACATTGTCTGATTCTGATAAAACTTCGGCGTTTTGTTTGTTGTATGATGCCGATCACATAGATGTGACTATTAGGAGTCAAAGTTATAGCGCCACCAACTGGCAACAGGAAGTGTGTCTCTTTTAAAAATGCTTTGAAATCACATTGTTATTTTTACTCGATTTGCTTCAAACTTCATTAGAATAATGTCAAAACACGGCCGATGAGAATCTGTAAAGGGGTCGTTGATGCATTAAATGCTGTTTCCATGGCAACGTGTCAAACTTTAACATTTGTTTCCTGTGTTTTTGGGGCACTTAATAAGCTTAGATTTTCATGAAACTCAACACACATCAGTATTAATAATAGTTAGACACTGGCAAAGGCTCATAAATGGGCGTGGAGGAGGCGCTCTATAGCGCTACCTTTTGTCAAAAGTGGGGGGGTTAGTTTTAGCTACAGACACCAAACTTGGTATGTATATTGGTCTCATCAAGCCGGACAACTTTCTAATTTACACCTATTAGCTGCGACCAACAGGAAGTCTGCTATTTTGATTTGAATGTGGATTTTTGGAAAAATCTGGCTATAAATAAATTCATACTCCTCCAAGCAGGAATAAGTAGTTCACACCAAACTTTGTCAACATGATGCCAACATACTGAAGATATTAAATTGCAAGCAGATTTGGGATATCTCTAATGGTTGATTTATGATGATTTATTAAAGTAGCAGTAAAAACCATAACAGTAATTTTAAAATGCAGCATCCAATCGCTTCAAAACTTTTTACATACATAAAACTAGTCATTGTGAGAAATAAATGCTTACTTCCATTGATATAAAATAGTCTACTAAAAACAGAAAATGAAAAAACTATTAAACATCTGATCTCACTCTAACTCTGTGTCGGGGGATGGGATTAAGTCTGTGTATGTGTGTGTGTAGGTGTGACTGGGGGTAGTTGAGTGGCTGTGTGTGTGAGAGAGAGAGAGACAGAGAGAGACAGAGTGCATTTAAAGTGCAATATCCTAACTCTTCACAACTTTTTACACATGAAAAACAAGTCATTCTTAGGAAATATGTTTATCATGTTTTCAGAGACCGCAAAAACATTTAAACTATCACACTTTTAAACTGGCAGATGAAGACTGCAATACCAAGGATGAACACAAGATGACCTCATAGGATAAGGGATCTTTTTAACTCTAATCCTATCAGCTCAGTCTCATTGGATCAGAATGACTTAAAAGCGTTTTGATTTTAACCCTTTCATTGCTGTAACCCTTCAATCCAAACTGTTACAGGGATACTGTTAATGCATGTGCTCGCTGGGCACTGTTTTTCTGATGGCACCAGGGTTGCGGATGTGCTGGCGGCGAGGGCCCGTCATCGCTGCTTGCAGCTATATTTCTTCTTCTTCTTCTTCTTCTTCTTCTTATTTTTCTTCAAGGTTTTGGGGCCCTTAACATGCTCAAAAACTCTTGAAAATTGGCACACACCTTGGAATCTGCGGCCATTAGGGCCGGGCAGAGACTGGTACATGGGCGTGGCAAGGGGACTCTACAGCGCCCCCTGGAATTCGGAGGGTCATATAGCACACATACTTGCACATACACATATGAAACTCAGTACACATATAGAACTCATCAAGTTGAACAACTTTCGCACTCTATGTCATTAGCTAATCCCAACAGGAAGTTGGTTATTCTGGGTTTTGTCAAAAACGCATGCTCTGGAATTTGATATACTAGTTCTAGGTTTTTTACCCAATTACCACCAAACTCGGTCAACCTGATCTCAAGACATTGGGGATGAAAAATTGTGAGGGGATTTTTGATATCTCGAACGGTTTGGCCGTGGCGAGTCATTGAACTTATGGCGAGAAATGAGAAACAGGAAATGGCTAATAACTACTGCACACATTGTCTGATTCGGATGAAACTTCAGAGGTTTGTTTGTTGTATGATGCCGATCACATAGATGTGACTATTAGGAGTCAAAGTTATAGCGCCACCAACTGGCAACAGGAAGTGTGTCTCTTTTAAAAGTTCTTTGATATCACATGGTTATTTTTACCCGATTTGCTTCAAACTTCATCAGAATAATGTCAAAACACGGCCGATGAGAATCTGTAAAGGGATCGTGGATACATTAAATGCTGTTGCCATGGCAACGTGTCAAACTTTAACATTTGTTTCCTGTGTTTTTGGGGCACTTAATAAGCTTAGATTGTCATGAAATTATTACACCTTAAAAGAAACCCATTACACATCTCCAGATCAGGAACCAAACACAAACTTGGAAAACAGTCCTCTTTCACCGGCTGAATCCGCCCTTCTACAAAGTCTTTGATGATTCTGATGGTTCTGCTTCAGTGATGTTTTCCTTCCACTTCGTCAACAGCTGAGTTGTTACTCTTATTGATTTCAGATTCAGCTTTTCCGCCATTGCTTTGTGATTAGAAAGTTCAGGTCCAGTAATGTGAATAAGTCTCTCAAGAGTAATGACATGGTACTTGATAAGCAAGTCCGTCAAAACAGGAAAGAAATTTTCGCTTGACACATCCAAACGTGAACCAAAAATCAGCGGTTCCTGTAGAGTCCAGTACAAAGAAGTCAGTCTTTTCACCTCTCAACACATTAAAATGTGACCACACCTTAAACAAGTTACTATAATAAATGGGTAACTTAGATAAAACCAATTTCTTGGGATCCATCCAAAACAAAGACTTGTCTAGGCCCAAACCTCCACAGCGCTTTAAAATAATGGAGGCAGCCAAACTCCAGTTTTCATTAACAGGAGTATTAATAAACCTTTGTACAAAGTTCAGTCTAAAAGCTGCCGCTCTACTCTGCAAATGAATCAGGCCTTGTCCCCCTTCATCTTTAGACAAAAATAACACACTTCGTGGGACCCAGTGTAAATTATCCCAAAAAAAATTAACCAGAATGGATTGAACTCTTCTTAAAAGAAGTGGCGGAGGATCAATGCAAGTCAACCAATGCCAAAGAGTGGAAGCTGCTAAATTATTGATAATTAAAACCCGTCCTCTGTAAAACATATTAGAGATTAAAAACTCCCACTTATTCAGACGACCCACTATTTTTTCTTCTACACCTTCAAAATTTTTGCAGAACAGTCAAATCATCCCCCAGATAAACACCAAGGTATTTAAACCCATCTTTACCCCATTTTAACCCCACAGGGAGAGTAGGATGTCCATTCGGCCATTTACCAAATAAAAAAGCCTCACTTTTTTTCCAGTTTACTTTGGCTGAAGATATAGACATAAAATCTCTTAAAAGTTCTGTCATTTTAAACACATCCCTTTGCTCTTTAATGAGAATAACAATATCATCAGCATAAGCTGATAATTTAAAAACACTCTCACAATTGGGGATGTTAACACCCTTTAGTTCAGCTCTAAATTTTCCCAATAGAGGTTCAATTGCCAAACTGTAGCATGCCAGACAGAGCACACCCCTGTCTAATACCTCAAAAAACTCTGAAGGGAGCACATAAGTCACCATTAACTTTCAGTAGACTTTCAACATCACAATATAAGACCTTTAACTTATCAATAAAATTTTCATTAAAACCAAAAGCTTTTAGAACATCCCATAAATAACTGTGCTCCACTCTATCAAATGCTTTTTCCTGATCTATTGATATTAAACCAAAATCAATATCCAAGAGCTTACCAATGTCAAGAAAATCTCTAATAAACGAAACATTATCAAAGATCTGCCTACCTGGAACACAATAGGTCTGATCAGACTGAACGATTTCAGCTAAAACCTTGCTTAACCTATTCACTAATGTTTTGGATAGAATTTTATAATCACTGCATAGCAACGAGACAGGCCTCCAGTTTTTGATGTCACTCAGGTCTCCTTTCTTTGGCAGTAGAGTAAGGACTGCTCTACGGCAGCTCAGTGGTAGTCTTCCACTGCTCAGACTCTCATTGATGACAGCAAGCAGATCTGCACCAATCTCAGGCCAAAAAGACTTATGAAAGTCTACAGATAAGCCATCTATTCCCGGTGCTCTGCCACTTTCCATGCTCTGAAGAGCTTTCTGTAGATCCTCTAAAGACAATGCTCTACCGAGCTCTCCGTTGGCATCATCTGATACCTGAGGTAGACCCTCTAAAAACACAGTATTACTGTGTGACCTGTGTGCAAGCTCACTGCTATACAGATCTTCATAAAATTTTACTGCTCTTTAATGGATTTCCGTGTGGTCTGATAAAAGTGTACCATCCTTAGAGCGTAAGCCATAAATACATCTTTTTTGACCAATTTTTTTTCCTGATTAAAAAAGAATTTTGTGGGTACATCCATCCACTCTATACTCTGAAAACGAGATCTGATCAGAGCCCCTTGTGCTTTCCGGTTTAAAAGTTCAGACAAATCTTTCTTTTTTTTTAATCTAAAATTCCAATAAGCTCTTGATTTTGTTCAGTATCAATAGATTCTTGAAGCTTCTTTATATCATCTTCTAAGTTTACCATTAAATCATTAAGGTCTCTAGTGATGTTGTAAGAATACTGTTGACTCAATTGCTTAATTTGTACTTTCCCAAAGTCCCACCATTGCTGCAAAGACTGGAAATCAGACTTTTTGGTTCTAAAATCTCTCCAAAAAAAAAAAAAATTTGAAAATATCCCTAAAATTCAGATCAGTCAACAAATTACTGTTAAAATGCCACAGCACACTCTTGGATTTAATGGATTCCAAAGTTAGGGAACACCGGACTAAACTATCATCCGAAAAACTAACTGGAATGATATAACTATCTCTAAAAATATTAAGTTGGTGACTAAAACCATAGAATCTGTCCAGCCTTGCTAGGGACAACATGTTATTGTAAGAATGGACCCAGGTATACTGTCTATGTGTCTTATGAAAATTTTTCCAAATATCCACTAAATCATGCGTTTCAATTAATTGGTTTAACCTTTTTCGAGAAGCCATGTGAGGCTCAACATGATTTCTAACAGATTCATTCTGTGTACAATTAAAATCCCCTCCCAACAAGAACAAATCTTCAGTGTTACAATCACTTATTGCTTTACACAATATATTTAAAAAAGACATTCTTTCAACTGCATTAGTAGGAGCTTAGACACACACAAAAACATAAAATTGATTTTCAAATTGAGCTCTTATCTTTAAACATCTTCCTTAACAATTTCCTCCACTTGGTAGGATATTGGTATAAAGTTCTTTGAGAACAGAATAGCTACACCTCCACTTAGAGATGTGTTGTGACTACAGATGGATAAACCATCAAATTCACTCGCCCAGTCAGCTTCATTTGAAGCATCACTATGTGTTTCCTGTGCAAATACAACATCAATTTTTTTAATTTTAATTAGTTTGTATAATTCAAACCTTTTCTTCCCTTCACGTGGTCCATTTAAATTGAGAGAAGCAATGTGAAAATCTCTCATCAAAGAGAAGAAAAGGATGCACAGGAAACACAAAAAGAAACTCATCTCAAAAGTATTGGTTTAAATTTTATCAGTATCAACACTAATGCCTAACTGAGAATTAACTTTGGTAATAAACTTTCAGTCTATAGACCTCCTGATCAGAAAAAAGACCCTCGCTCCTAAAGATTTTTGCTTTCTCAGCAAATTGTTTCAAATCTGGAAAATGTTCAGAAATACGCACATTTCTTGCATTCTTAGTCACTCTTAAAAAGATCTTAATGTCATCTACAGTGTAAGATTGAGTAATCGACTCATCTTGGGAATGATCAAAGGAAACACTACATTCAGAAAGATCAGTTTTGCTCTCAGTATCAGTTTGACTTAGATCGACATTTTCTGCTCTTTTTGGTTTACTGTAGTGATGCTGCTTCATTCTCCTTTTTTTGTGGTGTCTTAAAAACACACTCATCCTGTTCTTTTAGATCCTGATCTCCTTCCAACTCCATGTATTGACTCTTATCAGAACTCTGCACGTCTCCTAAACCATCAGATGACTGCGTCTTATTTACTACAGGAGCTTCATCCATAGCCAATCCTGTCAATCCTTCACCACTCATTTGTTTTGAAGCTGCTGCAACACCTGACGAATCTGTTGGGTTTACATCTTCGGATGTTTCTGCACTGTTCTGCCCAACAGCATCAGATGTTGCAGGCAACTCCTCTCTAACAGTTTCCCCTTCAATCACACCTGGGGCCGGTTGCATAAACATAGCCATTATCTTAAGACTGTGTCTAAGAATAAGCCTGACCAATTAAAGTCAGTGGGGAAAGACTGTTGCATAAAACAAGTGCATGGTTGTCTTTAGTAAGACAGTCTAATTTGCACTGCATTGTGGGAAAAGTAAGACGCTAAACAGCTTAAACAAAATGGCCGACAGTGGGCGCTCGTCGCAGTTTTCCTTTGCTGAAAATATTTGCATATTGGAGGAATACAATGCTGCAAAATCGATTTTAATGAACAGATTTAGCGATTACAATGCCAACAATAAAAACACAAGGCTTGGTCTACAATAACGGATAAAGTTAATAGTATAAATCCTTCTGTCCCACGGACCGTCAAAGATGTACAGAAACGGTTTAAAAACATGGTGCAGGAAGCAAAGAAGGAAATATTCAAACGAAAAAAAACAGCAACGGGAGGAGGACCAAGTGCAAAATTAAAAAAAAACAACAGAAATTATCATTGAAATATATGGCGATGAATCACCAATGTTTTGGGGAATCCCTGGAGGGAGGGAGAGCGGAGTTTCCTGCGTGACTTCACCTGCTGCTGGGGAAAATACATCGCCTCACACAGCTGTTGCATCAGCGTCGCTTGGACAGTCTCGTAAGTAGTAGTGTTTTTGAAAGTGATTGATTTTTTTAAGTCTGTTATTCTGTAAACTATTCTGCTGTCTTGGATTGAGTACCATGTGTTGTGTTTTTTTTTTTTTTTAGCTGATTGCGAGGTAACTTTAACGTTGGTCACTGAACAAGCGCCAGTGACAAGTCAGGACCAAACAACACAAGGTAAAACATAACAGTTAAGGCCCGTTCACACCAAGCACGATAACTATAAATACAACGATAACTATATTTGCGTCCACACCAGAGAACGATAACTGTATGTTTTTGTTGCACTTACACCACTTCAAGTCCTCAGCACATTTCAAGTGCATCTAAACAGTGAATCTAGCATAAACTATCTGATCTATAACATAATAATATAATATATAATTTATAAATATATAAATTATAATATATAATTTATAAATATATAAATAATACAGATTATTTTTCGACTGCACCTTCAAATAAGGCAAGACAATGTTGTCCAACCCTGTGCCGAATGTCTGAGGTAATTTTATGTTTTATGTTACTCTGTTTGCTGTCTGTTTGCTTCTGTTACATTGCTATTTCAAATGCGCAATCCCTTTAAATGTGAATGAAGTCTAATTAGCTGTCAGTGTTTTATCGTTCATCAGCTGTAAAAAAAAAAATCGATTTTTAGAACGTTATCTTTATAGTTATAGTTTTCGTGCTTGGTGTGAACGGGCCTTTACAGTTAAAGAAACATTTTTACATACACCTTGCAGTTTCTGCAAAATGTTAATTATATGACTAAAATAAGAGGGATCTTACAAAATGCATGTTGTTTTTTATTTAGTACTGACCTGAACATAATATTTCACATTAAATACATTTACATATAGTCCACTAGAATTTATAAGAATGATCATATTCAAAAGTTTACATTCACTTGATTCTTACCAGAGTAATCCACAGCTGTGTTTTAGTTTGTTGATAGTTGTTCATGAGTCCCTTGTTTGTCCTAAACAGTTAAACAGCCCACTGTTCTTCAGAAAAAATCCTTCAGCTCAAATTCTTTGATTTTTCAGCAGTTTTGTTGACCGTTTTGAATTTTTTAACATTCAGCTATTATTTTTTCTTGTGGACTCCATGTAAATGTATTTTATTTGAAATACCTTTATTCAGGTCAGTATTAAATAAACAATAACATGCATTTTGTTACCTGTAACCTAGCCTTTTCGAATCATGTTTACAGTGTTTGTCTGTGTGTACATATAGTCAATGCCACAAAATGCATCATGTCACCCACCATTCCCATATAAAATAAAATTAAATAAATAAAAAAAAGAATGTATTTTTTGCCCTAAAATGTCACTCATTAACATTGCTAATATTGTTGTTTTTTTTTTTTTTTTAAAGGAGAAGATTTGGACAGCACCCAAATGGCACCTGCGGGAAGTGGCTCAGACACAGAGTCACAGAAAGGCACTGCAAGCAAAATAACCATGAACCATATACTGGAAAAACAATATGAAGTATTAACACTGGAGGAAGCAAAACTAAAATTAGAAATACAAAAACTGGAATTAGAGAAAACTAAGCTAACACTGGAGATACAGAAGCTTGGACATGAACTTTAGATCTCATTGACTGAAGTATTAATCAGTTAACTACTTAATTCCTGAGATTTTCTAGTTGACTTATACAGGTAAATGAAAGCAATGTTTCTATACAAATAACTTTAAGTGTATTTAATAGATTTGACATGTATTTAAGTAAATATTAGTGTAGTTCTATTTAAGTGATTTGAAGATTATATTGTATTTCAGAAGTTACTATTGATCCTGTGTATTCTTTTTTTTTTTTTTTGTAAATATTGGTTTGATTAAATTAAAATTTGTCAAGTGCATTTCAAAATTCATTCTTTCACTTTTCTCAATCAAACAGAGAAAATGTTTTCTACAATCATTTGGCGAATGTAACGCCCACATCTATCTTCATCTCTTGTCTCACTGATCTCCATAGCAGGTTCCTCAAGCATTTGGTCTTCTTCCAGGTCTGGGAGTGCAAGATCTCTATTAAAATAAAGTGATTTATTAATCCTATTATTTAAAATTATTGGATAAATGTAGCTAGGAGTTTAAACTATGCCTAAATTTCTATTTATTACCTTGCTAAGTTGTGTAAAACAACACATGCACAGATTATGTTGCAAACCCTCTCTGGTTTCATTTTGAGCTCTCCATGCAAACAATGAAACCTTCGTTTCAGGACTCCGAAACACCTTTCAATGACATTCCTTGTTTTGGCATGGGCTGTGTTATACAGAGTTTGAGCTGCAGTGACTGGATTCAAGAAGGGTGTGAGAAGCCAGGGTTTTAGTGGATAACCAGAGTCACCTAAAAGCACCCCTTGCAATTCTCCTCTCTCAAATGCATCATGAATTTGGGAATTCAACAAGATTCTTGAGTCATGGGTTGATCCTGGCCAGCGAGTGACACAGTTGAGCACTCTGAGTTTGGCATCACAGATTGCCTGCACATTAATACTGTGGTAGCCTTTCCTATTGACAAACAGTGGCTCATGGGTTGAAGGTGCTTGAATCCTAATGTGTGTTCCATCAATGGCCCCTATTACATTAGGAAATCCGGCAATGTTGAAAAAATCCACCTTTACCTTATTCAAGGTAGAGACATCAGTCGGAAACAGTGGGAGTCTGCCTGACAGCACACAGGAAACTCTATGAATGATTCTTGATGCTGTAGACTTGTGTACACCGATTATGTCTGCAGCTGCGTTAATGAAACATCCCGTGGCGAAGAAGCGTAGCGCTAGACATATTTGTAGCAGTGGAGGGATGCTACAATTTCTTGAAGTTTCAGGCCTCAGCTGCTCCTCCAAGTCAAATGCTAATTGTTGAACCGCATGTCTTGGAAATCTCAGTTTTTCAAACAGTTCCTTTTCAGAAAGAACTTCCAGTGGATTTGATCGGTCTTTGAAAAACCTTTCTCTTCTTATTGCATGTTCATAAACCCAAAGATTAAAATTTGCCATAGCACAAGACAAACAAAAGTCTACGCTGTTTAAAAATCTGTCACAGCTGACAGTTGGTTTCCATGGCAACATAGATTGTAAGGAAAAGTTAGCCATGGGGTAATCAGTCTAACTTTTTGGTCTTAAATTAGACCAGTCTAAGATTTTATGCAACTGGCTTACAAAGTAAAGACCCGTCTTAAAGAAAAAAAATAGATGACTAACTTGTAAGACCAGTCTAAAACAGTTTTATGCAACCGGCCCCTGGATAGCTTGTGACGTCATAGAAGTGAAGCCACTGCGCCGCCATATTGCTATTCCCTAGTATTTGCAAACATTCTATTGAATGATTAGGAAATTACAATTTTAATGAGAAAACATCACCTAACAAGTCAACAAACACTGTACATTTTCAAAATGCAAACGTCCTAAGCATGTAAACGGTTATTGTTTAATGTCGGGAATTAAAAAGTTACTTCATATACATTACAGCAGCGAACATCATATGAACATGATAAACATCAGACGTTTACATCGATTAAAATGAATATTCTACCACGTATGCTTTTTTTGTTTCAGACTGTTCCCATTTTTCTCCCCAAATCTTTTTTTAGGACATTTGATGCCATTATATCCTCATATATCTGGGCTGGTAAACCCCCACATGTTTCAAAGTCAACTCTTCAAAGAATCAAACAGGATGGGGGTCTTGCCCTTCCAAATTTTCTTTTTTACTACTGGGCAGCTAATATCCAGAAAATATATTTATGGTGTAAGTCCTCGGATATTAATTGGTGTATGATAGAAGCTAATTCCTGCATATATCATCATCTTTATCGGCTTTAGTTTTTGACCCGAATTTGCGATGTCCCTCTAAATATACCACTAATCCGATTGTGCTCTCCTCACTTAGAATTGGAAGCAGTTTCGACATCACTTTAGATTAAAAACATTGTCCACTTTTGCACCTATCTGTGGCAATCATCTTTTTATGCCTTCTACTTTGTACTCAACCTTTATACAGCTCAGGGAGAAGGGCTTAGTTCTGTTTATTTCATTTTCAATTACGCAATTTTGCTAAAGCATATTTTGCTACATTCCCCCTTCAGCCAAAGAAAACTTTAATTGAAGATATTTTTTCACTTCCAAAGTCCCATAATTGTATTGCCTCTATGTATGATCTGCTTTGATCCTCACAGTTCCCTCCTCATTTTGCACTTAAAGAAACCTGGGAAAGGGAGTTAGGGCTGGAATTTGAGGAGGAGCTGTGGAATAATGTTTTAGCCAAAATTAACTCTGTCAGTATCTGTTCACAGAATTCATTTCACCAAAGCAAAATTTAAAAAACTTTCTTTAACAGAAGATGACAGGTGTAATAGATGTTCGTTGTCCCCGGCAGATCACACTCATACCTTTTATACCTGTCCTAAACTGAATTCTTTCTGGTCCTCTTTCTTTGACACATTGTCAATAGCTCTTAATGTCTGTGTGAAACCCTGCCCAATAATTGCAATTTTTGGAGTTTCCCCTGTTAATGGTTTATATAGCAAGTGTCATGCCAATATTATTGCTTTTGCCTCACTGGTAGCCAGAAGACGAATATTACTACATTGGAAATCCCCATGCCCTCCAGCTAATCTTTCTTGGCTAAAGGACTTAATGTCTTTTCTGCATTTGGAAAAAATTAAACATTCCATTAGAGACTCTGTTAATTTATTTGATAAAATGTGGAATCCTATGCTTTCCTTTGTTGAGACCATACCTTCATTATAACCCCCCCCTCCCCACCCCATATTTTTATGTATTTATTTTTATTTTATTTATGTATTTATTTATTTATTTTATTGAAATAATTTTTTTCATTAATTACTTAATTTATTTATCTATTTATTTATTTATTTTTATTACCCTTGTAGTTTTTGTGGGATAATTTGGGTTGGGTAGAGATAAGGAAGATGTTCTGGTTATTTACGTAACTTTATTCATTATCATGGATGTTTAAAAAATAACAGGTTGTGTTGTGTTTCACATATGCCATGTATATCTTGTTTTTCAAGAACCTGCACAATAAAAAAAAACAAACAAACAAACAAACAAAAAAAACATCAGACGTTTACCATGTTTACAAATGACAAAATGCTCATTCTGAAAACTGAAAGATTTATGCTTTGTATACATATTTGTACAGTTAATAATTGTTTATGCCGTTTTGTTACAGTGTTTTTATTCGTAACGTTACAGGCTAAATGTTTCAACAATTATTTTGTTAACATAATTTTGAAGCAGGTAATGAAACCTACATAACATTCGTTACATAATAAACGTTAATAATGCAAAAATGTTAAATATAACATTTTAAATATAGGAATATCAAATGATTTAAATAACTAAAAAGATAAAATGAAAATGAAACGTAAAAAATGAAACAAACTGTCAGCAGATGACGTTAAGTCACTGATTTTATCACTGAATCATTTATTCAGGAATGAAGCGACTCTCTTTACGAATGTGTAATTGAATCAATGACTCGTTTAAAAACACGTTTATAAACGGAACACAGCTGTGTTTGAATAGAGATGCGGCTTAGTTGTGACTTTGTTTCAGACTATTTTCATTGACGAATTTGAGCAAAATCGGGTAATGTTGTAGTCAGATAAATGTAACTTAAGGCACTTAATATAATAGAATTTGCGCAATCTTTAAGAGTTTGAAATAGATGTTGCTCACGTAGGGACATTAAAATATGCATATCATAACTTGGAGAGATAACGCTGACTAATTACATTTGGTACTGAGTTAAAGACATCAAGCTTTATTTCCAAGATTTGAATTTCAATACAACATAAAGCAATATAACTGTAGTGTATTATTTATTGTATATTCTAATCAATTTCGGATACCAATTCCAGATATATGTTTATGTTTACTATCTCCTGCATAATTCCTTATGTTAAGAAATATATTTAGTGTTAGATCAGAACTGTGTTGGCAAGCAGTGTTGCCAACTTGGCGACTTTGTCGCTAGATTTAGCGACTTTTCAGACCCCCCGGGTGACTTTTTTTTCGAAAAAGCGCCTAGCGACAAATCTAGCGACTTCTTGGACTAACCTTATTTAGTTTATGAGACTCTCTGGTACTGCTGCCGCACGAGCGCAAAGTCGTGCTTTCCCAGCGCGCGCTCTCCCTCTCTCTCTCTCTATCTGTGTCTGCTCTGTTCAGTGAGCGGCAGAGAAGCAGCACTTTCAGATAAAAAAAAAAGATATTCTGATGCTTCTAACTCTATTTTACATGCAAGTATAGCCGAAATCACAGCACAGCCATTGTCTTAATCGTATGTGTATTTTATTTCATTAGACAATGTCGTTAGTTTAGTGTAGATAAATATCTTCCAGAGCTGGTTATGTAGTCCTAATGGGCCGCGTTTCAGTCACTATTTCATATTTACCCCGTTGTCTGACAAAAGAAACCGTAAAATATATCAATATGTCTATGAAATATATCAATGAAAACAGTTTTATTGAATTTGGCTGCATTAAATAGCAGTATGTGAGCACAGAGACGCAAGACGATAAATACTGCAGATACGATTTTAAGTAAAAAATAATTTACATACACATATCATAAAAACTAATCCTGTGCAGTGTTGGGTGTAACGTGTTACTTAGTAATTAAAACTGTAATTAAATTACTTTTCCACTGAAAAAGTAGAGTAACTGATTACTGTTCATTTTTAGGTATTTTAATTACAGTTACTGATAATGTACTTGCTTTAAATTGTAAAATAATTAAACTCGCTGAATATCATTATTTAATTTTATTAATTTATCTTCTAAAGGTAAAAGTAAACTCTGCCACTTTAAATCGTTGTAGTGTAGGTGCACGTGATTTCGCGCCAGTTTGCTGCATAGTCCTATTCTAAAGCGGAAGATGTCGGACTCGGCTGAAGCGAGTGGCTGTTTTACGAAATGGAAATATTCCCATCACTTCACTTTTCTGAAACAAGCAGACAAGAACATTACAGTAATATGTAAGCTATGTCCTGGGGAGAAAAAACTATCGGCCACTGTCAACAGCACGAGTAATCTACGGAAGCACCTGACACGGCAGCATAGACGAACACTCCTGAGTGATCCTTGTTCATCATCGACGGATAACACCGCGGCAACTCCTAAGCAGGCAAAACTTGATTTTACTTCGGCAGCGCAAAAAGTGTCTGAAGGAGAGCTTAAAAAAATGTTTGCAGGCTACATTGTGGAAGAGATGCTACCGCTGTGTACTGTAGAATCTCCATCTTTTAGGTGCATATTAAACAAAATACCTGTGTGTGGCAAAAAAAAAAAGCAGCACTGCCCGATCGAAAAACGTTTTCGACTTACTTAGATAAGTGTTATGGTGACATGGAAATGGAGCTTAAAGGGACATTCGAGGGTTTGGAATATATTTCCACGACTGCTGACATTTAGACCAGCCATAACAAAAGTTTTCTCGGAATGATGGCACATTGGACTGATCCTTCTACTTTTGTTCGAGGACATGCAGCACAAGCTTTTTTGTTATTCACATATGTTGCAGAATAATATTTTTTTGTTATTCAGGAACTGTTTCTTACCTAAAGAAGGTTACATTTCTTACTAAAAAAATTAATTATAGAATGTTTTTTATAGAATGTAATAAAGATGATTCAGAAAGCTAAAAGGCCAAACTATTTCATGTTTGACTCATATGTTTTTTTTTTATTATTTATTATTTAAAGAGTTTAATTTCTATTGTTTGTCCACTCAAGGTTTATAGGGATTTTAAGAAGTATTTAGTTAAATTACTTATTGAGTAATTAAGTTACTTTTCAGACACAGTAATTAGATAAGTATTTTAAATACAACATTGATTAAGTAATTAGTAATTAGTAATTAATTACTTTTTTAAAGTAACTTACCCAACACTGGTCCTGTGTGACTGATACGCTTAAAATCGGGCGATTTTAGGTCAGCGGGTTAGCTGTGAGTTCACTTTTTCATATTGTTTGAACATTAATGTGTGTTGGCAGTGAATGTACAAATCTACCCTATAATGATAAAAATCCATGCAGTGGTTTTTAATTAATCTGTAAAAATAATATCCCCTTTTTCAAATCAAGCCATTCTCAGATGCCTGTCGTTGTGGCGTCACACCGACAGAGGCCGCTCCCACAATAGTTGATTGACATGAGAATTTTACCTCAGATTAGCTGTAACAGTCCGCCCTCTTTTGTTTTGATGCCGGAGCAGGGATGTAAGTTCAACAAGAATATCTCCGATTGAGTGATTCAGGTGTTGTGTTGCTGGATGTAATAATGAACATAGTGGTCCTCATTTACTGTTTGTGAATGGAATGCACCTCCCGATCTACATATATCCGTCTATGTTCACGCAAATCATTAATGATCTAGCTTCACTTACAGCAGAAGTGAGTATAAGGGTTTTTTTTTATGAATCTTTGTGATCGTCTTTCCTAATAAAGTGCTAGTTAGCAAGTTTAGCGGCTAAACGCGGCTAAAGTAAACAGGCTCATCTTTCCACAGAGAGAAGAGAGGTCCGGGGCGAGTAGAGCTTATTTGCATTTAAAGCAGCCTCGAATGAGATGGTTTTTGCAGAGCTGATTTTGGCAAGGTAAAAAGGGTGTTGTTTCACACAACCATTGAAATTTTTTAACCATTTTCATTAAGATCCTAAAGAATCATATCAGCTTGTGGAAAATGGGTTTGTTTCCCTGGTGTTTATTTCTTTAGTACTGCCCAAGCAATATTACACTCCAAAGGGGGAAAATGCCCATGTAGTTGCTCATGAGGACATTGATGATCCCTGGGCAGAAGAATTCAGTCTTTTGCCACTTTCTGTTGGTGCACACCTGGTCTTCTACAGAACACCATTGAATAAACACGTAAAGGGAGATTTGCCACAGTCTTGATGCTGCTGCTTCTCTCTATGTTTTCTGTGTATAGTGGTAGTATTTCATCCACAGTAGTTGGGTACTGTGCTTGGACTTTTTGGATTTTCTGGCCCAGTGTGTTTTTTGCTAACATAACCTCTGTCAGGAAATGGCTATGTTGTCCATGCCAGAAAACAATTCTGATGTGGTTAAGTGCTTCTTGTACGGTAGTGCTGTTAACAAGACCAAAACATGAAGTGGCACATTCATTTAAAGTATACAGCATTTTATTTGAAAATCCTTGTGTTACAGCCTTTATTATGTGGGATGAACAGAGATGGAGCACTGAAATTCACTGCATCTGAACTTCTCTTTTTGTTTGGCAATTAAATGTGCTCTGTTTATAGTAGGATGAGACAGTTTCTTTATTGAAGGCCAGGAGGACACTACCAATAAGTGCCAATCAGACCAATCAGTTGTCTCAGTGTTTCCATCTGCCAGAACGTGAGTTGTTATGGACTGCTCGTTTGATATCAACTCAGGCATAGGAAGGGGTGGCTTATTCTACCCCTTTCCATGGAGAACAAAGGCATAATAAAGGATTGTTTTGGTTTGTTTGGGGATATGTGACATGATACTTCTTGTAGCATCTAGATGCACTGTGTTTTGGGGTGAGTTTTTCAAATGTTCTGACAGTGTTCGTAAACCACAATCAGTGTACAAATGGACACCACATGTAAGTATTAAAAGAGTTGAAGTACCACAGCACTCCTTCATGATTTTTGACAGATCCTCATCTCTATGATAACATCATCATGGAGTCTGGTGCTTTACCTGGCTTCACTAGATATAACTCTTAAGGGTAGGGACACACCAAACTGACACCAAACAGCTAGTGCTGAGGAAAGCCAACTGTGGCATTAAGTGCGTCGGGGCAAAAAAAGTTGCACTGGAATACACCAGACAGACTACAGCTGACAGCCAACTAGCATGCTCTGTAGTGTGCTCTGCGCTAAGAGAGCATAACTCTCCCATACCAGCAGGTGTCAGTATTCGGCATTCAGATTTGACATGCAGAATTGGCTGAAAAACAGCTGACAGTGTCAGACTAAGGCTAAGTGTTCATGGTAATGCTGGCTTACTCCTTTTGCTATTGCTGCAGTGATTTTTACTCTTTTACTGAATTTCAGTTGTGGCCTAATGGTTAGAAAGTCAGACTTGTTACCCAAAGGTTGGGTTCGACTGGCAGGGATTGTAGGTGGGGGAAGTGAATTACCAGCACTTTTTCCACTCTCAATACCAACTACTGAGGTGAGACCCTTGCACAAAGCATCAAACCCCAACTGCTCTCTGGGCACCACTGCATCGACTGCACACTGCTCTGGGTGTGTGTTCATGGTGAGTGTGTGCATGCTCTTTGATGGATTAAATGCAGAGCACAAATTCCGAGTATGGGTCACCATACCTGACTACATGTCACATCCTTTCCTTTCCTTTTCCATTTGGCATTTCCTTTTTTTTCCTTTTTAAAAATAAATAAATAATTCCCAAAACAAAACAAAATCTGCATTTGGCATTTCTGCATTTCTGAATTTTAACACAATACATTGTGTTTCCTTCTGGAATATCAGTGAGCATTTGAACACTTTGTAGTAGTTGCGTATGTGTCCCTCAGTTGTCCTCAATGTGAAAAGATGGATCTCAAAGTCATACAGTCATTGTTGAAAAGGTTTAAATACGCAAAAGATGCTAGAAAACAAAGAATTTGTGAGACCTAAAGGATTTTTCTGAAGAACAGCAGGCAGTTTAACTGTCCAGGACCCCTAAAACAAACAAAAGCAAAAAAAGGGCCATGGATCATTCAGGTAACAACACAGTATTAAGAATCATGTGTATATAAACTGTTAAATAGGGTCATTTGTACAAATTTCACTAATTTTTTTCTTTTGTGGACTATATGTAAATGTGAAATATCTTATTCAGGTCAGTACTAAATAAAAAATAGCATGCATTTTGTATGATCCTTTTTATTTTAAAATAATTAACAGTTTGCAGATACTGCAAAGTATTTATGTATAAGTTTGACCACAACTGTAAATCTTTTGAAAGTTTCACTGGTTTGAATTTTTATGTTTTTGTTCAAAACAACAGATAACATTGATAAATAATATTATCATTACTAAATTAACAATTCAGTTATTAACAGAGGAAACTAAATAAATTACACAGTTATAGACATATATTACAATAAATCATGTTTTATTATATGGTTTCTGCATTATTAATCTGTTAAATATAGAATATGTTGTTTTTAATTAAGTGAAAACAACGCTTGTCCTCAAACACACTACTAGCATACAGACAGCTGACCTACTTGCACTCAATCCTGCAAGACCAGCTGGTGAACCAGCTTCATCAGCTGCATTATGCAGGTCCACCAGCTAGACCAGCACTAACTAGCATAAACAAGCACTCCAGAGATCGTCTCGGTTACATCTGTAACCCTCGTTCCCTGAAGGAGGGAACGGAGACGTTACGTCATAACTGACGTATTTGGGGTCTCCCTCGGGAGGCCAATCACCTCTGAATCATACTGAAAAAAGCCAATGAGAATTGGCGAGTGGATTTTGCATGCCAAGCCACTCCCCCGCACATACGGGTATATAAGATGGCGGCGTGCATCCACTCATTATATTTAAGTTGAGGAGCTGAGCCAAAACCGAGCCCCCCAGCGCAGTCCCGAATTGTGGCAAAAGGATGTAACGTCTCCGTTCCCTCCTTCAGGGAACGAGGGTTACAGATGTAACCGAGACGTTCCCCTTCAGTTGTTCTCTACGACGTTACGTCATAACTGACGTATTTGGGGTCTCCTCTGGAAAACGCCACAATTCTGAACTGCGTTACGTGACTTGAGATACAAATGCTGACAAGCAAGCGTGTCAGAACAGATGGATCTCAAACGTAACCTTCCCAACGCCCTGAAGGCCAGGAGACCGGGCCTACCAGGGATGCCAGGCGAGAGAAGCAAGCGTTGGGGGGGTGGAGACACTTGAAAGGACAAGTGGAAGAAATAAATAGAAGAGAATATGGGGAACTTACAGAGAGATAAGGCCACAATCCGGGAGGGGTGAAGGAGCCCCCCTACTGGAAAACAGTCCAGAGACTCCGCTCCAATCCGGACTGAGGGGGCCAGGAGGAACCAGAGTTCACGTAAGGGAACAACTGGGAACGGCGCACGGATCCGATAGGAATGGCGCAGCAAGCCGACACCGAGCCGTCCACCCGCAAATTACCTGATGTTACCTAACACACGGGAGGAAACCAGCTCAACGCGGAGGTTGTAAAACCGCGCAAAGGTGTTTGGTGTTGCCCAGCTCGCAGCTCTACAGATGTCTGCTAGAGAGGCGCCGTGCACCAACGCCCAGGAGGAGGCAACACTCCAAGTGGAGTGAGCTCGAACTCCCAGGGGGCACAGCTCATTCTGACACTGGTAAGCCAGGGTGATGGCATCAACCACCCAATGAGCCAACCTCTGCTTGGAGACAGCATTCCCCATCTGCTGCCCTCCAAAGCAGACAAAGAGCTGCTCGGAGCATCTGAAGCTCCGGGTGCGGTCCACGTAAGTGCGTAGGGCATGAACGGGACACAGCAACGTCAAGGCCAGGTCTGCCTCCTCCGGGGGCAGAGCTTGCAGGTTCACCACCTGATCCCTAAGGGGAGTGGTGGGAACCTTGGGCACATAACCAGGCCGGGGTCTCATGGTCACATGAGAATCAGCTGGACCAAACTCAAGGCACGACTCGCTGACAGAGAAGGCGTGCAGGTCCCCCACCCTCTTGATGGACGTGAGCGCGATCAGGAGCGATGTCTTAAAAGACAGATATTTCAGCTTGACTGATGCAAGCGGCTCAAACGGGGCCCTCCGAAGGCCTAATAGCACAACGGAGAGGTCCCAAGAGGGGATGAGGTGCGAGTAAAGGGGATTTAGCCTCCTAGCACCTCTCAGGAACCTGACGAGCGGGTGATGCTTCCCGAGGGACAGGCCATCGACCACATCATGGTATGAAGCGATGGCCGCCACGTACACTTTTAAAGTGGAGGGGGACAGCCTCCGCTCCAACTTGTCTTGAAGAAAGGAGAGCACCACTCCGACCGAGCATCTCTGAGGGTCCTCCCGACGGGAGGAACACCAATCAGCGAACAGACCCCACTTCAGGGCGTAGGCCTGCCTGGTAGAGGGGGCTCTAGCCTGAGTGATGGTATTAATCACGGCCTGGGGAAGGCCAGTGAGGTCTGCCAAGTCCCGTCCAGAAGCCACACATGGAGGTTCCAGAGGTCAGGACGCGGGTGCCAGATTGTGCCCATCCCCTGAGAAAGAAGGTCCTTCCTCAGGGGAATCTTCCAGGGAGGGGCTGTCGCGAGGAGCATGAGGTCGGCAAACCAGGTCCAGGTGGGCCAATACGGCGCAACCAAAAAGACCTGCTCCTAGTCCTCCCTGATCTTGCACAGGGTCTGTGCAAGGAGGCTCACTGGGGGAAGGGCATACTTGGTAAGTCCCCGGGGACTCACCATTCTCCGGGGCGGATGAGCTGTCGTGAGAGCGCATCGGCTGCACGACTCAGTTACCCCAGAATGTGAACAGCCCGCAGCGATCTGAGCCGCGTCTGACTCCACAGGAGGAGATGGCGTGCGAGTTGCGACATGTGACGGGAGCGCAGTCCACCCTGCCAGTTGATATACACTACCGTCGGAACATTGTCTGTTCGAATCAGCACATGCTTGTCACGCAGCATCGGAAGAAACCGACGCAGTGCTAGAAGCACTGCGAGCAACTCGAGGCAATTGATGTGCCACTGCAGACGAGGTCCTGACCAGGAGCCCGAAGCTGTCTGCCCGTTGCAAACAGCACCCCAGCCCGTCTTGGAGGCATCTGTGTTCACAACCATGTGCCTCGACACCTGACCCAGGGGCACACCGGCCCGTAGGAAGACAGGGTCTGACCAAGGGCTGAAAAGGCGGCGACATTCCGGGGTAACGCCGACCCGGAACGTGCCACTGTGCCATGCCCATCTCAGGATTCGGCCATGAAACCAGTGCTGAAGCGGTCTCATATGGAGCAGTCCGAGCGGCGTAACTGCAGCTGCAACTGCCATATGCCCCAGGAGCCTCTGAAAAAGTTTGAGAGGGACCGCTGTCTTGTGTCTGAAGAGGGTCAGACAACTCAGCACTGAGTGAGTACGCTCGTTCGTGAGGCGTGCCGACATATTGACCGAATCCAACTCCATGCCAAGAAAAGAGATACTCTGCACAGGGGAGAGTCTGCCTTTCTCCTGGTTGACCTGAAACCCCAGATGGCTGAGGTGCCGCAGCACCAGATCCCTGTGCTCGCACAACAGATCTCGCGAGTGAGCTATTATCAGCCAGTCGTCGAAATAGTTGAGGATCCAGATGCCCATCTCCCACAGGGGGGAGAGGGCACCCTCCGCGACCTTGGTAAAGACGCTGGGAGACAGGGCTAGGCCGAAGGGGAGGACTCTGTACTGATATGCCTGACCCTCGAAGGCAAACCGAAGAAACAGTCTGTGTCGAGGAAGAATCGAGACATGAAAGTACGTATCCTTCAGTTCGATGGCTGCAAACCAGTCCTGTTGGCGAATGCACGAAAAAATGCGCTTCACTGTCAGCATCCTGAACGGTAGCCTGTGAAGGGACCGATTCAGAACCTGAAGATCCAGGATAGGTCGTAACCCGCCTTAATTCCTGGGTACGATGAAATAAGGGCTGTAAAACCCAGACTCCATCTCAGCTGGAGGGAGCGGCTCGATTGCGTTCTTCGCCAGAAGAACCGCAATCTCCGCACGCAGAACAGAGGCATCTGTGTCCGAACGGACAGAGGTGAAAAGGACACCTCTGAATCTGGACGGGCGCCGTTTGAATTGGATTGTATAGCCGAGCCGGACTGTCCGGATCAACCAGCGAGACGGGCTGGGGAGCGATAACCACGCCACCAGACTCCGAGCAAGTGGGATCAAGGGAACAGTCACTGACGTACCCCCGGCGGGGCAGCCTGGGGGGGGAGAGGTGACCCAACCCAGAAGACGAAGCGTTCTGAAGAAGAGTGACCATCACGCAGCTCCTACCTTCACCCCTGGTTCCCGCGAAGACAGGCTCCGAGACAGCACCTGAGGAGGCAGAACGTCGCTCAAAGTTACAGCTCGGGGCCATAGACCCAGAGACTGAGAAAATAACTCTTTTTGTGAGTGGTTGGGTACGGAAGCAGCGAGGTCACCCCCTCCCGGCCCTCCCCCAGGAGGGGGGGGACAGATGTAGATGTCCCCGGAAGAGCAATCTCCTCCATCTCCAGGTCGTCCGAGTCAGGACCGCTTTGCGGGCTTGCGGGTGTTTTTAGCGGTGCCCTGACCGGACGGCGCCGCACCCTTGCGGCCGGCTCGACGCCTAGGCAGAGGGGTTATCTCTGAAGATTTTGTCGCAGGTGGCAGAGCAGGTGTTTTTGCAGCCGCAGGGGGGCGCCCTTAGTGACGAGCAGACGGGGGGCGAGCACCCGACGGTTTGGTGGACTCACGCCGGGGCAAGATGTGTTTAATCGCCTCCGTCTGCTTTTGAACCGCCGAGAACTGCTGGGCAAAGTCCTCGACGGTGTCGCCGAAAAGGCCGGCCTGGGAGATTGGTGCGTCGAGAAAGCGAACTTTGTCGGCGTCACACATCTGCGCCAGGTTCAGCCAGAGATGGCGCTCCTGGACCACCATTGTGGACATCACCTGCCCAAGGGACCGCGCCGTGACTTTCGTCGCCCGGAGAGCGAAGTCAGTCGCCGTGCGCAGTTCCTGCATCAACCTTGGGTCAGAACCACCCTGGTGCAGTTATTTTAATGCTTTGGCCTGATGGACCTGCAGGATGGCCATGGCATGCAAAGCGGACGCGGCCTGGCCCGCAGCACTGTAAGCTTTGGCAGCAAGAGCTGACGACAGCTTACAAGCCTTGGATGGGAAACGAGAACGATTCCTCCAGGTGGCGGCGTTTTGCGGGCACAAGTGCACCGCAACTGCACGCTCCACCTGGGGAACATCGACGTACCCCCTGGCCGCACCGCCATCCAGGGTGGTGAGGAGGGAGGAGCTCAGACGCGAACGAGCCGTGTAAGGAGCCCGCCACGTCTTAGTAAGCTTCTCATGCACCTCTGGAAAGAAAGGCGCTGGGGTGGAGCGAGGTAGAACGTCGCTACGGGACCCCAGAAACCAATCGTCGAGCCTCGAGCGCTCGGGTGAAGGTGCCTTGGGCACCTCCAGGTCGATGCTCTTGGCCGCCCGGAGAAGCATGGCCGCCAGTTCGGCTTCAGACTCCGACAGAGCAGCCGCCGCGGGGGGGGCTGCTCAGCAGACTCGCCAGCCTCATCCAGCGTAAGCCCCTCTTCTGATGCAGCGATAGACATCCTATCCTCCTCAGGAGCGCCAAAGGAGACGCTAGGCTCGTCCGCACGAGACGAACCGGCACCCTCGTCCGGCAGCTCGACGGGACCACGAGTGGAGGGTTCAGACTTCCGTGGGGGCTGGCCCGACAGAGCGTTCCGAACCGTAATCCGGAGGTCACCCTTGCTTTTAACCAACGCAGCCGAGGAGCTCTTAGAGCCCGCCGAACTGGGCTGGGTAACAGACAAAGGCAGCCTCTTCACAAAGGAGAGGCGAGACCTCAGCGTGGCCATGGGCATGCACTCGCAATAAACGCATGACCCATCCACAAACGCCGCCTCAGCGTGTTTTCGACCCAGGCATGTGAGACAGCGATCGTGTCCATCAGAGGAGGTAAGAAAACTACCGCACCCAGAAGCACACGGTCAGAAAGACATCTCGAAAGACACTTTCGACAACCATGCTTCGTTGGAAAATTTGCTCTTTCAATACTGGTTTGCCCAGGGAAGGACCACGGCACAAGCGTGCACTCAAGGGGGTTCCTCGCTCAATTCAAAGTTACCGAAGATCGGCTACGCAGCAAAGCAGCAACCCAACAATGTTTCTTCTTTTCTTCTTCCAGCTTGCAAGGTGAAGCTCCGAAGCAGAAATCTAATGAGTGGATGCACGCCGCCATCTTATATACCTGTATGTGCCGGGGAGTGGCTTGGCATGCAAAATTCACTCGCCAATTCTCATTGGCTTTTTCCAGTATGATTCAGAGGTGATTGGCCTCCCAAGGGAGACCCCAAATACGTCAGTTATGACGTAACATCGTAGAGAACGACTGAAGGGGAAGTAAAGATCCTTCAGCTTGGTACCCAGAGAGGAACTTGACAGTGTGAATGTTAGTTTTCAAATGACAACAGTTGAGAACTATAAAGAAGCTGTTCAGCTACTGAAAGACAGTGGGGAAGCCACTGTAAATGGAGTAAAGTTTGACTCACTTTTCAATAGTCTTCAGAATTTTCATGTGTCATCCATCATGTATAGGCCATTTAAATTTATTTGAAGGAATAGTCTGATCTGACCATTTACCTACAGCACTTCATAAAAGAAAACAAACAGATGACTGAACAGCAACTCAATCAGCAAATCAGGCAGTACCTGAGAAGTACCTGAGATCTGATGGAATTAAAATTGGTGGGCAGGCAGTCTAGAATTTTGGACCGTGTTTGGACAGTGTTTGCTGAGACTTTTTCCAATCATTATTGGTGACAAAATCGAAAACACTCACTGAGTTTGCCAAAACCAAAATCCTTCTGGGAGAACATACTGTGGACAGATGAGACAAAAGTAGAGCTTTTTGGTAAAGGACATCATGGCACTGTTTACAGAAAAAGAAATGAGGCCTTCAAAGAAAAGAACACAGTCCCTACAGTCAAACATGGCAGAGGTTCAAAGATGTTTTGGGGTTGCTTTGCTGCTTCTGGCACTGGATGCCTTGTCTGTGTGAACGGTATCATGAAATCTGATGATTACCAAAGAATTTTGGGGCACAACATAGTGGCCAGTGTCAGAAAGCTGCGTCTCCACCAGAGGTCATGGGACTTCCAGCAGGACAATAACCCGAAACACACTTCATAACGCACTCAGCAATAAGTCCAAATCTAAATCCCAACGAAACACCTGTGGAGAGATCTCAAAACAACAGCTGGGAGAAGACATCCTTCAAATCTGAATGACCTGGAGCAGTTTGCAAAAAAAGAACGGTCAGAAATCCAGTGGAGAGGTGTAAGAAACTCATTCATGGTTACCAGAAGCGATTGATTTCAGTTATTTTTTCCAAAGGGGGTGCTACCAAATATTAAGTTAAGGGGGGGCCAATACTTTTGTCCAGTGCTTTTTTTGGGTTCTGTGTGGAATTGTATAAAATATTACTTTTCTTCTGTTTTTGTTGTTATTGTTCCCATGCAAATAATGGGAGTACCAAAACATTTGCAACTGCAACAACTTTCTGAGAGTAGGGTTGCATTTTCTGACAGAATTGCAAGGGTGCTGATATTTTGGAAATTACTGTATTTACTTAGACTTTTTATGTACAAATTAATTCTAAAAAGAAACGTGTCCTTTTGGAATTAATTTGATTAATTGTCACATACACAAACAAATTATTTCTAAAAGGAAGTACATATTTCTTTTTAGAAGTAATTTGTACATGAAAAGATTAAGCAAATATGTTTATATTTAACCAAAAATTGTCTGTCATTGACAGAATTGTTTGGAATTGTGATGGAAAAATCTGAAGGGCATCTGTCACTTTGACGGATTACACTGATGGTGATCTATTGAAACTTCTAACTGTAATTCCCACTCCTGTCCAGTTGGTGGCGAGTGCGCTCCAGTGTAGCAGTGGAGAACTGGATCCACAACCAAAACGAAACTGTCACGAATGTTTTCCTATGCGTTTGATTATGCACAGGCGGCTACACAGAAGCTACAACGATCTATCACACCACGCTTTAACGCGCTTTATTGCTTGAATTTCCTAATGAAATGGACAGAATTTGAAATCTGAGACTATGTTTCGTATCAAAAGTAACACAAAGCCTAGCCTATTGCTATTTATTGGAAGGAAGACGCACTGCAAACAGCATAGAGCATTTAAGAATCAATATTGGTTCAACTAAATGAGAATATATTAAAGGTTCATAATTAAAAATGAAAACGTGAACGAAAAAAAAAGCAATTAAATGTTTTATTTCAATTAAAATATTAAAATTAAAATGATGGGTAATACTAGATTATGATGGAATTTTCACGACCCTGTCTGGATAATGTTAAAGTCTAGCGCAACCTCTGATACATAAAACCGATTATACTCATTTATAGTTTTTTTTTGTTTTTTTTTTTAAAATAGTTTTATAGTTTTAAGACGCGTTTATCTTCAGCTATCCATTAATGGTAGATCGTTTAATTGCGCTAACCAGATAACTCTGCAGAGGTGACTTAGCTAGCTAAACTAATCAACTTCGGGAAATACCTCTGGTATGTTCAGATGTTTATAGCTAGAGTAAGCTAACATGTGGACTGTTATCAGCCAGGTAGCTATGCAGTTAGCTTGCTATGATGCTACACGTGAGGCGTGTGTTTCCCAAAAGAACTAACTATGGTCATAAGTTTCACTGAACTGTATTTGTAATGACTGAACTTGTGGCCATAGTTGCTTTCAGAAAATGCACCCCAGATTAGTCACTGCTAACACAGCATAGCAAGAAATGTAATTTGAAATACATTTGACATTGTCCATAGATGGGCTGATTGCTCTTCAGAGATGTCAGAGTTGTTGCTCTAATTACCACTGCCCACTCTGTGGACCAAAAGTGTTAATTAGTTTAGTTTAAGCCTCATAGTATTGTAACACTTGAATACAATAACATTTTGTGTGTGTGTGTGTGTGTAGTAAAAACACCTCATGAACAAAAGGTAACAGCATTAACACAACATTGACAACGCTATGATCAGATGCTTTCGTAAGACATGTTTTGTCACCACATTTATTTTGTTAATGAGTGGAAAACATTCAGAACACATTTACATATTAATCAAGTTTACATGTGGCATTAAGATGTTTTTGTTGTTATAATCACAAGTACACCTCTAAATTCAGGTGCATATATTTTAAGCTTGTCCAGTTTCAACCATTCCAGAGGTAGTTAAAAACTCATTTGACTGGATTTCTTTCATAGTGTAAACATGCATGTTGTAAAATTTATTGAAATTTTCACTTCCGCCTTCTCTCCACCTAATGATCTATGGCATCTTTGCAGGGGAAATATAAACTTTGGCATCTGAAGTTGAGGATTTGAAGATGAAAAAATGTACCAAGCACTGTCCTTACTTCTAACTGAAATGAAAAAAGCTGCTGCTCTCCTTACGTTTTTCCATTGTCTCATTTCATGTTTATATGTAAATTGTGTGAATGTATTTTATCTATTTGATCAAAAGATCTGAAAAAAAGCAAAACAAAACATGCATTTACCTTGGTGTTATTATGTGATTTCTAAGATGTTTCCTGTCTGTGAAACTTTCCACAATTCCAAACTGATGACATGAAAACAATTCTTTTAAATGTGAAAACTAATATGGTAATTAAGGCCTGCTTTATAAGTGAAACTCTTTCCACAGTTACCACATATAAACGGTTTCTCTCCAGTGTGAGTTCTCATGTGCTTGTTAAAGGTATCTTTTCGGTTGAAACTTCTTCCACATTGTTGGCAGGTGAAAGGCTTCTCTCCTGTGTGAATTCTTATGTGCTCTGCAAAGTGTTGTTTATAATTGAAACTCTTTCCACATTGAGGGCATGTGTAGGGTTGCTCTCCGGAGTGAGTTCTCATGTGGCCTTTAAAGTTTCGTTTTTGACGGAAACTCTTTCCACACTGAGGGCATGTGTAGGATTTTCCTCTATGAATGCTCTGATGGACTTTAAGGTTTTTATGTTGATCAAAACTCTTTCCACACTGATCACACATGTAAGGCTTCTCTCCATTGTGAATTCTCATGTGTTTGTTAAAGGTTTCTTTTTGAGTGAAACTTATTCCACATTGTTGGCAGGTGAAAAGGCTCTCTCCAGTATGAACTGTCATGTGGGTATTAAGGTTTCCTTTTCGGTTGAAACATTTTCCACACTGTTGACATTTGTAAGGCTTTTCTCCAGTGTGAACACTCAAGTGAGTTCGAAGGTTTCCAAGTTGAGTGAAACTCTTTCCACACTGTTGGCATGTGTATGGCTTCTCTCCATTGTGAATTCTAACGTGTCTTTCAAGAGTTACTTCTCGATTGAAATGCTTTCCACAATGTTTGCAGGCATAAGGCTTCTCTCCTGTGTGAATTCTCATGTGTCTTTTTAAACCTTGTTTTTGTCTAAAACACTTTCCACACTGGTGGCAAGTAAAATAACAACTACTCCCAGTCTTTTGAGCCTTTTTACTTGAGGTTTCAATCTTTGAGCAAGTAAAAGATTTTCCTTCAGTTATAAAATCATGTTGATTCTTACATTGATCTTTCTCTTCCATTTCATTCAGTTCTTGACTCTCCTCTTTCAGCACCATCAGGTCTAAGGCGAAAAAAGACAAACAAAAATTAACCCCAATTTACTGGCACAAAGCAACAGACATCAAAATATTCAGACATGTAACGTATCAAAACCAACATAAAACTAGATCCTATACCTACTAAAAAACTGAAAAAGGTGTTACAGCTAATCTGAGAATCACTTCTCAACATTACTAACTCTTCACTTTCTTTAAGACATGTCTCAAAAACTATCAAGCTGGCAGTTACACATTCTGTTTAAAGGATTAGTTCACTTCCAAAATTAAACTTTCCTGATAATTTACTCACCCCTCATGTCATCCAATGTGTACATGTCTTCATTCAGTCACAAAGAAATTAAGGTTTTTGAGGAAAACATTCCAGGATTTTCTCCATATAATACACTTCAATGGGAGCCAACTGGCCTAGGGTCCAAATTGGCGTTTTAATGCACCTTCAACTCATTTTCTCCTCCAACTTCAAAATCCAACATCATTGTTTCACCTTTTTTTTTTTTTTTTTTTTTTTTTTTTTTTTTAAATGTTTTCTTTAATTTCTTTGCAACCGAAGAAAGAAAGACATGAACATTTCCTTATCAAGGTCCTTATCCTCACTTACAAAGCTCTTCAAATTTGTCTGATTTACTGCAACCATATGCCTTCACTCATTCTTTAAGCTCCTCTAATGCACGATTGCCAATAACTCCCAAATTGACACTGGTCACTATGGGTGCCAAGTCTTTTAGTGTTGTGTCTCCCAGGTTGTGGAGTGATGTACTTCATCTGTCAAGCCTTTTAAAAACACATTTCTCGCTCTTTGACTATTACACTTGGTCTGCAAATTGTATTTATGGGTTAGTTTCATCATTTTTAACCCAGCTTCTCAGAATTCTCAAACAGAAAGGAGAAACAGAAGCACAGATGAAAAATATACTCATCAAATATACTCGCCATTCAGACATCTCTCTCTCTCTCTCTTTTAAAATTTTTTTGGTCAACTAAATAGATTAATTTTGAAGAGTTTGTCCTGCTTGTTTCTGTCCACACAATAAAAGTCAATGGTGAGTTCCTGTTCTGAATTTTTAAAAGTATATAAACGTCAAGCCTGAATCAGTTTATTTAAACTGGCCTTGTGTGAGAAATGCACTACACAAATACTCTCGTGCCTCTCATTTAGCACCAGTACTAATGTGTGTGTGGTTTTTCACAATTTATGGACCTACAATTGGAACAACTCTGACATTCAGATATTTTGTTGCTTTGCCATATCACAGCCTCTGGTTAGCACAGCCTTTCTTGTTCTGGCGCCTGGAATTTGGAGTCTCTTTTGCATAATTTCCAATTAAAAATGAATGCATCTTGAAACCACCTTAGTTTACGTGACTTAAATATTTTTAAGGAGTATATGGTAAAGTATTTACAGTTTTAAAACCAGTGTATCTAAAACCAACTCTCTGTTACTAATTGTTCAGTTTTTGTATTTTTTAGGATGTTGAACATAATGAAGCCATAACCTCAATGCACAAGAGGCAGAGGCCTTACAAACATGTTGGTCAGTGAAGTGTAAAGTGTTTTTTTTTTTTTGTTTGTTTTTTTTTGCACTTATAGAACACTAGCAGAAAGTAGATCTTTTCTAGAATAAAATAAAAGAGTGAAGTAGTATTTAGAAGTATTTTTTTTATTGTAAAAGCTGTAAAAAAAAAAAGTTCTTAACAATTGTTTGAATAAACTCAATGAAACTGATTTTTTTTTTTTTTTTTTCAGTTTGAAGGTAAAAAAAAAAAAAATATTCATTTTAGTGTAACTGAACTTAATAAACTTAATAGTTTTGGACAAAATTAAAACTGTTAACCTAATCTAGTTCTCAAACTGGGGTACGTGAAGTGACAGAGGAAGTACATTAAAAAATACTAAAATGTACCATTAATTTAATAATATTGCACTCGTAAATAACATTTACCTGAGCATGTGTTTCACAAAATATGTATAATGCCATTAAAAGTCAAATCCATGACATCTAATCAAATTACCTCATATTTTGCGGTTAAAATACGTATCCACTCAAGTGTCCTGCATAAGGGCACATCTTGACTTGTCCTCTGCTTTTGTGCATCAGGAGTGTGAACAGTGAGGAATCTTGTGGCAGGCGTGACATGATGCATCATTATGGATTAAAAGAGGAATAAAATATATAAAGTGGGAAAATAGGACCTATTTTGTGTACTGCTGGTACTTAACAGGCTAAAAAAAAAAAGGAATAGTATATAATTTAATAGGACTGGAACCTTTTATTGTATGTAAGTAAATCATGTTACCTAAAAGTAACCCAAATGACATAAAAAAATTGAAATAATTCCACAACTTTTTTTTTTTGTATATTTATGTTCAGATAAGTTTATGTTAATATGTAATCACTCACATTTCACATTGTACAAAATAAAGTTTTGTTTAGTTATTGTTGCACAATTAAGTGATAGAAATGTAAGGGTTTTTTTTAGCTAAATGTCACACAACATAACTTTTGTTTAGTCTACTTCTGCATTTTTTAAATATCTCCATTTCTGTAGTAGTGGACATTTTAATAAGGATCAAATGAGTGAGTTCAGCTTTGAAAACCAATTGAAAACCAACCTGTTTGTTTTTCAGTATCTTCAGATTTGACTCTGAATGCTTCTTCAATCTTCATGTCTTCACTCTCCTCTTTAATAACCGCCATCTTTATAACAGTGTGTCACGTGGATCTCAGTCGCTTCACAAGGTGCTTTTCTGTGTATTTAAGATGAGAATTAATAGGAAAAAAAGCAAACTAAATCTCTGTGTGCATCTCTGACAGCTCCCCATTTCAGTAATCAGTACACTGGTAAGTACTGTCAACTGTTCTGTGTAATACAGAATTGTCCTGTATTTGAGGCATCAGAGAAGCGTTCCATATTCATTTTACACAACTAAGACCTTAAAATGACATGGAACAGAACAAATATTTTGAGCATCTCTTATTCTGTCCCTTATTTTGAGTGATAGTGGCCTTAAATCACCTCAATAAAACATTATGCAGAAAGTTCATATTTATAATTTACTCAATTATTAGTACATTATGCCTAATTAATTTCACTTTCATGAAAACATTCGTAGTTTGTAAAAGTTTTCGTTACACACGTTTGTGTTTGTTCTCGTTTGTCTCGCTTAAGCTGATTCGAGCGATTCAAACGACTGAATCATTTTACGAATGATTTGATTCAGTTGACTCGGACTTTTAAAAAAGCTCCGTTTCTCTCATCACTTCTTTTGAGTACTTGAACGATAGAACGTTACTGATAAAGGGAGCGAAATGAGACGCACCTTTGCTGTTATTAAAATGAGGATGCACTTTACTCACAAAAATAACGTTAAAGTATTACACACTTAAATTTGAAAACGTTTAGTATCAGTTTGCTTTGATTTAAACACTTAAAACTAGTGATGGGAAGTTCGGATCATTTTACCGACTCGGATCTTTGAGTCTCGTTCAGCAAAATGAACGAATCTTTTTTCGAGTCATTTCGTTCATTTCGTTCATTTTAGCAAAAGGCCATTACAATGTTTTGTGATACTTCCCTAACACATCTATATACACAAACGTGAATCACACCACAAACAAGACAATACTATAATGCTATAAGAACAATAAAATAGTTATATATTACTTAGCCTACCTGGGTCTTTAGTCTAGCTCACCTCACCTCTGATCTGACAAGTCGTCGGGTTTAAATCTCGTTGTCGGTTCAACACTTTACCGCTCCCTGACGTTAACCAATGCAGTCTGAGCCGGAAAGAGAAAAGATTAGTTCACCTCTCGAGTCCTCCGAGTACTTTCGTTCTTTTGTCACGTGACTGCTCCCTAACGTTAACCAATGCAGTCTGAGCCGGAAAGAGAAAAGATTAGTTCACCTTTCGAGTCCTCCGAGTCCTTTCGTTCTTTTGTCACGTGACCGCTCCCTAACGTTAACCAATGCAGTCTGAGCCGGAAAGAGAAAAGATTAGTTCACCTCTCGAGTCCTCCGAGTCCTTTCGTTCTTTTGTCACGAGACCTTATCCCGCATCAGTATCTTAGTAATACTAAGGTAAAGATGAATAGGCCTAATAAGTAAAGAAATAAAAAAAAAAGGTGTGCCCATTTCTGTCACTGTGATTGTTTCTGGTTTTTGAGGATCTGTGATGTAGTTCGTAAATAAACAAATCCCTTCTATATTTTTTTTATTTGTCCTTTTACTGTCTTCAGAACAATGAACTGTATAATAAAATAATCCAAGCCTACAAATACAAAGTAGCTACTTATATCTTGTTTGTTTGTTTTTATTCCAATTTTCAAATTGCTTGTATAATAATTGTTTTTCTTAGGCAGAACTGACATTTTAGTTTAATATTTGCATATAAAAGTTTTTTCAAAAAGAACATAATGTCAAAGTAAAAGAAAACAACATTTTGGAAAATAAATGTTGGGTAAAAATATTAAGGTTATGATAACAACAAATTGTCAAGTTGTAATTGAAATAAAATTGGAGAATTAAAGTGATTTATTTAGAATTATAATGTGCTTGGATCACACAAGGGTTAAACCAATGGTTCAGCTGAAGGACAACTGTCCATCAAGGTTGTCACCAAGGGAACCATTCCACACCCATCCCCCGTGTATCTTACAGTAGGCGAGGAGCCTAGGTCAGTCAGATTTTAGCACCTCAGGAGAAAAATGAGCACCAGAAAAAGGAGTGACATTTGGACGCATTTTGGAGAAACTTCAGCCACTGAAGCAAAATGCATGATCTGCAAGAAAAATTTTTCAACAAAAGGAGGAAGCACTTCTAATTTGAGGAGGCACCTTAAAACATCTCATCCAACTGTGCTGTTAGCACAAGTAAGAACAGAGACTGAAGATGGTAGCCCTGCAGCAGCTGGAGCTGTTTCTACCACCAGCACTTTTGCTGGACCTTCAACAGCATCTACAGCATCCAGTACACCAGCAGCATCCACCACCATCCAAGGAGCAGTTAGGCCACGAAGACCACAACAACAAACTACAATGAGCAGTTTTGTTACAAGGCCAATGGATCCTTTAAGACAGAACAAGCTTGATGAAGCTCTGGTGAGAATGATCGCTTGTGACTTTCAGCCATTTTCTATCGTGGAGGATAAGGGCTTTAAGGAATATTCGCATCTTCTCGACCCATCATACAGTCTACCTAGCAGAAAAACATTATCAAAAACTGTAATGCCTAGGCTGTATGACAAGTTAAGAAGTGACATTATGGAAAAAATCAGGAATGTCTCTGCTGTGTGTCTCACAACAGACTGCTGGACGTCTATTACAACAACCAGCTACATGAGTGTGACATGTCATTTCATTGAGGACTTTCAGATGACCTCGTATCTTCTGGACTGCTTTCATTTCAGTGACAGACACACTGCTGCTCACCTGGCAAGGGAGCTGACAAGGGTCACAGATGAATGGGGGTTGGGTGACAAAATTGTAGCCTGTGTCTCAGACAATGCCAGCAACATTGTTTCAGCCGTGAGAGATCATCTTCACTGGGACCACATATCTTGTTTTGCACATATGTTGAACCTAATTGTCAAAGCTGCACTAAAGGAGGTACAACATATAGTGCAGAAGGTCAAGACAATTGTGGAATACTTTCACAGAAGTACAGTTGCTTCAGAGAAACTCGGGGCCACACAAAAACAGATGGGTCAAGAGCCATTGCGGTTAAAACAGGATGTGGCTACCAGGTGGAATTCAACATATTACACGTTGAAAAGATTTACTGAAGTAAAAGATCCAATAATCTCCACACTGGCACTAATTAATCCATCTCTGCCAACCTTGTTACCAGAAGAATGGGAAATTTCCAGAGAAATTTTGGAAATTATTAAACCATTTGAGGAGGTCACCACTGAAGTGAGTGCAGAAAAGTAAGTAATTCAACATTTTTTTAAAAATATTATTATTCATTTTAAAACCACTATTTTAACCCCTGTCTGTTAATGATCCATGCTTCTCTGTAACTTCAATTTTAACAGAGAATTATGTGCAGCACTGATTTTGTTATAATTAATTTATAAACCATTTTTAATCTTTATAGGTTTGTGACTGTCTCCAAAGTCATTTTGATGACAAGAGGTCTTCAGAGGATTGTTGCCCGATTTCAAAGAAATCCTTCAAAGTTTGACCCTGTCAAAAAGCTTGTGGATTCTCTGATGTCAGAAATGACTAAAAGGTTTGGCAGAGTAGAACACAATGAGAAGCTTGCTGATGCTACTTGCCTGGACCCAAGGTTCAAGAAGCAAGCTTTTGTCAGTCACCAGGCAGCAGAAGACACAGTGAAAAGGGTTACAGCAGCTGCAGCAGCTATTAACCCAGTTCAACATGAGGAGGAGGATACTTCAGAATCTGCTGCAAGTGCCAGTGCAGGGGCCATGTTTTGGGAGGATTTCGATGAGAGGGTAGCAAGCTTGAGGCCTTCGGCAGCCTCTTCCAAAACATCAGATTCTATGATGGAAATGCGGGCCTACCTTGCAGAGCCACTCTTACCTCGCACATCAGACCCCCTGGCCTGGTGGAAGAGATGTTCTCCTGTGTACAAAACCCTTTCAGAGGTCATGAAGGCAAGACTTTGCATTGTGGCCACATCTGTGCCATCTGAAAGGATTTTTTCAAAAACTGGGCAGATTATCTCTGAGAGAAGAAACAGACTTAGCCCATCCAAGGTCCGGGAGCTTGTTTTTTTGAATGCAAACATGCCTTAAAGCAAGTTCTGAAAATATAGCCACAGTGTGTTATTTATTTTAAGTTATTTTTTTATTTATTTATTTCCTAAACTTGCTAATTGTGCAATATTTTGTTTGTTATATTGTGATTTTAATGTTAATATGTTAATGTTATTTAGGATCTTTTGATCTCTTTTGGCACAAAATTGTTAATTATTTTAAAGCTTATTTAGTTTTCTTTATTTAAAAAGTCCAGCTTGTTGTGCAATTTAAATGTCCTCTGTGGCTTTAGTATATTTTTATTTACTTTTTTATTTTACATTGTATTAAAAACAAAACAAAACAAAAAACAATAAACAACAATTCAAGAGTGTGTATACAGTGTTTATAATGTCTGAAACATCACATTACAAATAATACACTGACAATCTGATTTATTAAATAACTGCATAATTAAATTATCAAGTATAAAAGTTATTTAGTTAAAAGTTATTACGTACCATTGGTAAGTGACTTTACAATTAAATGACAACTTGTAAATACTGCAGGTAATTTATTATGCACTAAAAATAAAGTGACTCAAAAATGCTTCATGAATCTTAGGCTATGTAACACTGCAGTTCTATAGTCCATGATATAGGTCCGTTGTGTTGACCCTTCAGATTATACTATTATTTTACAGTTCAAAATATTGCATTTTATACATACTATACACCAAGGTGTTGTATAATGAATATTAGAATACACTTTAAAACACACCAAAATACAACAAACACAAATACCCTATCTCTGAAAGTGATTTTATGAACACTTTAACAAAAGAACGAAAGGACTCGAAGGATTCGAGAAATGAACTAATCTTTTCTTTTTCCGGCTCAGACTGCATTGGTTAACGTTAGGGAGCGGTCACGTGACAAAAGAACGAAAGGACTCGGAGGACTCGAGAGATGAACTAATCTTGAAGGATTGTAGGATTCTGCGCATGCGCAACTGAACGAATCCCTCCCCGAGACGATTCGTTCTTCCCGAGTCACATTAAAGATTCGTTCAAAATGAACGAATCGTTCAAGAACGACCCATCACTACTTAAAACCACAAACCTTTCTTCAGGTGAATCACTACACATGCAGGAGCGCGCCGCAGCTTTATGACGTCACATCATCAGAGCAAAATAAAAGTCCCATCCATAACTGTCCATTATATGCATATGATGATGCATTTCCAGTTAGTAGCATTGTAAATAAATAAATAAACACTTTATTTTATTTTAATTGTTTTAATTAATCTGCATTTATTATACTATACTTTGTTTTACCTTGCCATTAAATTAAAACTAGTTAAGGCCTCTGTGTAACTTTCTAATATAAAGGGGATGTGATGGCAAATTTTCCATCTTTCACTCTTTTGAAAAGTGTTTGAAACACTCCCACCCCCATATGTTTGCACATACAAGGCATTTGTTTTCGTGTCACAAGCTTTCAGTACACAGAGACAACAACAACACACATATAATGAAAAATAAGATGTGAATAAAATACATGTATGTATATATAATTAACAAAAAAAAGTAAAATAAAGTAGTAGTATATTTTTATTTAATGTCATGTCAGCATCTTAAGCTGGGACAGTAGCAAAAATGGCATATCATGGAAATAAATGTTATGTTCCAGGCTGTACAGGGGATGTGATGTGCAGGGAAGGGTTGGTGCCTGTATTCAGAAAGGCACGGAAAACAGATAACGCATTCCAATAAAATAATGCAAGTCAATAAAGGGACATGGCAGTTTGCTAGCGGTAGCCTGTTACATATTTGTGTACATAAGATTTCACTTACCACATAAACAGAGTAAGGAGAGATGACTGAGGATGATTGCGAATGATTTACAGATCCTGAGCGCCACTAACAAGCATCTGATCTTGTAAAATGTGTTCAAAAGCAGTTTCAATGCCTTGTATAATAGAACCTCCCTGATTAAATATGTATTTTCTTCCCTGCGTTTCCTTCCTGCTGTGTGAGCTACTGAAATGAGTCGCACTGTGAAGCAGCCAATCAGAACAGAACTCATCATTATTATTCATGACCCTTCCAAATAATATAATAACAGACCATTTCATTCTAGGGACAAATCCTAGGGATGTAAATGGACATGTAAAACCATTTCTGGAAAGTTTTTGCCTTTACCTAAGCCACATACCTTATATGTAGATATCAGAGAACAATTTAAAATATTTTATTAATGCATTCTTTGGCACCTTTAACAACAATTAAAAGTTGGGGTTGCTATAAACCGTTAATGCTCATTTGACTGGAGAGAATTCAGTCCTATTTTGTCAATGACTGTGACACCCCCCACCAAACAACACACTACACCACACCCAGCATTTAGGGTGCTATAGTGCACCCCCTGCATCCACCCACAGTTCTGCAGGGGGGCCAAGTAATAATTCAATTTGTAGTGTTCAAGACAAATTACTACAGTGAAATGCATCTGCTTTACTTACTGCTCATGAAGAACACACTGCAAGATTCAGATGCACAGTATGATGTCACAATGACAGAGTCATTAACACAAATACAATGTTCAGAATCTTTGATCTTCAGTTAAAGCTTCTGAGGCTGTGTTTACAGTAGCACGTTTTCATTTTAAAATGCATAATTTTTGCTACGGCTACACCTGTCGTTTACACTACTCCAGCGTTTTCAACCCTCAAAATCAGAGAGTTTTGAAAACACTGTAGACCCCGTTTTAGTTTGAAAACTTCGGGGCTGCATTCAGTGTAAACAGACCAAAACGGAGACTTTTGAAAACGATGGCGTGGCTGCCCACGTTCGATCTGTGTATCCTTGATGACCGTGTAAACAATAACATCATACTCATTGTTGTACCCATAGATTTGTTCAGGTAGATGCATCATTCAACTGCTCCAAGCACTTAGACGTGTCCGCCGTGGGGAATCTACCTATACATATCTATGGTTGTACCTGCATGAATGGTCATGTGACATGCGTTTTCGGTTGTGTATTGTAGACGGAGATCATTTCTGAAACGCAGAGAAAACGCTAGTGTAGACAAGGATCGTTTTCATTTTAAAACACCGTTTTAAAATGAAAACGCACTAGTGTAAACAGGGCCTGAATGACTCTTGCTGCAGATTTGTGCCTTAGATTTCTCTCTTAAACTGAGAGTTTCTCAGGACACTCGCATGCTAGTAAATGTTTTCTCTGCACTTACAAGCAAGCACTAGGGACCGGAAGTAAATTCACTGTGTGTTTTTTCTCCATATCAGTCCAAATCTTCTGGTTTTTGACTCCAGCTACTCACAATGTATGTTATCAATCAATGTTTGTCAGTTTGTGAATTATGTATTATTATCTGTATATCTTTATCTGTCTCTTACACAAAATTATACATTTTGTTGTTGTTTATTAATCTCACTAACTTTATATGTTTTGCTGGGTTTGGGATAACCAACAATTAATTAGCAGATTAGATTTGTTAATGTCTGTTAAGTGTGTTTTAGTGTGGAATTTTGACTTGTGACTTTGCTGCACAAAAACACAGAAAATAGTACATATCTCTGCAAAGCAGGATTTCAGCTAAATTAAAAAAAAAACACCAGACAGTGATCAGGCTAAGGAATCTAACTTTGTATCCCTATCAGAGAGGCTGCAGGTCTTGCTTGATTTGACTGTGACTGATGACTGTGGATCTTCAGCACCATGGACAGCAGCTGATCCAGAGCTCAGAGCAGCAGTGGATGTGACGACTACCAATGCAACAACAGGCATCCAGACATTACAGTCATGACTTTATTGTTGGTTTACTGCTGCATTTTTTGAATCTTGATATGGGAAAGTAATAAATAATCAAACTTCACTACAAAGTCTTCTAATGTAATAAGTTATGTAAAAAATTATCAGCAATATCTGTGTTGGATGAAGTTTACAGGCAGTTCTGACATGTTGCATCATTACTGCAGTAATTTTCTATGACATGCCTGAATCATTAAATACATTCAATACATACATACAAAAAAAAAGAAAAAAAAAAAAAAGGTTGTCAGGGTTTTAGACTTTGTTTCCATGTTTTTGCCCCAGACTCAGTTCCTGTTTCCTTGTATGGTCATGTTTCCTGTTCTTGTCTTGTTAATTCCATGTTTGTAACGTATTTAAGCCCAGTGTCCTGTGTTGGATGCTGAATGTATTTCTGTGCTCTTTTTGTATCCCTGCTTGCCCTGAATTGCCTTTTGGTTGTTTAATTAAAAGTCTATTGTTTTCAAGTTTACTCTTTCATCTCCTCGTCCCTCTCTCCTCCATCTTGACAGAACGTGACACAGGTGTTGAAGTAAAACTTTTTTTGTAGTTAAATACAGCATGTTTTAATTTGTTTAGTTTGATGATTTCCATATTCCACATACTTTTTGAAGTATTACCAATAAATTTGAATATGTATGAAACACAAAAATAATATTTTTTCATTTGAAATATTTCTTTGTTTTCTGTTGGAATACAACAGTCCATTAAGATTGTTGATGTACAATACAATCTATCCTTGAATCTTAACTATCAATATTAAAACAAATGCTTTTAAGTTTAAGAAATAACAGTGAAATTAAACTAGGAGGAACAGTGGACTGTATTTGACAAACACAATTATCATACTTTCGTCAATATCAAATAGCATGTGCAATACATTCCCTTAGTAAGGTGTATTTGACAAACACATAATGATCATTTATTCCATCATGTGCAATAAATGACTTATTTCATGACCTAAGGATGCATTTTCCATCCCTGCATCTGTCCAACTGACTGTCTTTCCACCACCTTGCTGTAATAATAATAAAAAAAATCTTATTGGCTCATTACCATGACATTTAGCCAGAAATTCCAAGTCTGTCATAAAATGAACTTTTATTACCTTTTCTTCAGTGTGACCATCAACATACATAGAGTTAAATACTGTGATGTCCTTCATTGTGTGGATTTACTACTAATATGCTAAACACAGATTTATCGAAAGATGACTTAATTGATCTCATCCACAGTCTTAAACTAGTAACACACACTGACAAAACAGTGTTGTGAGGGAGGACTGAATATTTAGAGTGGAAGGGGAGTTAGAGATGCCTATTCAGGTCAAATAATTCACATTAAAATAAATGTTTCTTTATGTTGTTTATCTCATAGAAAGGGAGGAAACTGCAAAGAGCACAAAGACAAAAGTTGGACCACTTTTAAGACATCACTCACCAAAGAAAGTGATCCATAGCAGTAAAGGTAATTCAAACCTCCTCCCAATTATTTACAAATGTTAAAAATGACTACATAATTTGCATAGATGTAAACATTTCCATCTTTATATACTCCAGATAAATCATTAATATAATAAAATAAGTCCCAAGATAGAGCCTTGCGGAACCCCAGTGGGGCAATCAAGGTAAGATGAGTTTGTACCATCAATACACATACATTGTTTCCTATTTTAAAAGATTTGTTTTTATCCAAATTATTAAGTCTTCCAAAAAAATTTAATTAGTTAGTTTAGCTAAAAGAACCTGGTGGTCAATTGTGTCAAATGCCTTCTTTAGATCTAAGAAGATATCACCAACATACGCACTCTTTTCAACAATCAATTTGCTGATTCTGTGGAATAATTACTACAAAGCCAAACTGCATAGAATGTAAAGAAGTAACTTAGCTTCCCATTCTTCTGCAACCTTAAATATGATCAGAAGGATGCTAATTGGCCTATAATCACTTTATAAACTGGGATACTTGTGACCAACTTCTGAGCTGATGGAATAACGGCTTGTCTAAATGACAAATTTATAATGTATGTAATTGGGCAAGAATATTTATTAGATTGTAAAACATTTGTGTCAATCCAATTTTTAAGGTAAAGATTAAAACATCTGGAAAAAAACATGAATCAAAAATGGGGAGAGAAAAGAAAAGTGGACAAAAGAGACTGTGATACAGAGACCATCTATTTGTGATCCGATCAACCAAAATACATTTTAAACCGTCCAAATCCACCAGGTATTTATATCAGGTATTTTTAATTCTATCTGTGTTGCTTCTATTAACCTCAAGATTGCTTCTCTCTGATGTTACTATATGATTTTATAAGATGTTTCCTGTCTGTGAAACTTTCCACAAATCCATACAGTAGGGATGACAAATAGTTCCTTCACATGTGAAAACTCATGTGGTATTTAAGGGCTGCTTTATTTCTGAAACTCTTTCCACAGTGACCACATATAAACGGCTTCTCTCCTGTGTGAACTCTCATGTGCCGGTTAATGGTCCCTTTTCGGTTGAAACATTTTCGACATTGTTGGCAGGTGAAAGGCTTCTCTCCTGTGTGAATTCGGATGTGCTCTTTCAAGTGTCGTTTAAAATTGAACCTATTTCCGCACTGAGGGCATGTGTAGGGTTGCTCTCCAGAGTGAATTCTCATGTGGTCTTTAAATTGTTGTTTTTGACGGAAACTCTTTCCACACTCAAAGCAAGTGTAGCAATTCTCTTTATGAGTTTTCATATGGACTTCAAGGTTTTCATGTTGATCAAAACTCTTTCCACACTGATCACACGTGTAAGGCAGCTCTCCATTGTGAATTCTCATGTGTCTGTTAAAGCTTCCTTTTTTAGTGAAACTTATTCCACACTGTTGGCAGGTGAAAAGACTCATCAGTGTGAATTGTCATGTGGGAATTAAGGTTTCCTTTCCGGTTGAAACTTTTTCCACACTGTTGGCATTTGTAAGGCTTCTTTCCAGTGTGAACTCTCATGTGGGCTCCTAGGTATGCAGGATGAGTTAAACTCTTTCCACACTGCTGGCATGTGTAAGGTTTATCTCCAATATGAATTCTAATGTAGCTTTCAAGAGTTACTTTTTGACTGAAACACTTTCCACACTGTTGGCAGGCATAAGGCTTCTCTCCTGTGTGAACTCTCATGTGCATTTTAATACATGTTTTCCTGAAACGTTTTCCACACTGTTGGCAGGTGCAATAACTCCTTCCTGTCTTTTGATCCATTTTTCTTGAAAAAGTTATTTCAGTCTGTGAGGAACTAAAAGATTTTTCTCCAGTTATAAAATCGTGTTGATTCTTATATTGATTTTTCTCTTCCATTTCATTCAGTTCTTGACTCTCCTCTTTCAGCCCATTCAAGTCTACAGTGGAAGAAGAAAACACAAAGCAACAGATGTCAAAACATTCAAACATTCAGTATCAAATCCAACATACAACTAGATCCTATACACACTAAGCAACTGAAAGAGGCATTACATGCAATCTGAGAACCAATTCTCAATATTACTAACATATTTTCTTTAGGACATTTCTTTATCAAGCTTGCATTTAAACCCTCTGTTTAATACTGTTATGTCCTTGTATTGTGTTAATGTCTTTTTTATTCTTTCCCCAAATCTCCCTTCTTTTTTACTTTCACTTTACTAGTTACATCCCATTGGTCCACTCCGGACACCTGATCCCTGTGTTCCTGTGACGTCATTGCCCAGTCCTCCAATCTGGGGTGCGTTTCTCAAAAGCATTGTTAGCTAACCACAGTCGTTAGTTCCATTGAACTCTACTGGTAACGACAGAACGTACGACCATAGTTGCTTTTGGGAAACGCACCCCTGATCGGTGCCCCCCGTGGCATAAATGTGGAGAGCAGACACCACTCGTGAGGCCCTGGACCAGTGGTCTCCAACACTTTGCCCATGGGCACCTGGTAGGTGCATAGAGTTTGTGATTCACTTGCCAAGCACGTTCTATAAATGTCCTGTTCAAGCTGGGCAATAAACCCAGCTCTATCGAGACTGCAATAAAGTTTATGTCAAGAACAATGATAAGTGTGGATCATTTTTACTCTATGTGGATTAATCAATTAAAGCAATTAAATTACCACACAACCTTGGTGAAATAAAAAAAAAAAAACACAGGAATTCCACTGGAAATTTTAACACAGGTGGTGGGAGAAAAACCCTGGCATTCTGTATTCAAATGGCAATAAGATCACAGACTAACCCCTGTAAATGTTGAAAATAGCTTACCATAGAGCCAGCTCAGAGCTGCTGAGAGGAAATCACACAAGACAGAAGACCAGACTAAACTGAGCAAGTTTTATTCTCTCTTGTTCTCTTTCTCATCTGGAGGTTTTGCTGCCAAGATCTCTTAACACCAGAACAAGATCAACAACACCCAGAAAATATTCACAATGTTCTCCTCTCTACATTGTCCCCCTCCACCTCTGCTGATGTGGTTACCAGCTGTTTGACAAATACAGGCAACCATCACCTCAAGTTATGATGCGGTTGATAACTGCTGATTTACACACTCCCCTCACAGAGAGTGAGATCTCCCAAATTCTCCATGTCAGCCATTATGCAACATGTCCCTTAGACCCAATACCCTCCCACCTCCAACAGGAGATATTGTTGTGACTTAAATTAGAGGATTAGTAGTCATAAATGCTTATAAATAAGTTTAATTAGTTGATTTCCGTAATAAGAACAGAAATAGTTTATACATTCATTTATTGGGCAGTTCACCTTTAAGAATAGTTACCCATAATGCTTCAGAATTAAGAGCGCGCACAAGAATGAAGAAGAAGTGAATGATAGAGTATGTGTGTGCGCAGTTAAGAAAAGTCATCCTTGTATAAATCCTGCTTGAAACTTCAGTAAAACAGTTCTTTTGTTTTAATTCAAGTCATCACAAGTCATTACTGCTTGCTAAGCTAAGAAGACACGACAGATATCATCTGCTTAGGTTTAAGTTTTACAGGCATTAATGGCAGCATTGCCTCTTTGCGTTCTGAATGATGGTTTTTTAGACATTTACATTTGTTGTAAGGGAACCTTTTTCCACTGGACTCATTATTCAGCAGGTGTGTAATTCTACTGCCGATGTTTGACAATTGGTGTTCAAAGTTCAGTCAAAGTTCTGTTTGTTATTTGTGTTGTTTTTGTTTTTTAGCCAAAAACACATGTGACATGTATTTTACAATGATATACTTAGACTACATTATATCTAACATACAACGAGAATGTAAAATTTGAGCATTTGTACATGGATTGCTGATGGCATTCATACACCTGTTAAGAAGAAGAAGATCAAGACTTATCTAAAAAAAAGAGTATTCACTGATTTACTTCAGGAGACCCATTTAAATGATCAGGAACATTCTAAACTCTTACAAGAAAGAGGGGTTTGGTTAGGTTTTTTTCCTCATCCTTTACTTTAAGGAGTAAAGGAGTGGCCATTTTAATTAAGAAAACTCAATCTATAGATAGTACTAAATATGCATGAGGGCATTATTTAATCATGAAGGGGATTTTGCAGGGGAAAGAAGTTGCTTTTATGTCTGCTGGTAAATGGTCTTGTAAATGCTCTCTGTGAATTAAAGATTGTTAGTCAGGGGCAGAATACAATCGTTCATTTAAGCAATTATTCAACTAATTGCACTTTATATTAATTTAATTACTTAGATATAAACTTAGGGGACCTTTAATATATAGTCTATTCCATGCCCAAGTGCACATTAGCTTGCTGCAAATGCATTTTCATTGAAGAATTAAATGAGACAGGAGCACAGACAGGAGTACAGAAACACCTGGGAAAGGAGAAAAAAATTCAGCTTTGAGAATGAAAACCAACCTGTTTGTTCCTCGGTATGTTCCTCTTTGACTCTGAATGCTTCTTCAATCTTAACGTCTTCACTCTCCTCTTTAACACACGCCATCTTTATAATATTGTGTCACGTGGATCTCAGTTGCTTCACCAGGGGTGCTTCTGTTTGTTTGGACACTTTGTCCTGTTTAAGATGAGAATAATTCACAGAAAACAAAATAAACCCAAACTAAATCTCTGGGTGTATCTTAATCAGTCAGTGCACTATTAAGGAAGTCAGTTAAAGTAATAGTCAGTGCCCTTGAATCACCAGATTAGCTAAAAACACAAAAAAATAACTTTTTAGAATAAACCAATAAATAAAAGAACAAAAAAATACACAAACACTGTTTACTTTTACTTTGATTAGTATATAACATGTAATAAATTGCACTTTCAACATGTTTGTCTTTGTTCTCGTTGCATTTACACTGTTTTGAGCAGCCGCAGGTGTCGTCAGTGTGCGGCGATTCGAGCGTTTGGAAAGAGTGAATCATTTTGCGAAGCAATTGATTCAATTGACTCGGAGTTTCGAAAAGCTCCGTTTCTCCATCGGTATGTGCCAGTGAATGAATTCGTGTTTATGAACTGATTCACGATATAGGAAGCGAAATAGAACGCACCGTTTCTGTTCCTAATGTGTGAATGAGGTTTGTTTACACAAAATAACATTCATTAATGTTAGATAAAGTATTACAATGCTACATTCAATAATTGTTTTAACTTTACATCGCTTGTAAAAAAAAAAAAAAAGAAGAAGAAGAAGAAAAAACGTAAAGTGTACTGAATGCGTTGTACCGATTAAAAACACAAGAGTAGATAATTAAAAACACAGACCTTTCTTCAGGTGAAACACAGACGCAGGAGCGCGGCGCAGCCTTGTGACGTCACATCACCAGATCAAAATAAAAGTCCTGCTCACACATTGCTGCATCTACAATCTCCGCTTAAAGGGACTGTGCTTATTGTAAAGTGTTCTGGGTTGACTTCTCCAATTTTGTTAAAAAATATTTATATTGAAACTAATGTATAACCCCCAAATTGTGTTATTTGGTTACTCTTTGAATCCAGACCCTTCTCACTCTAAATATATTATTAATTTATTGTTATTTCTTGTTCAGTTTTACATTCATAAATGTAAATTTTCAAAGAAAACTCCTCCCTTTTAGTTTTTAGGAAAGATTTCCATGGGTAAACTGTTTAAGAACATCTAATAATTTAATTGCATGTAAGACTCTTTCATGGTGTGATTCTTATAAACTAACATAGTATGCTCTGGATTAATGTATGTAACCCTCATTGTCTTTTGTTCTTATTCTGTCTTTGTCTTTGTATTTGTTGTTCTGTTGTTGCATAATAATAATAATAATAATAAAATAATAATACATCCCCAAAGAGCATAGATATTTCTTTAAAGAAAACACGTACAACTAATAAAACATATGTCAGAGGCATTGTGGGTTTTATTCTTGTTGAAATACACATTTAAGATATGCTGTCTAACTGAGTGCTGAAAGTAACTACCAACAAAAGAGTCTGTAGCACATCTAAAATGTGACTTAAAAGGCAAAACAGGCATGTTTGATATTGAATTTTAGAGGTGACTAAACAAACAAACAGTCAAACAAACCAATAAATGAGTTTTCATACTTTTATTTCCTATTTATATATTGCATATTTTTCGACATACATTAATTACTTTATACATCTATTTCCATGTCCCAGCAGACCCACAATGTCATAAGACATTGATATTTGGTTAAGTTTTGGTTGTGATGTCGGGCAAGCAAAATCAAATGTCATTTCAACGTCTAATGTCAGTGTTAATTTGATGTCAAATACAGACATCAGCTGACACAGATATTTTGATATTTTTTTGTGTTGTGTTGTAAAGTAACCAAAATCCATCAAGCCAACATCAATTTGACGTCAAATACTGACATTTAGTCACTTCAACAAATATGCAAAATAATATATCCTGATATAGGTAAAATAGAGACAGTGATTAACATGTAAGTAGAAAATACGACACAGTAGGGGGAAAGTGGGGTAAGATGAGCCATTTTTTACTTATGTGGCCTTCAAGGTAAGGGAAAACCACAGGGAATCCATTTTGAGAGAGTCCCTCTCCCTTTTTTTTTTTTACTGTAAATGCAACTTTTATTTCATATAATTGATAAGTGATCTCGTCTCGAACAAGACAGCATACTGACTGACAGGTTTTCATCACCTGACCCTGTTTTGTTATACTGAAACAGTGCTGTTAAAGAAAAAATGCACTGCATTGCACATAATTTTTCTATAACTAATACTTAACACATGTGCAAATGTATTAAAATAACATTGACCAAACAAAAAAAATTAAATGGCCCAGCCTGATAAAAAAAAGCCCAGCTGAATGGAAACCTGCCCAATCTGGCAACACTGTTCCTGGTTCTGTTTGTCTGCAAGTCTGTAAAGTCACAGATAATAAAATGTCCACTAGATGTCAGTGTCAGACAGACACTCAGAGAAGTTACAAACAATCAGTAAATAAACTGCAGTAATACTGTAACCTAATTACTAATACACTTGTACTGCAAGACTGAAAACTGTGTCCAGATTTACAGTTCCTTCATTTCCACTTTTCCACTATTTTCACTTTGTTTATCGTGAAATATAAAGTAATTTCAATGATAAATAGGGATCATCATTGCTGTCTGTCTTTTCGTAAGAGCTTTATTGCCAACTGTGTTTACACACACAAGGAATTTGCCTTGATGTCAGGAGCTTCCAGTGCAGAAAGTACAGACATGGTGCAGACATGCATATAAATTGGTTCCTGAAGTCCACTATTATCTCCACTATTTTGGTCGTGTTCAGCTCCAGGTTGTAGCGACTGTACAGACATCCAGCTGCTCAACCTCACTTTCACCTATACTAAGAAGGATGGACTTGCATGTTTTCACACATTTCATCAAAGTTTGGAGATTCCTCCATCTCCTCATGGCGTTTCTCCTTAAGCAAATGTTTCTCATTGTGTGAGTGCATGGAGCTGCTCATTAGCTGTTCAAAATGTAAATTATGAGAACAGGCAAAACTTTTTGATGACAGAAGTGATGATAAGTAATTAGATGAGATAAAATCAATCATGATTTGGACTATTTTTTTTTTTTTTTTTGTATTCATACAATCATAATAATTATTTTTTTTTCCAAATCATTTTTAATCAGTTTTAACATCTCAAAGCTTCATTAAAAATAATAGAGCAAAGAACAAATTTGTGAAAATAAGTGATTTCATAGTAATAATTATAAATTATTTACTAATGATATTTTTATTTCATGACTTACAAAACATTTTTGGATGACTTAAAACACTTGTGGCATGTTAACATTTTACTTATTAATCATCTACAAATGTATATTAATGTTTAAACGATTAGTTAATTGTTAAAAAAACACTTTTGAATTTACTTGATCATTATTATAAAGTGTTACCAGAAATTTTATAAACCATAAACTGCAGTCACAGTCACAACCAAACTGTGTAAAAACTATGCTGATCATGTTTTTTCCAGGCTGATTTGGCAACCTTGCTGACAAAACAGAAGTGAAAGCAGATTGTTTTTAATGCAGTGTTTCTACTTGACCGTTAGATTTTTTCTTTTTGATAAACTGATCATCAAACTGATTTTATTATTTGCTGATATTGGAATTTACATGTACATAATGAGAAACCAAAGACTCTTTGAGAACTTGTCTAGAAGCTGAATATTTTGCTCAAAGCAAGTCTTCTGGTGCGGAGCACAAAGGCACTTCCTTATTAATGTAAGTCAGCATAAAATACTACCTTAATCATGAAACACTCAAGAAACATGATTAAATATGGACAAACAGGGATTACAAGATGGTAACATGTTTTACTCTAATGTTCTGTAATCAAGTTTTTAACTGTTACCTTATCGGTTGTTTTACACTGTAAGTAATATGAAAAGTAAAATATGTCAGTCATAGATATTATTCATGCGTAGCCTTTGTAAATTACCATAGGGAGAATATATCACCTTTATGTTTTTTGTGTAATCTTGAATCAAAAACACTTCTATGTTTATTTCCTCTTGCAACTATTCAGAATGAATATGTGCTTTTAGAAACAATTCAACACAAACTGCATTTTATAAAATAATTACAGTAGATATCCACCTGTTTCCGAGGGGCACTACTGTAAAAAAGAACGTGGGTACAACTTCTGGTGAGGTGGCAGTAGTAGTATACCAATGGTATTTTGTGTGCCAATTAGCAAGAGGCAAAGTGTTTTTCGTATCATTGTTTACCTTGTAAAGTTGCAAACTTTTATGAGAGATGTCGTTACGGTGCTCAGGGACAACATGTGTTGTTCAAAACTGTGCGAAGTTTGGATTGCTAAATCTTGAATGACTGTTAACTAGTGATGTGACATTTGAACCAAGTGTAAGTCGCATATTTTGGTAACACTTTACTAAAAGCTTTTATATATAATGCATTATAAATTATTATTAAATGGTATAATGAATTCTAATTATTCATAATGTGTGTTATATCTTGTAAATAATTGTAACCAAATTTAATATGCAGACTGTAACAATGAATTGATAGGTGTTACAATGTATTAACTGGCTACAATTATTCATGAGATTGTACAATGTATTATAAGGTGCATTAAAAGGCATAATCAATGCATTAAAACTACTTTTATAATGCATTAAACATGAAGGCTTTAAGTATTTGCTATTTACACTAAATGCAAATAGCAATAGATTCTATTTATAATGTAATTTGCAATAAGTGTAAACAGCAGTTATGGAATTTGTTTAACTGCTGTCATTTAAAATGTTGTCTAGCCCAACAACACAGTGGTGGATGGACTTAGTGTAAATCAGGGGTGCGCAACCGTGTTCCTGCAGATCGACCTTCCTGCAGAGTTCAGCACCAACCCTGATCAAACACACCTGAACCAACTAATTAAGATTTGAAGGAGCCCTTGATAATTACAGACAGGTGTGTTTGATCAGGGATGGAACTAAACTATGCAGGAAGATCGATCTCCAGGAACAGGGTTGGGCACCCCTTGTGTAAATACTTCTTGCCATCTAGTGGCAAAATGATGCAATTCACACAAATATTATTTGAAGTGGCAGTTTGTTTCATAAGATGACTTGCTCTATTATGATCACTACCATAGACATCAGTGTTTATTTTCAAACTATACATTTTCAGCCCAGTATTTCTGTGATGACATGAATTACTTTAAGACAGAAATAATACTGTGTAGTTGAAAAGACTGTTTATGAAGCTGTTTCTTACCTAAACATTGTAACTGTCTGCTGTCCGTTTCAGCAGCAGTGCGAACACAGACTTGAATGTTCCAGTATGACTTTTTCAAAGGTTTAATAGACAACAGCAAATTGTTGTTATTGTGTGGGTGTTTAAATTGAGATTCCAATCTTTTAACAATTAATCATGCAGCTCTAGTAACAACTCTACATGATCCAACTTTATATCCAGAACATGTAAGTATCGCACTTTATATTTTGTCAATGTTTACTACATTTTTAGCACACTGTACGGCTAATATGGCTAAAGCTACCATTGTCTCTGACTGTATTCACAGAGAGCAGAGCTATGTCGTTATTTATTTTTAAAAAGCAATAAATGTGTGTTTATGAATTATACATACGGTGAGCGTTTCCAGGTTAAAAAAGTAAAAGTAACAACACAGCTCTGGTCTTTGTGAATACAGTAAGATAAAACATATTAACTAGCACTTTCAGAAAGGTGATCTGCAAACATTCACAATATATAAAGTGAGGTACCTGCATGTCCTGAATATAAAGTTAGATCACAAACATTTGATATTTATCCATCTTTGAGAAGTCATTTAATGATCTTGCACATATGTTTATGTTCTTTATTATTGTCACGAATCTGGTCAGTGTCCCGTTATCCGCTCACCACCAGATGTCACTCTCACCTCACCTACACACTCTGACTGTTGCACCACACTCCGGACTGCATCTCCCATCCACCACCGCACTGATTGCGTCAGCCCCCGTGACCAGGCATTCTATAAAACCCCCGGTCCTTCACAGTGCACTTCACGGATTGTTAGATTGTGATTGCATTGTTCTATGGTTAGCATTTTCCTAGTTTCCTGTTCCTAGTTCCTAGTCTCCAGTGTTTTGCCTTTCACGCCTGGTTTCCCCGTTTCGACTGCTCGCCGCCTGCCTTCTGGACTCTCGCTCGTGTTATTGGATTATTCTCTACGTCTTCCCTGTGATCTACCTGTTTGCTCCTGTTTCGACCCTGCCTGTACGACCATGTCTTTGTCTCGTTCTGTTAATAAAGGCTGGCATATGGATCCGCTCGCCTCTGGTCTCGTTCATCCCGTAACAATTATAGCCAACAAAAGAACAGCTATAATGTTTACATAGCTTAAAAATAGTACTAGCTCTAGCAATGATATAAACGTATAAAAAGCCTTACCAAATTTACAATTTTTTTTTTCATGTTTTTTGGGTTGGTAGATGCATTGGGGACCTGATTATAGCACCTAAACATAAAAAAAAAAATCAGATTTGCATGATATGTCCCCTTAAATAGTGAGAATACCTGAACAACATAAATTTGTTTAAAATGTGCTTAAAATCATAAACTGGCCCATTTGTTTTTGAAATAACAGAATCAGCCATGAAAAATTATGATTAGTGTATTCCCACTTTGTTTATCAATGTTTTTCAATGTTGTCAATTATTTTACTCAATGGTGTGTCAGATATGTTGTGTGTGGTCTGTTGATGACAGATTTACTCTCATTTTGAGTCTGTAAAACTGATTTTATTCATTTCCTTAAATTGTTTCGGTTTAACAGGTTTAAGTTCGGAAGAAAACATTCCCCTCCAGAGTCCTATAAAAATTCAGAATTGAAAGGAGCATCACAATCCACTTAGGTCAACATGTTAAGAGTGAAAGTACTTCAGATAATTTTTTTTTTTGACATGTTGACAATGTTTTTGACATGTTTTGACAAGCTGTGAGTTGGTGAAGGACGATGGCGTCTGTTAAAGAGCTGCTCGTGGACGCACTGAAGGAACTGTTAGAAGCTGAACTGAAAGAGTTTCATTGGCACTTAATGAATACATCTCATAAGCATATATCAAAGTCTGAAATGGAGAAGGCAGATATATTTAACACAGTAGATAAGATGGCGATGTGTTATGGACCAGAAGAAGCCATGAAGGTCATGGTGGACATCCTGACAAAGATGAAACAAAATGATCTGGCTGAACAGTTGGAGAATAAACACAAGCAAGGTAACATTTAATTTACTGTGACTGTAACATGGTTAAATATTTACAAATGTGATGGTTTTACTTAAACCTCTTTTCCTCTTTGCTCTGCTGATGTGTTTGAGAGAGAAATGTTTCCCAGTGAGTAAGCTTCTTTTTCTCTCTCACAGCTCAGGCTGAGGGCAATATGAAGACATCTGTCACTGTTGGAGGTAATTCACAACAAATAACAATAAATAACAATTACTGCCTGTAAATTGAAACAAGAGAAAATATAACCTCAAGCAGCACTTATAGGGCCAGACACATCATTGACAGATTTTATACAAATGTATAGAAGAGAACAGAGTTTTTTCCAGTGATATCCAGTTTACAATGGTCTAAAAGCCTTACTTATACATCTTATGTGATACAGTTGTTTATTAAAGTTAACCAATTGGTGGCACTGTCACCAAATTGATTCATTATCATCAAGACTTTAGTGCAATCACACATGTAAAGGTTCATTTAAGTAGGTCAAAACATGTAAATATAGCCTCACATCCTGTCTGATGTGCCAGATGATGTGGAGACCATTCATCAACTTTTACTAAAGATCATCTCCATCAATACAATGACTGTGATCTGGAAAGAACATAAAAACATATTCAGAAATTTTAAAATGAAACCAAGCTGTTATGGATGGACAGTGCTGTTTTCAGCAGTATGAGTTTAATCTGTCTGCTTCAGTTGTTAATAATGGTAAACGTGGATATGAAAATATTTGTCCAATATCTTTAATGATTTTTTTTTCAATCTTATTTATTTTTTCTTACAGAGCTACAAAACTTCTTGCAAACTCACAAAACAAACATGAGGAAGAAAGCAGAATATATTTTTGAGGGCAACAAAGACAATGAAGCACAACTCAAGGCTGTTTACACAGAACTGTTCATCACAGAGGGAGATATGAAAGATGTCAATCACGAACATGAGATTTTGAAGATTGATGATGTTTTCAAGAACAAAAAAACACATGACAAACCAATCAAATGCAATGATATATTTACTGAACTGAGGAAAAACAATGAAGAGAAGATTGTGCTGACCAAGGGAGTTGCTGGCATTGGGAAAACTGTCTCTGTGCACAAGTTCATCCTGGACTGGGCAGAAGGAGAAGCCAATCAGGATATACACTGTGTGTTCCTGCTTTCATTCCGAGAGATTAACTTAATGACAAATGAAGATTTCAGTCTCCATGAGCTTCTGCTTGAATTTTATCCTGAACTAAAGGACATGGAGAAGTCAAAGTTATATGAGGAATGTAAGCTTGCATTTATATTTGATGGACTTGATGAGAGTCGCCTGCTTCTGAATTTTAATACTAGATCTCTGAACACTGTTGAGAAAAGATCGTCTGTAGATGTGCTGTTTACAAGTCTGGTCAAAGGTAAGCTGCTTCCATCAGCTCTTGTTTGGGTGACCTCACGACCAGCAGCAGCCAATCAGATCCCTCTTCAGTATGTGGGTTTGTTCACAGAGGTGCGAGGATTCACTGACCAACAAAAGGAGCAGTACTTCAGAAAGAGAATCACAGATGAGAATCTGGCCTCCAAAATAATCTCACACATTAAGACGTCTCGTAGTCTCTACATCATGTGCCACATTCCTGTGTTCTGCTGGATCACGGCCACAGTACTTCAGGATATTCTCACTGAGAACAATGAAGAGAACATCAGCACAACACTCACTGAAATGTATATTCACTTCCTGCTGATACAGATGGAAATAAAGAACCAGAAGTATGATAAACAAGAAGAAAGAGAATGTACAGAGCACTTGCAGTTAAACAAAAAGATGATTTTGAAGTTAGCCAAGTTAGCATTTGAACAGCTGAAGAAGGAAAACATTGTGTTCTATAAGGAAGATCTAAAAGCATGTGGTATTGATGCGAGTAAAGACACTGAGTTCACAGGAATGATCGCTGAGATCTTCAAAAGGGAACACAGACTTCATGGAGCAAAGGTCTTCTGCTTTGTGCATCTGAGTGTTCAAGAGTTTCTTGCTGCAGTGCATGTGTTCATCTGTTACCTGAACAAGGACATGCAGGAGCTTCAGTTTTTCTTTAAGCTGCCAGAACAAAATATCACATTGCAGGAGCTACTGCAGAAGACTGTTAATAAGACCATGGAGAGTCAGAGAGGACATCTGGACCTGTTCCTGAGGTTTCTCATGGGAATTTCACTGGAATCCAGTCAAAACCTGCTCAAAGGTCTAATCACACACACTGAAGACACCACAGAGAGTGTCACAAAAACAGCTGAATACATTAAACAAGAACAAATTAAGTACAATATTTCAGATGAGTCTTCAGTAAACCTATTCTACTGCTTACTTGAGCTCAAAGATCATTCACTATATGAGGAAATCCAGAGTTACCTCAGTTCAGATGGGCATCCAGGAAGAAACCTCTCATCTTCAATGTGCACAGTGCTGACCTGCGTACTGCTCATGTCAGAGAAGGTGCTGGATGAGTTTAACCCAAAGAAGTTCACGTCATCATCTTCAAAATACACAAGACTCATTCCAGCTGTGAGATGCTGCAGAAAAGCCCTGTGAGTAATTTCACTGACTGCTATTCAAATAAATGTTTTGTTCTACATCACTAAACCATTTAAATCTCAAAATACTATGTGAAATATTTCCATCGATTTTGAAGAGTCCAATAAGTTATTGGCAAAAAAAAAAATAAAAAATAGAACATTAGAAAATTAATCTGGCTAAACATTCTTTTCTGGCAGATTTGACAGCTGTGGTTTTGATGAAACATGCTGTGAAACTGTTTCTTCTGCTCTACAAGAATCAAATTGTCATCTGACAGAGCTGGACCTGAGTAACAATCACCTGCAGGATTCAGGAGTAAAGCTGATTTATGATGGACTGAAGAGTCCACACTGTCAACTGAACATAATGAGGTTTGACATTCACATTCACTAAATCACTATGTTCAAGAATGTGGAAAAATAGGTGCTGTAATTAATTAAACATGTTGTGGCTCCTTTAAGAGCAGAGCTCCATTATGTGAACAGTCTGCAGCCGCATATGCCAGGGGTCTGATGGTTTTACTGTTAATTTTTGTTGCTCATTTAAGTTGTCTTCTTTTAATAAGTAAGGCTGTTCCCAGGAGAATAAAGCTCGAGATGTAGAATGCGACCTGTGTGCGGTTTGGCTGATTTCTGCTGCAACTTGAGTTAGGCAAGCTATCCTTTAACCCTGACTCAGCACGATACAGTGTCTCATAACTATAGCTAGCAGATATGTTCCCTGTCTATATTGTATGATTGTATCAATGGCATTTTCTCCAAGAACACATGGCAGGTATTGCCTACTCAAAAAACCTGAACGAGAAAACAATCAGAGTTCCCAACCATCCTGGAAAACCTGGAATTTTGTAATGCAGTGTACCAGTTATAAGAATGAAATAATACCTAAACTTCCTTAATGATTTCTTTAAACAGTTTATTTTCAAAAAACTTTTTCATGTTAATTGGAAAAACAAGTTCCCTTCCTTATGGATTTAATTATTACAATACCTTTATTTTCACTTCATCAGTAAAATCCTCAGCTCTGAGGATCATGTTATTCTTGGTTCTTGCCTGGAGTAGGACAGATTCGTTTGTTGATAACTTGACAACGACTGTGACTGCACAGATGCACAGATGAGTTATGAGCTTAACCCTCAGGAGTTGACCCTGAGGTATTTTTCAGGCCAGACATTTGTATTTACTTAAGTGACTAATTGCATAAAGTGGTAACATTTTATAAGTGTACAGTAATACAGTATGTACAAATTATTTGCAAACTATAGTTAATCAATAATTTATAAACTGTTGTGTTAATACATTAATAGACTATATACAAACAGGGAGGTCTTCATTGATTGTCACTGTAATTATCAAAATTTTATGGGTTATACAGTATAGTTTATACAGTATTCTATGGAAGGTCTCTATAAAACATTGGGAAACCCAATGTGTGTATGTGTGCTTAATGTATTTGTAAACATTTTAAGGATCACTGAATATTAGTGCAATTAATGTCCAATAATGGGTGGTTTAAAGCACTTAATTTATGACTTAAATTATTGTCTGTGACCCAATCTAAAGTGAGAACAATCTGCAGTTAATAAGTTGTCAACAAAGCATTATCTAGCTCTTTACATATGAGGTAATTAAACACATTAATTAGAGTGACAATAACTGATGAACTCACAATTTGTGTATATAGTCTACTAATGTATTAACTACAGTTTATAAACTATTAATGAACTAATATTTTTTAAATTATATAGAAGTGCTTTTTATTGTATTCATATTATAAAATGTTATTCAGTACAAACATGCACTCCAGATTATAAACTATATAACATATCTGATAAATTCACATTAATATGGCTTTTTGTGTTGTTCTCTTCACAGGCTGTGTGGGTGTCATCTCACTGATCAGTCCTGTGAAAGTTTATCTTCAGCTTTACAGTCATCAAACTCTGTCCTGAGAGAGCTGGATATGAGTAACAATGACCTTCAGGATCCTGGAGTGAAGCTTCTTTCTGAAGGACTGAAGAGCCCAAACTCTAAGATGGAGATGTTGAGGTTGGAGTTTGAAATACCTGATTATTTAGTTTTTATTTATTTATTAAAAATAATCACACTAAGATTAATTCTGTATTCAATTACTTCTGTTCTTCTTGTTCAGGTTTTCCATATGTAATCTCACTGCTCAGTCTTGTGGGAATTTATCATCAGTTTTGAAATCCTCAAACTCTGTCCTGAGAGAACTGGACCTGAATAACAATGACCTGCAGGATTCTGGAGTGATGCTACTTTCTGAAGGACTGAGGAGTCCAAACTGTCAGTTGGAGATACTGAGGTAACTGGTTTTACATAAAATAATTAACAAAATGCTACCACAATAAATGGCTATTGAATTTTGTCAACAAATGTTCAATCTGCTCTCAATGCAATGCCAGAACAAGAGACAAAAACTTTCCTAGAAAGCATCCATATGTGGGCCACTTAAGGCAATGATATGGCACTGCTGGCCTTCTTATGACCTGGACAAAATGGATGTAAGCCTGAAGTGGCCTATCTGTGACCCTGGATCACAAAACCAGTCTTAAGTTGCTGGGGTATATTTGTAGCAATAGCCAAAAATACATGGGTCAAAATTATAGATTTTTCTTTTATGCCAAAAATCATTAGTAAATTAAGTAAAGATCGTGTTCCATAAACATATTTTGTAAAATTCCTACTGTAAATATGTCAACACTTAATTTTTAAGTAGTAATATGCATTATTAAGAACTAAATTTGGTTAACTTTAAAGCTGATTTTCTGAATATTTAGATTTTTTGCACCCTCAGATTTCACATATTCAAATAGTTGTATCTCGGCCAAATATTATATCTCTATCCTAACAAACCATACATCAATTAAAAGCCTATTTATTTAGCTTTCGCCTTCAATGTATCATGTATAATGTAAAAATCTCAATTTTGAAAAAATTTGACCCTTATGACTGGTTTTGTGGTCCAGGGTCATGTATGTAAAATAGCACAAATAACCCAAATGTATTTAAACACATGTGGCCCTCTTTAGGCAAAGATGCAGTGTTCATAGCGATGTGTAATCTGAATGTGACCCTAAAGTGGCCCATGGAGTGCCAACCAAATGTGGGGTAAGAGACTTACTGTGTAGGTAAGAGTGAGAAGCATTTAGGTTCAAACTTGTAAAGACCTGTTTTTAAAGTCAGAGACATTCAAATAGCTGCTTGTGCAAAACTTGGGTTGGAATGATTTTACCAACCTATTTGAACATTTAGGGAGGCCTTTTTTAGATAACCCTTCAATATGTTTTTTGATGCGTAACTCAGTTAAGGCTTAGTGTGGCCCAGATAATACATATTTATGCTTTATTTGGTGAATTATTAGCTCAAATGTGGCTGTGCAGTGGCTGACTTGTGGACCACTGCCAAAATGTCACCATTCCAGGGTTAGAATAAAAATCAACTGTGGCCCACGTTAGGGCCAGTTTTGGTTTATTTGGTTGGCTTACATCCAGCAATGCTAAGGCTTACTTGAGGCCCAAATCTGGTAAACAGGACCGGACTGCCCAAATGCTATTATTCTGTGCAATATGTGGTCTGGAACAAGGTGTTTGGATCTGGACCAAAATTAAAATCAGTGTTGCCCAGATTGGGCCAGTTCTGGTTTATTTTTATTTATTTATTTCATGCCTGACACTGGCTCTTCTTTTGGCTTGTAGCCCAAATTTGGCAAACAGGAGTGGACCACCCAAGTGCCATTATTCCATGCAGTATGTGGGTTAGATGAAAGTGTCAGATGTGGGCCTGATCTGGGCCTCAGGAATTTTGCTATCTGGGTTTGCAGGCATTTTTTTCATGTCCATACAGTTGTCTGTAAATTTGGATTGCATTAAGAATAAAAATGATTATACATAAAATACTGTACACTCAGTTCAGACATAGCACAGTGCTCATTCAGTGAATGCACAGCTAACAGATGTATTTTGAGTCTAGATTTAAATATGGCTACTGTTTTAGTACATCTGATTTCTTCTGGAAGCTGGTTCCAACTGCTGTAATATGCTCAGATTTTCTGGTTCTAGTCAGAATCCTGACAGCAGCGTTCTGGATGAGCTGCAGCTGTCTAATGGTCTTCTTGGGAGGGCCGGTGAGGAGACCATTACAGTAATCCACCCTGGTGGTAATAAAGGCTCTCCATGTCTTGACTGGAAACATCTAATTCTTGCAATGTTTTTGAGATGATAATATGCTGATTTAGTTATGTCTACGCCTATGTTTGACCAAGCCAGTTTATGACTATGTCTTTTTCGAAGTCCTTTAATAAAAGCTCGCATTTGGATCCGCCCACGCATCCTTCACTCCGTAACAACCAGAGTATGTGTGCGGAATGGAGCGACAACAATTTCCCCTCCGCGCTCCGAGCATTTTATAACCGCTCCGCTCCAGCTCCTCTCCGGGTTCACCGTTTCCCACTCCCGCTCCACTCCTCACTCACTGATACCAGAAACACTATTTTAAACTATTTCATTGTGTTTGAAATACCACAGTTCTGTTCATAACGTATAATAAAAGAAGAAAATAACAGTAATAAAACAACAGGATAGTTTTAAAGCGGCTTATTGGAACACTAGTGTGCAAACTTTTTTCCTCATGCCAAGCTAACATGGTTGTCAGCATTAAAAGGTTTGCACTTGAAAGTATTCAGTATTTTGAAGGAACAAACTAATTCATTGAAAAGTAATTTTCTGCTAATGTCCATTGTTGTCATCCTAGTCTTCACATTCTTTCTGATTTGAGTGATCCATCTCTATCAAGCTAGCTAAATAGGCAGGTGAATTCTTGTTAAATACGCAGTTAAATTATGGGCCATTGTCATGAATTGTACTCATGATGGAGCGATGCTGGAGCGTTTTGGGAGCGAGTAAAAACCACGACGCTCCGACTTTTAAAATCTCCGCTCCTCACTCCATTAAAAATCACACCGCTCCACTCCACGCCCCACTCCCACACCGCTCCGCTCACATACTTTGGTAACAACACTATTCGCTAACACAGTAAACTAATGTTTTAGAACGACTGAGTCTGCAGTAAATGCTGGTCGCATTAACTCAGCTCTGCCAATACTGTGAGTTTAGGCAAATTTTAACATAGATTTAAAAATATTATTTGCAAATAATATTTTAATATTTGAAATATGTACACATTTTCACCTGATTGTTTGCCTCATATAGTGCAAATGTCTCTACAAAAAGTTAAGTGTGTGTCATTGGATATTACTGATTTTATGTTTTTTTTTTTTTTTTTGATCAACTTGACACATTTCTCCAAACGCAGGTCTTAAGTCTAAAAGGGGGTGGAGTGGGTAGACTAGGGTGTGTAAAGAGGGAGAGAAGAAGAGTGGAACAGGTGGACAGAGATGAGCAGAGAGGTGATATAAAAAAGAGGAGAGCAGAAGGAGAGGGAGAAGAGATGAGTGGAGAGGAGGACATTGGTGTAGTGGAAAGAGCAAGAGGATAAACTGTACAAAGACCTTGACAGAGAAGAAGTGTAGAGTGAGGTGGAACAATAGGTAGAAGATAAAGACAATTTTTTAATTCAATCAGTTACTCTTAATACACTATGTAAGAAATAATGACCTCTTCTGTATATAAGCTAGGGAACAGATCTAAAGTCTTTAAAAGAGTTTGTCAAAACAATTCTATATTTATAAATATTGTGCTATGATTTCTGATTTGTAGTCCTCCTGGGACAACTTCTGTTCTTTACATGTAAATGTCCAAACATTATTCATAATTTAAGTTTGAAAACATTCAGCTGGACAATCAAGATTATTTTGAATGGAACAAGAGCATTATTTATATGATGGTCCAGAACAACATTGTGGCAACAAGTGGCCTGTGGAGATGATGAGAGGAGCTTGTCAAGCATGGATTCAGCCTTCTCACATTTTTTGTTTCCTCTATGATGTAAGCACAGCAAGTATGTAGTGTAGATAAAATGCAGATAAAAAAGCAGATAAAATTCTCTTCCAGATGTAAATGAAAGGCAGTATCAATAATTCAGTGTAATTCATGTATGACAGCAAATAAACACACCCATACCCACACACACAAATACACGTAAATGTATATATTCTAATATTGTGTTGGTCCCCCTTTTGCTGCCAAAACAGCTCTGACTCATCGAGGCATGGACTTCACTAGAGCCCTGAAGGTGTGCTGTGAATTCTGTCACCAAGATTTTAGTAGCAGATCCTTTAAGTCCTGTAAGCTGTGAGGAGGGCCTTCACGGATTGGACTTCACATCCCACAGACGCTTGACTGGATTGAGATCTGGGGAACTATCGCGGGTATCACATCAGAGGCAGCATGATCAAGAGTCATAAATATCAAACATATTTCATATTTATGATTTGAGATATTGCGGGTGCTGACTTGATCAGGAACAATAAATTAATCTTAATGACAACACACAATTGAGGATTTTTTTTGGACAACAAGTAATTTGCGACAAGCCTTGTATCAGTCTATTTCCCCTGATTGCTTAGGGGTGGAAACTTTTTGTGACCAGCTGTTTTTATTGAATAATCAGTTCAATTTTAAAAGGAACAACAAACACATTCATGTGATGTGGACTGTTGTTGTATGTGTTTGTAGGTTGTCTGGCTGTATGGTGACAGAGAAAGGCTGTCGTTATGTGTCTTCAGCTCTGAGTTCAAAACCCTCACACCTGAGAGAACTGGATCTGAGCTACAATCACCCAGGAGATTCAGGAGTCAAGCTGCTCTCCGAAAAACTGAAGGATCCAAACTGCAAACTGGATAAACTCAAGTATGTCAAGCAGGAGGAGTTTTTGGGTTTTATTGTTTAAACATTTCAGTGTTTCTGTATATCTATATGAGTCTAGGAGTTTCTAGAGGATGCAACAATCTAAAAAAATTAACGATCACTAATCTGAGGAGTAAAATCTAAAATAAACTGTTCAGACAAAACAAATTAACAAAAAAAAAACAAACAAAAAAAACAAACTCCCTAACAGGCCACAAAACAGGAGCAGACAGTAAAAATACAACAAAAATGGCAGCAACCTTCCTACAGCTTTCATAAAAGGTAGAAACAAACATTTAAAATGATCATTTATGTTGCACACATTAACAACTTGTAAATAAAGGAACAAGAAAAACCCTAACTTTGAATATTACAAGTTACACGTTGATATCACTATTACAGTAAATTAGCTGACATTACCTCAGATTAAAGAAAAAAAAACCTCAACCATAAGAATACACAACAGTTTCAACAAAAACGTTCAACAAAAACAGCACTCTGGAAAATGCTTCTTAGCTGCTGCGATCAGCTTCCTGACAAAAAGATGAGAGGAGCCACAGAGGAAAAAACAGAGAACACAAATGACAGTACACCACAAAATAAGACAAGTCAAGTCACCTTCATTTCTATAGTGCATTATACAATTCAGTTCAATACCAGTCTCAATGTTGCAGGATGTGATTCAGCTGTAAAGCAGCTCTTCAGTTCAAGGAACTCAAACTGACAGAAATGGAGAAAAAAAAATGTCCTATCTCAGTTTAGGAACTGGTTCTGAGAAAGTAGAGCTGCTGTTTATCTAGTAGTAGATGACTTACTACCAGAGATGTTATTGTAGCAGATCTTGATCTCTTTGTGTCTTCATTACTTTAAACCAAGCAGAACTGTATGATATTTAACAGCACTTGCATGTCAGGATACTGTACTCAGTGGAAACACAGAATGAAGTTATGACAACACATTATTATAATGCAAGGTTGTAAAATAATTTCTCTGCAAGGTTGTGAAAAAAAATGAGTGCGTCACATTTTGTTTCCCTGTGATGTAGAAAGGGGACCTTATTATAATATTACCGCCCCTTATTCTGCACATTTCCACCCACGGCACTGCAATTGTGTTTTTCCCAGCCTCATAGGAGACAAAAGAGCAGTGGATTTATTGACTTATTTACTGTATATTACACTGCTGCCAAACAGATCTAATAAAAACCTGCAATTATTTTCCTAGCTGTTTGTCTTCACAGACATAACTTCACAGACTAAAAACAGTCACTTGCTGTCACCTATTGGTGGTTTACTTTCATATTTAAAAGTAGCTTATCTTTGTATTTTTTCCAATATTTTATAGTTTTATATTAAAAAACACTGATTTTAAACACCAAGCTCATAACATTAATTATACTGTTGCAATTTTGCCAATGTAAATGCTTTCATGCTACATTTTAGCTAATTAAATGTGTTGATGCATTTAAATAGCACATCAGCTACTTCTGTTTTTTTCTGCAGTGGAAAGATTGGTTACATTTAATGTGGTAGGTGGAAAATGCCCTTTAAATAGTCAAAGAAGAGACATGGAAATCAATTTAAATACATTTTAGTATGCAGGAACCTTAGGTCAAAGAAAAAATAATTTCCCAACAACAAAATTATGTAGCCAATGAAAATGCTAAGTGGCTAGTAGTTATGGAAAACCACTAGCCACAGTGGCTGGTAAGCAAAAAAGTTAATGTCAAGCCCTGTTTGTAACTCCTGTATTTTAACATAAGTTTGTGTGTCTTTTGACAGTTTAAGTAATAAGACATTAAAGAGAACTTAGTTTAGTACTCACATGCCGTGTAACAGCCGCTTTCTGTCTGTGTATTGTGGATGTGTGCGCTCAGAAAACAATATATCAGAAGTTTAAACTGAAATGGCTATAATATGCATGATTTCAGCATGATGTACATGATAATTTGGAAGAGATCTGAGATACCAGCTGTAAAGGCACAGCTCTGTTCTGGAAACCGGACAGGGAGCAGCAGTTCATTTGCATTTAAAGAGACATGCATGAAAACTGTTTCTGCTTCCACTCAAAATAGGCATTTTCAAAATGATATAATAAATGATCTGTGGAGTATTTTGAGCTGAAACTTCACAGACACATTCTGGGGACACCTGAGACTCAGACTATGTTCACACTGTCAGTTTTTGGGATTGACAACCACATTAACTTGCAAGTGTGAGTCTTGAAATGTCCCGTTCACACAGCAGCTAACAGTAGCGTCTGGAATACAACGGGAGTCAAGCCTGTATTCCTTATCAGTAATCAAAGTAATATCCAAGAAACTGAAAAGTCCTTTCACTTTCTGACACAACAAGAGACACGAGACACTCATATCTCAAGTTCATCCATCAAACCTACATTAACTGACAATACAGTTATTTACGAGTGTGACAACTGTATTCTATAACCAAACTCACACCCGTAAATTTTCAGGACTCATTACCGCATTCTCAGAACACACGCGCTGTGTGAACGGAACAGGAGTAGACAACTAGTTGTCTGTCAAGTCATTCAGTGTGAAAGAGCCATTCTGCTGCACAAACGTGCATCTACCATGTGCTGCATGCTTTAATTTGTGGTTTCGGTAACTTACAGTGATGGAGAAATGAGCTGCGTGTAATCTGAAAGTTTTATATCCAGTCTCCACTGGAGCCGCTGCCTCCCGTCAGTTTTGTGTTCTACGCACGGCTCAAATGCTCTGGTCTCCACTCAAATTTAAAAGCTGCTGTCAGTTAATGATGATTTGGAAGAACTTGGTCTCTGTTGCTGTTGTTACTGGTAAGGAATATGGGCTTGACTCCCACTGTATGTTCACACAGACAGAGTATTCGAAAAGGACTGTTAGCTGCTGTGTGAAATGGACATTTCGAGACTCATACCTGTAAATAAATCCAGTTGTCGATCCCAAAAACTGACAGTGTGAATGTAGCCATAGTAAAACATCATTACTGGAATTAATAAACAACAGGAAGGAACCAATTACATTTTGATATTATTTTTTTATTCTCTTAAAACACATTGTTCTCTTACATGTTCTCACAACATATCAGCCGAATTTTAAATTACAAATGTTAATTAGATGTGTCTATTACCTGTCTAACGATATGTGTGTATGTTGAAATGTACTAAAAAACAGTTTGACTTTTCAAATCTTCCATTGCGTGTCATTCTGTTTAGCATGCTGGCTCGTGTGGTTTATATTTAGCATTTCAGAACTGTGACGTTATTTCCGGTAAGGGAGCATAATGAGCACGGATGCTCCATAGAATTTGCGATGCATTGTGGGATTTTCAGGGAGCCCTTAAAATGGCTGACTTCCTGATCAATGCCCTAACTAGTGAACAAGGGAGCTGATTGAGACATACTCAGAATGTTCAAATGAAACAAGTCTATTCAAACTCCCACTGTCAAACGTTCAAATCTAAACTGAAGCCCAAGCTTCCTTTCTATGTACGATTTTGGTAACACTTTAGATTGGGAAACACATATTTACTATTAACTAATAATTTTTCCTCAATAAACTCGTAGTTAGTAAGGTAGTTGTTAAGTATGGAGTGGATTAAGGGATCCAGAATATATAGTCATACAGAATAAGGCATTAATGTGTGCTTTATAGTTACTAACAAACAGCCTATATGCTTGTAATCTGCACGATAATAAGCAACCAGTTAATAGTGAGAATTAGTCTTTAAAATAAAATACAGCTGTTTCTGTATCAATTCTGCAGCACATGTGCAGCAGTTTAAAAGAACAGCATTTAGTGGAAAAGTGCAAGGTTACTAAAAAATAATGAATGAAGTATAATATAAAGGCTACAATAAGGTTTAATCTGGCCACAGAGGAACACACCTGAGGTTGGCTGATATAAAGAGACGCAATAGTTGAAACAGAGCTTCAGTCGTGCGCAATGCTGAAATATCTGCTAAGTGTGTTACTTATTTTTTGTCAGCCTGGCAAACATGTGTACTCGCTCTCTCTCTGCTGTAGATAAACGCACTGGCTTTCTGAAAACACGATCTCCAGTGATCTCCACTTCATATTCTATTCTCAGAAAAGTGTCATTCATCAAGTGTACATTTACGAGAGAGACTGTATGTATGAATTGCCGCCGTTTTTTGCCCTGTTTCTCTTTTAACAGTGCAGCGTGGCATTAAATTACTTCCAAAAAAATGATATTACAAACTCCTTGATGAGAAAGATAATGTAGCTCTTCAGCGGCAAAGCTATTTTCTTGATAAAACTGGCGGGCAGCACTGAAGATTCTGTGTTGCTGAATGTGTGTGTATCTGGTATTTGTCACGTCATGGGGACCAAATGTCCCCACAAGGATAGTAATACCAGTAAATTTTAGGTCCCCATGGGAAACAGGCTTATAAATCATGGAGAATGAGTTTTTTTGAGAAAGTAAAAGTGTGCACAGTCTTCTGTGAGGGCTAGGTTTAGGTGTAGGGTGATAGAAAATATGGTTTGTACAGTATAAAAACTTTTTTGATAATAATTGCGTTTTGCTCTCGTCCAGGTTCTGCATGGTTAAAGTACAAAGTAGCAGCGCCACCAAATGTGACCCTGGACCACAAAACCAGTCTTAAGTCGCTGTGGTATATTTGTAGCAATAGCCAAAAATACATTGTATGAGTCAAAATTATAGATTTTTCTTTTATGCCAAAAATCATTAGGAAATTAAGTAAAGATCATGTTCCATGAAGATACTTTGTAAATTTTCTTACTGTAAATATATCAAAACTTAATTTTTGATTAGTAATATGCATTGCAAAGAACTTAATTTGGAAAACTTTAAAGGTGATTTTCTCAAAATTTTTATTTTTTTGCACCCTCAGATTCCATATACTGAAATAGTTGTATCTCGGCCAAATCTTGTTCTATCCTAACAAACCATACATCGATGAAAAGCTTATTTATTCAGCTTTCAGATGATGTATAAATCTCAATTTCGAAAAACTGACACTTATGACTGGTTTTGTGTTCCAGGGTCACAAATAATCAGTAATAACTCACAGCTCCTCTGCTAGTGAAAATAATCACAATCATACAATTGCCAGCTGGTGATATTGGTCAAGCTTTTACAGTGTATTTGCAGGTTGTTTTGAATGTGCTGTAAAATGGGGACATTTCTGGGGACAGATCCAGTCAGGGACAGGACACCAAAAACCGGGACTGTCCCCAGAAGCCCGGGACGTCTGGTCACCCTACTGAATGTGAGATATATGGAGATCACTGTCCTACTAGCACCCGCCCCATGTTCCCTAGCAACTGCACAGCAACACCCTAGCAACCACCTTGTGTACTTTAGCAGCAACATAGCAACAACCTAGCCAAAACCACAAGTACCCTAGCAACCAAATAGCAACACCCTAGCAACCACCCAAAATGTGTTATCAACCACACAGCAAGTACCAAACAACCATATAGCAACAGCCTAGCAACCTCCCCAAGCACCTTAGCAACTGCATAGCAACACTCTAGAAACCACCCAGAACATCCTAGCCACTACATAGTAACACCCTAGCAACCACACTGAGTGCCTTTGCAGATGCACAGCAACCACCCAGAACATGTTATCAACATCACTGCAACCACTCAAGTACCCTGGCAACTACATAGCAACAGCCTAGCAACTACCCCAAGTACCTTGGCAAATGCATAGCAACCACCCATGTGCCATGGCAACTACACAGCAACAGTCTAGCAACCACCCTAAGTTACTTAGCAACTGCATAGCAATCACCCAAGTACCCTGGCGACTGCATAGCAACAGTCTGGCAACCACCCTAAGTACCTTAGCAACAGCCTAGCAACCACCCTGAGTACATTGGCAACTCGATAGCAACAGTTTGTTGTGTTTTCTAGTGTGGATCATGGAGGAGAATCCAGGATTACAGCAGGACTGAAGAAATGTATGTCTACAAACACACACACACACACACACACACACACACACACACACACACAGCTGTAGTGATTGTTGTTGTGTTATAAATGTGTCTGTTCTTGTGTTCAGATGCCTGTTTTCTCACGCTGGATCCAAACACAGCAAACAAATATCTCATTCTGTCTGAGGAGAACAGAAAGGTGACATTTGGGTATCAGTCGTATCCTGATCATCCAGACAGATTTGATGTTGTGTGTCAGGTGTTGGGTAGAGAGAGTGTGTGTGGACGCTGTTACTGGGAGATTGAGTGGAGTGGACGTGTGTTAATATCAGTGTCATATAAGAGCATCAGCAGGAAGGGATGGCATGATGAGTGTCAGTTTGGAAATAACGATCAGTCCTGGAGTTTGATCTGCTCTCGCTCCAGTTACTCATTCAGACACAATAACATATGGACTAATCTCCCTGTGAAGCCTATTATCAGTAGAATAGGAGTGTATGATGATTATATCAGTAGAATGGGAGTGTATGTGGATGAGAGTGCAGGAACTCTGTCCTTATACAGCGTCTCTGACACAATGAGTCTCATCCACACAGAACAGATCACATTCACTCAGACGCTCTATCCTGGGTTTAGTGTTTGGTCTGGATCATCAGTGAAACTGTGTTGATGAATCAGAATAGACTGATGAGAAATTCTACCCATAATGCTTTGCGCTGATGATGAATCAGTAACAGTGAGATGTTATGGAGTCTCTTCATGACATTAATACTGCAGCTCAACTTCTGTCACTCAAATAACAGAATACATGTGTGTCAGAAATCACCATATAGACAGTAACATCAGTGTGTGTGTATTTGTGTTTTTATTGTTGTGTCTCATCAATCATGTTTTATTAGTGTCAAAATGTAAAAATGTCATAATCATGATTTATTAAGAACATGTAATTAATTTCTCTCTATTGTTTTTGTACAGAAATAATAAAACACGACAAATCAACTTGAGATCAGATTTGATGTTTGTATCATGAATATAATCGATTCCTCACAAGATTGAAATGAGCTTCTGACATAAAATGTCATTAACCACAGCATTTCATAAGTATAAAGTAGATTTTTGTGCAGAAAAAATATACTTTATATTTTATGAAATGCTGTGGTTAATGACATTTTATGTCAGACTTCAAAAAAGTCAATACATGCAATTTGCCTTTATTCCTCGAGAAGGCACTGTTTAACAGACAGTAATGACATGATGTTTCACTCGTAATTACCATAGGCATAAAACAAAGAAAATCTTCAGCAAAAATTGAACTGGTTTGAATGGCTTTACTACAGACCAATTATTTCACGGCATAAAATATAAATGTCACTGTCATTTGATGGTGGATTTGGTGAATAAGCTGCCAGTGATCAAACTATTGATTCTGAAGTCACTGAAAACGGTAGTTTTGTGAATATAGATGAGATTGTGAATATGAGCCAGATGCTGTATGTACTGTGGAAGTGCGCTCTGACCATGACAGTGATGGTACAATCATCTGCCTAAATTGAACAGTTCTATGTTTCAAAAGGCAATGAAATATGCTTTATTTTATTATTCTGTAATTGGTCTTAAAATATCAAGAGAGATTTTTGCTATTGCAGCAGTTAGAGACACACCTGTGCTGGATATACAGTTCTGTGCAAAAGTCTTAGGCCACTAGTATTTTCATCAGCTAAAAAATGGTTTAAAGTCATCAGTCGTATCCAGTCGGTCTTTTGCTGTAGTGTGTCAGTAGGAAACATCAGTTTACATTTCTAAACATTCATTCTGCCATTAATTATAATAATCCAGTGAGATTTTTGTATGGAGCACAGGCTGTTGTCAGACTCCTTGTGCAAACGGAGATCTGATCTCTCCATCATTCAATCCAGTCTGTCTTAAGAAACAGCAAAAACAGAGACAGACTAAATCCAGAAGAACTGTGGCAACATCTCCAAGATGCTTTAAGAGACCTATACCTACAAAGCTACAGTACTGTTAAAATTTTTAGGCAGTTAGGCACATAAAATGAGGATGCTGTCAAAAACGATGTCATGAATAACGTCAGGTTTTTATATTAATTAAATGGGACATCAGCTAGTCTCTGCAGAAAATGTACCATGTTTTTACTATAGTAAATATAGCGTTTGTAATTAAACCAGAGTAGCCACAAATTTACAGTTGTCTGAGACTCCATGAAAGGTACAAACCATAAAATGTAATATACTTTTAATATTAGTTTTAATAACAAGTAAACACAGGTCACAAGTTAACACGGGGACATCTTTTTTTGATTCAGCCAGTTGCATAATGTCACGTCGAGAGTAAATTCCTTCTTGCATCCTTGAATCCGTGGTTGAGTCAGAGAAGTTCAATAGCTCAATGCGTTCGTTGCTTTCGCTTCATACTGCGATTGCGTTTTGCGCGTGTTCGAAACCCATGCCAAACAAGCTTTTTTATTTGATTTCCGTATCTTAGCCGCTATGGGCCATCATACCAATGATTTGTAATCTTTACAAGAATACCAAAATCATGTAGTAAGCAAGTTTGCGTTTATTAGACTGCTGCGGTCGTTCCATCACATCTGGAGCCGAGGACCTGAACCAGGAAGTTGGTCACCAGATAACGCGGTCACTAGTTAAACTGTAACACCTGAAATATAAAATGGCAGAGATATGCAACTAGATGAGCTGCGTACCTAGAAGCTTCTTCCTGCCTGTAATTTGGATGTTCGTTGGTGTTTTGATGTTCAGAGTGTTAGTACATGACCCGAAAGTAAGTTTTCTTCTATTTCTATATATTTTCAACCATGTTTTAAGTGTATTATTTGACTTTGTACGTTTGTATGGGCGAGCACAGACAAGTAATGATATATGTGTGATCTCATGAGAGGATGCTAAATTATGATGCGCTAAATTATGCTAGATTATGCAAATACTAAGTTACATATGACCGTATACAATGTAACCGATCGGTAATCTGTCAATTTTGATACTGCATACAGATTAACCAGTATTATTGCCCTTTGCCCTTTAGTCACTTTATATGACTAGACCAATAGGCCTTTTTCACGGTCGAAAACCGGAAGCGTCGAATAGTTGTAATAACTTCCACTGTAGCCTGTATGAATGCATTCATTGCAATGCCCATAGCACGGGATGGTTGTGATTTATTAATGAACAATTCAGCATAGATGTTTCATCAAAACATATTAATCACAGTTTCCGATCATTAATCGGGTATGACGAAACAAGGAAAAATGTTGTCCTGATATTCCAACGCACATTTCATGATTTGGGAGCGCACGATCTGCGTATGCACAATACTTCAGAGACAGACCAGATTTTTATTTAAAAAAAAGCAAGAATAGCATACAAACAACACATAACATTAAAGAGCAATAAAACTGGTGTTTATTATGATAACAATATTACATTGTGCAATAATAAAAAGAATAACATTAAAAAATAAAATTAAAACAGTGTACACTGTAAAAAATAATTCAGTGGCTTTGTAAATATCACAAAAATAAAAACTTGTATTAACTTAATAAAATCTCTGAGTATCATTAAAGAGATTATTTGATTTGGGCTTACCAAAATTAATAAGTAAAAATCCCACAGTTTATTTTATTTCTAATTTACTTGTTATGCTTAAGTATGTTTTAATTAAAAAATTAAGCATTTAACTAACAAATTATATTGCTCACATGTCCTTAATGTTTTTGGTACATTTAAATGAAAATATTTGAGAAAGTTGCAATAAAACTTGTCAGTTTTATAAACAGAAATTACTGCTTATTTTCTATCAATTTCTTTTGTATTTTGCATCGACTCAAGAAATTGAGTAAGTTTCGCGGCTATCGTGATCACGTGGACACAACGACCGCGGTCAACAACGGGAAATCTGCTTGCTGGTTACAAGAAAACTGAGGCTTAAACCACCTTAAGACTCCTTTAAAAATGCAGGTAAGTCAGTATTAACAGTTAATGAAATATTGGCTGTGTTTTCGGGCACACAACACGTTCGGTGTAATTTTACAATGCTGTTGCAGTCATGCTGCTCTGTGGTAACGTTAACAACGCAAGCATTTCTAGAATCACTATGGCTTTGTAGTTTTTTTTTTTTTTTTCAAACCACCAAATATTCAGCTAAAATACAGTTAATACACCTCAGCAATTTTAAATGTATTTAAAATGTCCTATTTTAAAGCAGCATAGCCTGCCTGTGTATGAGGGGGAGTGGCCGTATTACTGTTAACGTTAACCGCCGAGTTGGTTTGTTATTTACTTGTGTGATGAGCAAATACGTGTGAGTAATTGCACACAACAGTGACTAAACTAGTCTATCTGTAGTCGGGACAAATCCCGGGGCGCTGCAGCGTCAGTGGCCGGTTGAAATAAACCTTTTTTATCGGCCGTCACTCTGGGTGAGTTCTTACACTGTGTCGGAATAGCCAAAAACTACAACATTACTGTGTGTAAAAAGCTAACGTAACGTCCCTTTGTATAACTCGTAATTACTACTGTAAACTCGGTGCAAAGTTTTTCGGGAGCCCCTACTGCTCACATTTGTACCAAAGCACCGCTGAAACATCATCCGGAATCTCTCAAATGGCGGAGGCATAACACAGTGAAGAAATTATCGCGCAAAATCAACCATGGTTTTGTAGTAAAATGTATTAAGTTAACCATGTTTTTGGCAGTTTGATTACTATTTGTATTGGATAGTTTTACTACAAATATCATGGATAAGAGATATGGTTAATGTATTAATGTTTTTTTTTTTTGTAGTAACACTGGCTAATTTTTAAAGGGGCAGTCAACCACTACCCTACTGTCATTAATTTGAAGTGTAAATCTATGAATCTGATGGTCAAAACAATTGTTTTACAGCACTGACATCATCCTCTAAAAACATCCAAATAACAACACAAGGCAGGAGGTAAGAGCAGTTTACTATAATATTTCAATATATGTGAAAATATAATGTTTCAGCATATATGTAATGTTAAGAAAAAATCTTTAATAAGGTTTCATAAAATGGTAAACCTCATGTTTCAGCCTTTAGATAAAGAAAAGGGTTAAGTCAAAATAATAATTGATTAATAAATTATTTTATGTATTTTATCGTTAAAGAATAGCAGGTTAGAGCTAATATTACATAAAATAGATTTATGTAATATTAGCTCTAACCTGCTATTCTTTATATTTGTGTCTTCAGGATGTTGCTGATCCACCTATTGATGTTCAAGAGGAATTAGCTGTCCTCAACCAACTCCGTGATCTTAGCAGAGCCTGCTCCTATCTTGTGGGATTGACATGTGCCTTGGACCTGTGATACCCCAAGAACTTTAAAGGGTTAGTAAATGCAAAAATGAATATTAGCCCATGATTTACTCACCCTCAAAGCATCCTAGGTGTATATGACTTTCTTCTTTCTTACAAATCCAATCTGAGTTATATTAAAATTTGTTCTGGCTCTTCCAAGCTTTATAATGGCATTGGACTAGTGTGATGCACTTTTTATTATGGATGGGTGCACTTTATCTGTTTTTTGTTTGGACTGTTGAACACTACAACCCACCCAATGCCATTACAGAGCTTGGAAGAGCCAAGACAATGTTTAATATAATTCCGATTGGATTTGTCTAAAAGTAGAAAGTCATATACACCTAGGATACCATGAGGGTGAGTAAATCATGGGCTAATATTCATTTCTGGATGAACTAACCCTTTAAATATACTTTGGAGGTCTTGGATCTGCTGAAACTTTCAACAAAGGTTCAACAATGAAAAAAATAACTTATTATTTATATATATTATTTTCCATTGTCCATGTGTTGTATAATTGTAAAAATGCATTTTGGTTTGGTGTTGTTTTTAATGTCAGGTTTATTTGTACTCAGCCTCAGGCATTTTAATTTTTGTAAGGTCAAGTATTTTTTGATGATTTTTTTTTTCTTTGCAAGTCTGCATATCCACAGTTCAGTGGCTAAAATTTAAATTTATTTAACATGTTGTCATTTGCAAAGTATACCAGGTTAAACTATAGTTAAAGAGATAGTTCACCGAAAAATGAAAAGTATATCATTAATTACTTACCCTCATGTTGTTCCAAACCACTAAGACCTTTATTCATATTCAGAACACAAATAAAGAGATTTTTGATTGAATTCAAGAACTCTCTGGCCCTCGGTAGACAGCAAGGGAAGTGAAAAGTTCAAGGCCAAGAAATGTAGTAAAGACATCAATAAAATGGTCAATTTGACATCAGTGGTTCAATTATAGTTAAATAAAGTTATTTTACTTTTCTTTGCGCACAAAAAGTATTCCTGTAGCTTCATATAATTATGGTTGAACCACTGATGTCACATGGACTATTTTAATAATGTCCTTACTACATTTCTGTGACTTGATATGGGTAGGACCCTTGCTGTCTATGGAGGATCAGAAAGCTCTTGGATTTCATCAGAAATATATATGTGTTCTGATGATGAACCAGAGGTCTTACGGGTTTGGAACAACATGAGGGTAAGTAATTAATGACAGAATTTTATTTTTTTGTGAACTAACCCTTTAATGACATGTTTTTATCTTTGGTCTAATTTGCAACGGTTAATGCCTAAAATTTTAAATGTTATTTTTGATGAATTTTGTATGTTTGTAAGTGTCCACAGTTCAGTGGCTAAAATTTATATAACAAGTTGTCATTTGCAAAGTATGGTTGAATTGCAGTTATGGTCAAATATGGCAAATAAAAGTTTAATTAAAATACTGTGTTTTGTTTGTCATTTAATTTTGTTATATTTATTGTAAAGTACAATGGTAAAAACAATTAAAAGTAATTATAGGATATTTGTATATACAAAATATTAATTAAATCTACTCAATTTTTTTGTTTCGGATTTACTATTGAATTACTATTGCATTGCATAAAGATTTTAATTATATTTACTCAATTTTATTTAAAAGATTAATTAATCGAATTAGTTGAATCTACTTAATTTTTTTAGTTACATTTACTTGATTCTTAAAGTATATTTCAATGATTTCACAACTTTTAAATTTACTTAATATTTTTCAGTGTAAAAATGTTTCACCAAAAAAATTGAGTAGATCATAGTAAGTTTTTACAGTGTATATTCCGAGTATTTCTCCAGCAGCCGCGGGCAGATCAGTTAAAAGAATCTGTTTAACCTTAGATGATCCTCTACCATATGTGTAATCTTCCATTTTTACGTAAAACATGTAATACAGCCGTTTGTGTTGTCAGTGTTGTGACAGTCATGAGATAACTGATGAGAATCTCCCCGCGGCTGCACACTGCCGGAGAAAACCATAGCTTTCTTTTTATTAGTGTTATTATTTTTATTATTGCGCAGTGATCACTACGATTAATCTCCATGTTATCTACAGTATAATGCTATTTAATCACTGCGCTCAAATCTGGAGGATGTGTCACGTTTAAGATGGTATTATCGAATAACTCTGGGATGAAAAATATAGTTATTTGAACAACTCCAATTTGATCTAACATGACGACTGCATCGAAAAGTAAAGTAACTGCACGAAAATACTGCTAACATTATTTCTGTTTAATTTGTAGTCTAGTGGTTAGTGTTTTATGAGATAAGCTTGTCCAATTTTGTTGCTCTTTAATGTGACGTGTTTTCTGTATGATATTCTTGCATTTTTAAAATTAAAAGCTGGTCTGTCTCTGAAGTATTGTGCATACGCAGCTTGTGCTCCCATTTAAATCCTGAAATGTGCGTCGGAATATCATGACAACATTTTTCCCAATTGTTTCGTCATACCCGATTAATGATCGGAAACTGTGTTTAATATGTTTTAATGAAACATCTATGATGAATTGTTCATTAATAAATCACAACCACCCCATGCTATGGGCATTGCCATTCATACAGGTTCATTCATCAAAGTTGTCGGTTTCACGCACACTGCATTAAACCTAGAATCCAAACCGAGCTCCTTCTCCCAAAACGGCTTATAGTACTATTTCAGCTATTAAAATAGTTCAATTTTGTATGTAATGACAAAGTAATACTATTTCGTTGTGTTATAACCCACAATTCTTTGCATCGCCATGACCAACGGTCGTTTGTTTGAAAAAAAATTGCGACGCCGGCAGATGTACACACAAGCGACGATGGTGTTTAAATATAAAAAGTAAAACCAATACATTTTTTGTCCTCCTTTTTCTGTAACAGATGTCAGTTGTACTTATGCTGCAGCTCCTCAAATATGCAATAAAATAAAACAAGTAAAGAAACTGTTTCTTTTCAAATTACTTTCCAAGTTTAGAAATAATTTTCCTTTATTGATTTAGTGTTAGAGCACAACTAGGCGGCCGCGGCGTGACACAACAACTGTCGAGTCCGGTGTAGACTGTTAGTTTGTTGCCATAGCAACGTGATACTTCCTTTTTCCTTTTCCGTTCGTCCTACGAAGGCCGTCTCATTTAATTCTAGGCTTAAGGACACTCCGCATACGCATCCTACAGAGGATGCGACCTCCGGAGGGAACGGCCCCTTATAAAGTGTAATTTGTGCTTCTGAGACTAATGCTGTGCTAAAGTCATTTTGATGATTTCATTCAAATTTCTTTATATCGTGATCAAACAGATGATCAAGTGTGTACCCAGCAAACACAACAACGTTATAAAAACGTTTTTTTCACGTTGTAAAAAGGTTGTAATAACGTTTTTTTTCGACGTATTTAATACAACAAATGTCGGGTTTTTTAAACCTTATAAATACGTTTTTTCACAGCGTTGCAAAAAACGTTTTTATAACGTTTTTAAAACGTTGGAAGGAGACGTTGTAAAAACGTTTTTTGCAACGTTGTGAAAAAACGTATTTATAACGTACTTACCACGTCCAAACTGGTACTTCACATGCTGCCATCAAAATGTTTTCTTTACAGTGCTAAATCTGACTATTGATCCTAAAAGCACTTATTTACATTTCACCTTACCTTGTAGCATTGCTGACTTCGTCGGTTTTATGAGGCTAGGAAAACATATGTAGGCCTAATACTTTATACTACACAAAAATTATCACTCGTCGTATTTATTCACAAAATATAAAAAGTAATGTGATATCGGTAGTTCACAAAAATAAATAAATAAGCCAATAAACAAGACAAATGCATGAATATACACCAATAAAGTATAATGGTTTCAAATAAAGTACAACATATGAAAATTATGCAATGACTGGCAAAGTTGAATATGACAACAAAGTCCAAGAAATTTCAATGCATATTTTAACAGAAAAAAGCAACATTTCATTTGTAAAATGTATTCAATTTCAGCTAGTTACAAATTATTTTATTGCAGTTATAATAATAATCACACTGCAATCTTATTACTCGTTTGCACTAAAACTAATTATTATATTGTTAGAGATTTATTAGCACAAATTACAGGTATATGGCATCCAATTTAGCACTTGTTCAAATAATATATAATACATACAGTTTAGAATGGCTATTGTTGTTCAATTAATAATATTTTATAATACTGGAATACCAGAGATTTTGAAAAATGTATTTAGGTAGCGATTATTCAGTGCTTTAATTGTAAGTTACATTATTATGCCACTAGGTGGCAGCAAGAGACCGTCTTAATGACTTAGTTAGAAAACCATTCTTTTAGTGCTGATTCATTCAGTTGCTGAATTCTGTGACACACCAAATTATATGACTCTACTGCCGAGGGTAGTTTAGAAACATTTAAAATATTTTACGGTAACCACAAATTAAAAATGGTTTTGCTACAAAAACATAGTTTTAACTATGGTTATACAAATGGTAATCAATATGGCAAAAAAAAATGGTAGGACTAGAGGGTCAGGTTTAGTAGTAGGTTAGATTAGCTCAATACAGTGCCTAGGTTCACAAAATTAGGTGGGTCACAGAATTCAGTACAACCCCAAAAAGAAACAAGGTTGTAAAGAAGTGAATTATCTAAACCAGGGGTTTTCAGCTCTGACTCGTGAGATCCAGTGTGAATTGGCTTATAGGTGCTTTGGGAAAAAAAAAAAACAGTAAAAATAATTTTTTTAATGCTTAAGAGCAATTAACCTTCATATCTGAAATACGGCACATTCCCTATTCTTGCAATATTTGTGTTCATGTTCCTGAGTAATGTCTGCATGCACTAAATTCTGAGGAGAACAAATAATATGCTAGTAGACAGCAATCCATATGAGGAGTCTGGTGTAGAAGGTGGATCTGAAACTGACTTCTGTCCAGGTTGACACAGCATCTTGTTTGTCTGTCTTCACAAACTGCCCTGAAATACAATTTTAACATCAACAATGATTGTTATAAATATAAAATGAGTCTCTTAGATTCACAGTGCTCAGTACTTTTTGTTGTTGTTGTTGTTGTTGTTGTTGTTGTTATTATTATTATCTGCGTCTTGTTTTCTCATTACGTTGGGCCCCTCTGTAGGTTGCTGTATACCAAGTGTCCTTAATGAGTTAAACGAGATGGCCTTGTAGGACATACAAGATAAAAAAGTATATTTAATTGATATATACTTAAAAAAAAAAAAAAAACGTAATAAATGGTAATGTATGTTTGAGGTTTTACTTTCTAGTCAGATGGTTCATAGCACATTGGAGATGCTTTTCAACAGGAGGTCTGCTCCAACTCTACTGCAGTACTGCCATCAGCATGGAAGAATCTAATGTAAGAAACATTAGAAACAATTTGTCACAGAGCCAACAATATGTAATATACAAGGTCAGCATGATTAGAAATAAACAAACTGGAATATGTGAAATAGGTGAAATGCAGAAAATAGTCCTCATACAGTATCACATTACAGTTTGTTTGGAAGTCAAATCCTTCTTACATAATACATAACTTACTGACGCTCCTGAAATCACAGTACAATTTTTATCAATATCTTTTTAGCGTGATCAAAACATGTTTAAAATTATTTGAGCTAATTTTCACCTCCATGTAAGTGACGTCACCGATTAACAGTACAGCCCGTACATTTAGGTTAAATAGTTTACTTCCATTCATCCACTGACAAATTGCCAGCAATATTTACAAAACTATAAAAAAAAAACTGTCATCTACACATAATATGTGACTACAAGCGAAAACTTTATGAAATAAGAGCTAAACTCTACAGTTAGCCTACATCTTATAGTTAGCCTAACGGTTGAGATGCTAACGGACTTTTCCGAAGACACTAAACCACTGCTATAAAGTAAATATTCAACAGAAACGTGTCTATTACATGTAAGAAAGTGTTAGGAACCGTTGTATGTATTATTTTTGTCTTATTAGGGACAAAACTTACCGTAAAGCAGTGTGACAGACGGAGACTCGCCGCTTGTCAGTTAAGCTGCCATGACGTTTGTAAAAAATAAATACATATTTTTTAACCAACCAATCATTTCTGTTCAGCTGTTAATACCTCTCTCCCACCTTTCCACAGACTGGTTTACACACTGAGCTGTTAGCTCGTGATATTAGATTTGAATATACGGTATTATTAAATGAGCAAAGACAACTAAAAGTAAGGATTCACATATTACTTTTAAGTCCTTTTGATATCGCTGAGGCTATCTGTTACTCAGTCACTGAATCGAGTTAATGTTAAAATATCACTTATTTTACTGATATTTTTACACAAACAGAACAGTTTTGCAAGGTTGTATTTTGGGTACTTTTATGACGTGCATATTACGTTATTTTAACACCTGAATAAAACGTCCCCTGAAAGTTGTAGTTTGGTCTGGTTTCATTTTCGTAGTAGACAAACGTGATATTATTAAACGAGCAAATACAACTGAAAGTAAGGATTCACCTATTACTTTTAAATAATTTTAAATACCTTTTTCAAGTACTTTTAAGAACGTAGTTTTTGTAAGGTTGTATTTTGGGTACTTTCATGACGTTTTTAAAACGTTTTATTCCAACGTGCATATTACGTTATTTAAACACCTAAATAAAACGTCCCCCGAAAGTTGTAGTTTGGTCTGGTTTCATTTTCGTAGTAGACGAACGTGATATTTACGTTTTTTGACTACTTAAAGAAAACGTTCCAGGTTGGTATTTTTGCAACATTTCTAAAACGTTTTATTTTGGTTACATATTTTTTTTATTTTAAAAAAACGTTTTTAAAACGTTTTTAAAACGTTGTACTACAACATTACCTAATTGCAACCAAAATACAACGTTGTGAAAAGTTGTAAAAACGTTTTGTGTTTGCTGGGTATTTGTCTGTAAATCACAGAAAGCGGCATATTCTGATATTGTTTTTACTATTTTTTAGTGTGTCTGTGATTCTCAAACAGTCTTTCTTATCATGTGCTCTTTACTCTTTGAGAGAGAAACTATCACTCAACAGCTTTGTGGCATCTGCAGACAGTTTTGATCTAATACTGTGTCTTTATGATGAACTCAGACTCATTCAATAAAAATCAAGAGCAGCATTTCTACTTCATTAACATGGTTTTACTTGATTTTACTGTTTATTGTTAAACATAATGGAGTTACAGAAATACAAATAACTCAGAAATTTAGGAAACTTACTTTGTAAAAATAAAGTGCTTACAAATATAGTTTGTTCACTTTTGAATGTTGATCTGTGAGATTGGAAAAGTATAATAGCTTTGTATCATAATAATGTTTTAATATGCTAAAAACTGAACGTGCCGAAAGACAGACATAAAGAAATAAAGCAGACATCAGAAACATAAAGCAGCTGTAAACAGAGTTTCAGCACAGAGTCAAACTGGCCTCAGTTGTTTTCCTGAAAAGGTCCTGGTTTAACTCTTTCTGAAGACAAACTTATTTCAGCAGTGGTTTCACAGTCACGATTTAATTATTACAGCAGATCATTTATCTTCCCCTACAAATAAATAGAAATGTCAAAAGCAGTAATAAAATATTTATGGATCATTTGACTGCTAGGAATGATTTCAAACACAGGAACACAAAGCAGAGCTTATGGTTATCCTGAGTCCAGTGTTGTCACCATACTGGACCTTCTGAATGCAGCACTATAACTTAAAAATATACATATTCAGTACCATTTTCAATACCATGGGGGAAAAATTCCCACAGTATTAAATGCATAAAATCTGAACTCCAAGTAAGAGGTTTTTGTACATATTTACATTGTTTGTACAAGTTAAATGTTTGTAAAAGTCAATCTGGTGCACTTTTCACTGTCTCAGTCCACACTACATTCACTGTGGTGAATGTGCCAAACCAAATTAATAATTAAATGTCAATAATTACATTTTTGCATGTGTTTTTTTTTTTTTTTCCAGGACGTTATGTACAGTAATGAACTGTATATTTGTCGCCTAAACATGTATGCTTCAAGTAGCAATATCTTATGGACGTGCCATATTTTACATGTAAATGTGCCTTGTTTGTTCTCACAGCTGTGTTTGAGCTTCCTTAAGTTCATAAATGTGTTTAATTATAGAAATCTTTTTTTATAAAACTACAAATATTTTTTATCATTGGTTTTCATACTGGTGGTTTAAAGGAATAAGGATGACACTGTCAGTACATGTTAATTCATGTTGTAGTTAATGATTTGTAAGTGCATTATTTTGTTATGACTTTACTTAAGGGGGAAAGTCATAATTATTTCACTGATTAAATTAAGCTTATGATTTACTATAAACTCACTCATATTATTGTATTTATTATTGTATTTAGTATTTTCAACATTTGAAAAAGAGGGTCAGTGAAAATAATTACAAATTAATCTTTTGCTTTTGCGTAATGTTTATTATGAAGCTGCAGATGTCAATAGTTTAAATTATGTCACTATTAAATTGTTTACATTTATTTGAAAGTCAATATATACTCAAACAGTGACATTTAAACATATTTGGGCATAATATAAGAAAAAGTAAATACATTTTAATTTGTATCAGTAAGTCTCCTGCAAAATGTTAGCTAATGAAATAAATGTGTTTTAAATGTATTCGTCCATCATAAAATTCTCATTCCAACCAGGTAATTCAGGTTGGCAACCCTGACTTACACACTACCCACTGTTAGCATATTGTAAGGGAAACAGGTCAATTTAGTTAAAAGGGAATTAATTATAAATTTTGACTGAATCGATGTTTTCTAGCTGATCACTGAATCTACCAGCAATTCATTGAACGGGTTGTACAACATCAGCTCTGCCATTGATATTAATATCCAAAGTACAGTAAAACACTGTTTATTAGCATGGTAACAAGATTGGCAGTTTAAGACATGAACGTCTACTTCTGTTTTCAATATAAATAAGATTTAAGACAAATCTAAGAACTATTCTAACATACAAACATACGCTTACACATTCACACAAGTTGCAGAAAGACAGAAAGTGAGAAAATGAGTTTAAGAGAGTAAAAATGTGAAATCCCGTTTATAGTGATATATGCATTTGCTTAGATCTGAACAACAATCAAATATTTTAATCACCCTCTAATTGAGTTTCTTAATGAGGCTGTTAAACTTTATATTAAATGCACCAGTTCAGCTAGAATCTGAAAGGTTTACTTGTGTTTCCTGTGTTTATTGGGATTTCATTTTGTGTGGCGTCGTCTGCTGAAAGGAGGCTTCCTAGGTTGTTGACTCGCTGGAGGTCTAGTAGTCGTACGGAGTGACGTCTTAGTTGTTAACTTATGTGTGTGGAGTTGTGAGCTGGTTGAAGTTTTGAGGTGGGCACAGTCGAGGTCGGACTCGGAGGCTTTGTGGCAAAACTTAAATCAGAATACGAAACTCTCAATGGAAAGAAAAACAACCTAAAGAAAGAAAGAAAGAAGAAAAGTGTGATGAGATCAGATGGGTTCCCTTTCGATACTACACTCGTACTGCGTCGTTAGACGCTATGGGAAAAAGTCCTTTTTTTCTCCTTGACTGAAGCCTTTTTCATAAACGCAGTGCAACTGCACGGCCATTGGATCGTGCAGAGAAACGAAACGAGCCAATGACTCGGCAGCGGTGCTGCACGAGCCTATGGCGAAGATGCCCGCCGAAGACCGCCAGAAGGGGCGGGGTCAATGGCTATATAAGCGGCCGCTTCGCCATAGGGAATCAGATTTCTTCTCCTTCAGCGACGATTCTTCGCTTACAAGAAAGAAGCCTACTCGCCGTGACAAGCACCTGCAAGCGGAGTGATTCTGCAGCTGACTCGCCGCCCGCTGACGCCGGCTGCAACGCATCCTCCCCTGCCGCCATCCGGCGATTTTCTCGCGCTAAAAGAGTAAATAAAGGCGTTGTTTCAAATGCCGCGCCGTTTTTGTCGTGCATGCAAGGCCCCCTTGCATGCTGCCGACAATCACGGTGAGTGCGTCTCCTGCTTGGGGCTTCCCCATGCGGAGGCGGCACTCAAAGAGATGGATTGTCCCCATTGTGGGGATATGAGTCTCTCCTCTCTGCGCTCACGGATAGCGTTCTTTTCAGAGCGCGACTCCGCCCCTCGCGCCCTCCCATTTCCTTCTTCACAGGAGCCTGTGAAGAAGAAACAGCGGGGTAGAGGATCTCAGCGCTCGGAGTTAGGTGAGCTCACGTCGGTCCAGCCCCCGCGTGCCTCGCCTTCTCCACAAAGAGAGGGTTCCCCTGTGCTCTTCACCCGCCCGGATCTGTGTCCCTCTGCGGCTGCGAGCGACATGGTCTCCTTCGGCGGGAGTGAAGATGACATGCTGGACAGCATGTCACTGGCTGCTTCGGATGCTGAGGAGCTGTCGGGCTCGATCTATGACCCCGCCCCCCTGCCATCCGCCGACATCAGCGATCCCAGGTCCAAAACTGGCATGGACGCCGAGCTCTTCCGCGTTCTGACCAGAGCTGTGGACGAGCTGGGATTGGAGTGGTCTCCTCCGGAGGAGCCCCCACGCAGCCTCCTCGACGAGTGGTTCCTGCCGGGGCGCCGTCAGGCCCCTCGCCAGCGGGCCTCTCCGTTCCTCCCTGAGGTCCACGAGGAACTCACCAGATCCTGGTGCGCCCCCTACTCAGCGCGCCTGCGTGCCTCGTCTTCCTCCGCTCTCACGTCTGTCGACGGCGCCGAAGACAAGGGTTACGAGAAGCTGCCTCCCCTGGATGAGTCAGTGGCCGCCCACCTTTGCCCGCCCACTGCCATCGGATGGAAAACCAAGGCTTCCCACCCGTCTAAGCCGTGTAGAACGACCTCGGCTCTCGCCGGACGCGCCTACACGTCGGCCGGACAAGCTGCTTCAGCTCTGCACTCGATGGCAATTCTCCAGGTGTTCCAGGCCAAGCTTCTCGCCCAATCAGACAAGTCTGCCTTGGACCCTGCCACTTTGACAGAGTTGCGAAGCGCCACTGACCTGGCTCTGCGCGCTACAAAAGCCACAGCCCAGGCGATTGGCAGATCCATGGCCAGCTTGGTCGTGCTCGAGCGCCACCTTTGGCTCACGTTAACGGAGATCAAGGATGCGGATAAGGTCCCCTTCCTGGATGCCCCGATCTCCCCCACAGGTCTGTTTGGGCCATCCGTGGAGGGATTCGCTGAGCGTTTCTCTGCGGCACAAAAGTCGTCCCAGGCTATGCGACACTTTCTGCCTAAACGCTCGAGTTCCACAGCTGCTCCCGGGTGCCCCAAGTCTGCACCGCCCCAGCAGCCGGTGAAACCCGCGTCTACGACCCCTTCTGCCGCTGCTGCCGCAGCCCAGCCAGCCAAGGCCGAGCCAAGACTGCGCTCTCGCTCTGCTAGACGTTACCCCTTCCCCAAGCGTCAGGGATCGCGTCCTAAGCTGGCGTTGGATCCGGCGCCTCCGTCGTCGTCCTGATCCAGGCGAAAGGAAGAGGAGGGGGCAAAGTCTCGCGCTGGCCGGACCACCCCCCAAGAGGCCTCTGCTGAACCTCCAAGCACCTCGCTCAATGCCGGGTGCCGAGGGCGGTGTGTTTTGTGTAAAAGCTGTTGTGAATACTGGGTCCATGTGTCTTGCGCCCATACAAACAGTCGCTGTGACAGCGAACAAAATAAAACACAAACATCCTCAAAAAGAGAGCAAATTTCCTCTTCCAATCATAAAGGGTGTCTCGTGCCATTGCGATGGCCAACCGCCCGAACCGATTATACCCTTGGCCACTCGGGCAGAGGCCTGGCAGGCCATCCCCGGAGTGTCAGACTGGGTATTGGGGATAGTAAAAAGAGGCTACTCACTCCAGTTCGCTCGAAGGCCCCCGCGTTTCAGCGGCGTGGTCCCCACCGTGGTGATGAGCAGGGACGCTCACGTCCTGCGCTCAGAGGTGATGATATTGCTGGAAAAGGGCGCCATAGAAGTGGTCCATCCAGCCCAGAGCGACTCGGGGTTTTACAGCCGCTACTTCCTTGTCCCCAAGAAGGATGGGACTCTTCGACCCATTCTCGATTTAAGACGCTTGAATCAGGCCCTCATGAGACGGCCGTTCAAGATGTTAACTCTGAAGCAGATCCTCTCGCACGTTCGCTCAGGGGACTGGTTTCTCTCGCTGGATCTGAAAGACGCATACTTTCACATCCAGATAGCCCCCCATCACAGGCGATTCTTGAGATTCGCCTTCGAGGGAGTGGCTTATCAATACACGGTCCTGCCCTTCGGCTTGTCCCTGGCTCCCCGCATGTTTACAAAGTGCATGGACGCGGCTCTCGCCCCCCTGAGACAGAGGGGAATCCGCATCCTCAACTACCTCGACGACTGGCTCGTTCTGGCCCAGTCGGAGGAAGAACTGTTGTCTCACAGGACCCTTCTCCTCAGCCACTTAGAGTGCCTAGGACTCAAGGTCAATTTGCCCAAGAGTATGTTGCACCCCAGCCGGAAAATATCGTTTCTGGGAGCAATTTTCGATTCAACTCAGCTGAGGGCTATGGTTGTGCCAGAGCGAGCTCTGTTAATACAGCAATTAGCGGGTTCGTTCAGGGCCGGAGCCCGCTTCCCCCTCAAGCGGTTTCAGAGAATGCTAGGTCTTATGGCCTCGGCATCCCCAGTGCTGGAATTGGGCTTACTACGTATGCGACCCCTTCAGCGTTGGTTGAAACCACGAGTTCCGCCTCATGCATGGCGTCACGGCCGTCTGCATGTCAGTGTGGACCGAGCTTGTGTGAAAGCCCTGGCCCCCTGGAAGGACCTGCAATGGTACAAAAGGGGCGTGCCCTTGGGTTTGGTCTGCAGGAGGAAGGTAGTCACAACGGATGCCTCCAACAGGGGTTGGGGGGCGTTGTGCGATGGCAGCCCAGCCTTCGGCCTATGGTCAAAGGCAGAGGAGGGATTTCACATCAACTGCTTGGAAATGCTGGCAGTATGTCACGCCCTCTGCGCCTTCCTGCCAGATCTGAAGGGACACCACGTACTGGTCCGCTCGGACAGCATGACTGTGGTGTCTTACATAAATCGCCAGGGGGGTCTCTCCTCCAGACTCCTCTTCACTCTGGTGAAGGATCTTCTGGAATGGGCTCAGTGCAACCTGGCTTCATTGAAAGCGGTTCACGTGCCGGGCAAACTGAACCAGGGCGCGGATATGCTATCACGAAGCAATGTCCCCTCGGGAGAGTGGATGCTTCACCCGCGGACGGTTCAGAAAATTTGGGAGGTCTTTGGCAAGGCAGAGGTCGACCTCTTCGCCTCAAAAGACAACTCTCACTGCCCAGTATATTTTTCGAAAGAGAGAGATGCGTTGGCCCACGATTGGCCCAACCTCCTCCTGTATGCTTTTCCCCCGACGTCTTTGATTCCTCAAATACTCAAACGAGTCAGGGAACAACGTCACAAGCTCCTCCTGGTGGCCCCGCTTTGGAGGACTCAGCCATGGTTCCCGGAGCTATGTCAGCTGCTTTGCGCAGCCCCTTGGCCGATCCCCTTGAGACGAGACCTTCTCTCTCAGGCGAACGGGGCCATTTGGCATCCCCAGCCCAATCTATGGGCCTTACACCTGTGGTGTTTGAACGGGAACCTGAGAACCTCTCGGAAGGAGTTTTGAACACAATCTCTCAAGCTAGAGCTCCGTCTACTAGGCGCCTCTACGCTTTTAAGTGGTCCGTTTTTTCCACCTGGTGTTCCACCCGTGGAAAAAATCCGGTTTCTTGTGACATATCCGTGATACTGTCTTTTCTCCAAGAGCTGTTGGATAAGGGTCGTTCCCCTTCCACACTCAAGGTCTATGTGGCTGCTATAGCGGCCTCTCATGCCCCAATAGCAGGCCAGTCGATTGGCAGGAACAACTTGGTTGTTCGTTTTCTGAAGGGGTCTAGAAGGATGAATCCTTCCTGCCCCCACACTATCCCTACTTGGGACCTATCCACGGTTCTGAGGGCGCTAAAGAGTTCCCCCTTCGAACCGTTGTCGGATGCAGACCTTAAGACCCTGACACTTAAGTCCGCCTTGCTGCTAGCCTTAGTGTCAGTCAAACGTATAGGAGATCTGCAAGCGCTCTCTGTAAGCCCCTCCTGTCTTGAGTTTGGACCAGGCGACTCTAAGGTCATCCTGAAACCAAGGCATGGTTACGTGCCTAAGGTGCCCTCCACCCCGTTTAGGGCACAGGTGGTAACGCTCTATGCTCTTCCCTCTTCGGAAGGTGATCAAGAGTTGAGTCTGATCTGTCCTGTTAGGGCATTGAGAATGTACGTCGAGCGATCCGCCCCATTTAGGAAGTCGGATCAGCTCTTTGTATGCTTTGGTGGCCGCAATAAGGGACAACCGGTCACAAAGCAGAGACTTTCTAGATGGATAGTTGATGCTATCTCCCTAGCCTATTCCTCCTTGGGTCTAGAATGCCCCGTCGGAGTGCGTGCCCACTCAACAAGAGGCGTGGCCTCTTCCTGGGCGTGGTCTAGTGGTGTATCCATGGCAGAAATCTGTGCGGCGGCCGGCTGGGCCTCGCCGTCCACATTTACTAGGTTCTACAGCCTAGACATCCCCGCCCTACAGGCGGGAATCCTTCTGCATGAGTAATCACAGGAGAGCGATTCTCGACCAGACCTTGTTCTACTCGTCACTAGGGCCGTTGGGTCTAAGTACGGGTTCGGTCGTTCTCTCCATGGCATGGCGTTTATGGACCGGTTCCCATAGCGTCTAACGACGCAGTACGAGTGTAGTATCGAAAGGGAACGTACTCGGTTACTGTCGTAACCTCGGTTCCCTGAGATACGGGAACGAGTACTGCGTTACGGGCCATGCCATGTCGCTGCACGACATAATCGTCGCTTCAGTCGAAGTAACCTGATTCCCTATGGCGAAGCGGCCGCTTATATAGCCATTGACCCCGCCCCTTCTGGCGGTCTTCGGCGGGCATCTTCGCCATAGGCTCGTGCAGCACCGCTGCCGAGTCATTGGCTCGTTTCGTTTCTCTGCATGATCCAATGGCCGTGCAGTTGCACTGCGTTTATGAAAAAGGCTTCAGTCAAGGAGAAAAAAAGGACTTTTTCCCATAGCGTCTAACGACGCAGTACTCGTTCCCGTATCTCAGGGAACCGAGGTTACGACAGTAACCGAGTACGTTTTCTGCTCATGATGTTAGAGGAGATGATGATTTCTGTAACAAGATTATAGTACATCTTACAAGAATTGATTGATAGAAATGTTTTAAGGAGAGATTTTCAAACACACACTAAACACGAGTATAAACCTACAAACTATTCAATAATCATTGAAAAATACATTGACAGTGAGTGATTAAAACATGACGGTTACATACATGATATGGACAGATAATCATTTGTAAGTCATTTTAGCATCATTTTGGTGCATGTACATATGTAAAACACAGTCTCTGTCATTCTGTGAATGTGAGGATGTGTTCTGTGAGGATCAAAAGGTCTCTGGCTTAGGTGGGGGAAGTCAATCCGAGGAAGTATTTAACTAGTAGTTCCTCATAGCTTATTTGTGATTGTCATGATGTGTTGTCTCTTTGACCATTAATGTTGGTTACTTGCCCCAAATTTGACAGTCCCTTTCCTGAGTTGGAATAATCAATAAGTGTCAATAAGTGTTGTTTTGTTTTAATGCTGCTTGTTAGTTAGACTCACTTCAGACTTGTGGCGTCAGGATATCTGATTTACAGTCCTTGTCACACGTACCAGATCACGTGAGGTCACGAGGACCCGGAAGCAACTTCACGCAGGTATTTAAGCAGGAAGCAGGTGTTGTTTTGCACCAGACATTGAGTTCATGTTCGACTCCTCGTCAGGTCCCTTCTCCAACTCAACTCACGTGAGTAAACTCTCTGCTCTTCGGAGCGCTTATTTACCTCTCTGTGTGCGTGTGAGAACGCGGATTTCTTGGTGGAAATCCCTACTCCTTATCGGAGCGTTCTCAGACCAAACTGCGTGATTTACCTGCTCACTCGTGCACCTCCGCGTTTGGGTATTCCGTCACGCTACAAGGGGACTCATCTCGAACCTTTCATTTCTTGTCCAGCCTCCGTGACAGTCCTCCTTGTTGTTGGGCCTCCTTGTGGAATTGAGTTGTTTGTTTCAACACTGTTCTGTTCTAATCTTAAATTGTCTGATTTGCTCCGATACCCTACAATATGCACTCAACTGCAATCATGTGGCTTGCTGTCAGATGGTATAGACTTTCAAGGTTGTTACATTACTGCACATATTCTACACAAAAGATGTTCTCATTAACAACTGTTTAAATATTAGAGATACCCTAATGAAAAATAAATATACAACAACGTATTTAAAATACATTTGTTTTATGCTAAGTATACTACAAATATACAGTATTTACAACTTATGTACAAAATAAAAAACCCTGCAGTTGTAATTTTAGTATACTAAACTAGTATATTAAACTGAAATGGAACAATAATTTTACTTAGTGCACTTTAATTGTGCAGAAGTAGTGCTGAAGTCCAACCAAAGATTTACTTATGTTTGATTACGTTAAAGTGGAACTACTGCAAGTATACTTTAGATACACTTTAAATAATATCAGTCTTTAAATGCAAAATATTTCAAGATCATCATCAACAGTGTGTCACGATCTCGGTGTGGTCTGCCTAGGTTTTTGTTGTCTTGTGTTCGTTGTTCGGGTGCTTTGTTGTCCTGGAGCACATGTTCATTTGTTTTGACAGTTAGCCATGTGCTGCGCTGTCATTGTGGTGTCCACCCCGCCCTTCTCGTTATCCTTTTTAGCTAATTTTCCCCGTCACCTGCACCCTGTTTTCCCTAGTCCTGCTAGTCTAGCGTTCCTGTCTTTTGTCAATTTTTTGTTTTTCCCTGGCCTGCCCTTTAGGATTCTCTCCTGCTCTCTGCTTTGGCTCTACGCTGCCAGGAATCCCTTTTTTTCACGGCAGTCCCGCCCGCTCTCTCCCTGCTCGCACGCCGCACTCCCTCCGGAATTCAGCCGCGGCTATTCATCGCCGTCCCGCCGCCTTTCTTTCCTGTGGGCTTTGCTGAAGCGGGCAAGTTCTCCGCGCTGGTCCGGCCGACCACTTGCTTACTGTTACTGCTGCTCTGCTGACCTTGTGTCTGAACATTTTTGTTTTCAAATAAATACTGAACTTTTGTTGCACCTGCAATTGGATCCCGGTCTCGTTCCTGACACAGTGACATTAAAACATATTTTAGGCTTAATAATTAATAAGTTCAGTATCAGATAGTCTCGAGTGATCTGTTAGTAAATATATGAATAAACCTGAACTATACTCGGCATATTAAATCTATTACATTTTACTAGGGTAATTTTATTTAGCTGAACACTGTCTAACAGTTTACTTCTGCATTAAAAAATACGGTGGATAAAAGTACATAATATACAGAATATGTCTTTTGAACTTTGTTTCCTCAGATAAACATAAGGATGTTTAAGAAACATTCATGCCTGTATGACAGTTGGTCAGAAGCAATGGTTAATTTGTAATTTTTAAAAAGTGTAAAAGAGTATTTTTCTTACCTACTGTTTCACTTCAAAGACATTGCTTTATCCAGTGGGGTTGTATGGATTACAGTCACAGTGTGTGTGTGGTTTCTGAAGCATCAACTTCACTTAACTGGTACAGCTTGCAGTTTTTCTTGCAAAGAGAGGACTATTCCACATGAACAAACTCATCTCAACAATACAGCATAGCAGCAGATAAAAACATAAAATCTCCCAACTTTATGACTAACATGAAATAGGAAGTGCTTACAGATTCTCAGGGCTTGTCCAAATACCCACACTTGCAGTCTTTGCACTTGAGCACAAGTGTGTGTAGAACTCTTCATTACTGTGTCATATGGGACACACTTGTAGTGTTGTAAATAGGCAAGTGTTTACAATGCTTTTTTACTTTTGTCAGTACTTCGCATTTTAAAATTAACTTCTAAATATCTGTTCAGTAGTGTCTAACAGATGACAGTTTAGTCATTTGTGCTGCTTCTAATTAAGTAAAGAGAAAATTAAATTAAAGAGAAAAGATAGAAAATTATATAATATCTAATTATTATTAATGTTTAACTGGAAAGGTTTCTGCGACCTCTCATAAGATCTTATTTCCTGTTGTGTGTATGCGCTCTCAAGTGTCCAGGTATCCATATGTAATGGATATAAATATATGTACTCGTTTAAAGAAGTGATTATTTTTGAGGTAATTTTTATTTTGACGAGTGATCAGGTTTTTGTGCAAGTACTGCTCACTGCAGAGCCGAATGTCCAGCTCCACCTCTGTGTGAACTAATGGGTGGAGTTATGTTTAGGATAGGGTAAGGGGTAGGGTTAGGGTGTGGTTAGGTGTCTATCTCCACCCATTAGCTCCAGCAAGGGGGAGCTAGAGCTCCAGCTCCTCCCATATGGCTCTGCAGCGAGCACCCTCTCTTTTTGTGCGGAGAGAGCCGAAGAAGAGCTTTGTATGAGTGTGTCACACATAGAAGTGAGTGTTGTGTCGTTTGATAAAGATGTTTCAGATCAAGATTATCGAAGTTTATGTCGGATAAAGGACGACAGCACAAAGTGAAAGTGTGGACAGGCCACGAAAACTGTGAATACGCTTAAAGTGCAGATCCCGCTTGATTCTCGTCATCCGAAGAGGGTCGTAACGTATTTATTTTGCTGCATTTTGCATGTCTCGTGTTTTGAGTGAAAGGCAGCGCCAAGAAATAACGTTCAACGGGATTATTCACGTGTATTTGAACGGGGGACTAAGATCCTCTCGCTATCCAAACTGCCAGGGCAGCCGTGATTCATTTCCCCCTACACAACGGGCTAAAAACCCCCGTTACACATAGTCTGTATCTGTCTTTCAGAAGGAAAAACAGAAACAAGGATGTACGAGATATATGCAGATTCACAACATGTAAACAAAGCAGCGCTTGCTTACCATTTTAAATATCAGTTATATATAACTTTATTTTCTACAGCTCATGTTGTTATGACAGTAATTGTTTGTAATTTGAATGCTCGGGTAAGATAACTTAATATTAGACCAGCTTTCTGCCGGTGCCATTTTTAATTGATTGTTTTCATCACTTTCACTTTAATTCTTGAGAACTGACTTTCTCTCTAAACTGAGCATCCAATCAAAGCCAAATCACTCTCACCGACGACCCAAACATGTTGAATTGTGCAAACTGCTACTAACATGAGCTGACAGGATGTGGTGTTTCCTGGCCTTTATAAAGCAGATTTCAGTTCTCTAAATCCAGGCTGAAAATGTGTCACAAATGTTTTTAAAGGAATAGTTTACCCCAAAATGAAAATTAGCCCATGATTTACTTGCCCTATTTAGTGAGTGTCCAGTAAGAGTGGACCTATTGTAAAACATTTTCCTCATGTTCAACAGCAGACAGTGAAGAACGATGGCGTCTGTTAAACGAAAGCTTCATGACACACTGGATGATCTGGAAGAAAAAGAATTGAAGAGATTTAAGAGCTACTTAAGAGAAGATGGACCTATTCCAGTTTCTGTACTAAAGAAAACAGATGCAACTGACACAGTAGATCAGATGCTGGATCGTTTTGGACCAGAAAGAGCTGTGAAGATCACACTGGATATCCTGAAAAAGATGAACCAGAACCATCTTGCTGAACAGTTAGAGAACAAACACAACAAAGGTAAAAAAAAAAAAAAAAAAAAAAACATATTGTAATGTCAAACCTGTAATGTAAAAAGAAAAGTGCTAAATCTTTTCATCTCTCTTCCAGTCAAGATAATCAGCTGTGCTCAGACTGAAGTCAGAGTTTATCTAAATACTGAAACAGGTGCAAACGTAAATGCTACAACAGTAAAAGCATATGTTGGTTTAATTTTAGATCCTGCACAAAGTTTACTTTATAACTCATGTCAGCATTAGATTATATATATATATATATATATATATAAGGGTTGTAACGGTACACAGATGTCATTGTTCGATACAATTTCGGTACAACAGGAAAAAAAACAAAAAAAAAAAAAAAAAAAAAATCTACTATGCTTGGTTTCTTTTCATTTATTTTCAACATTTTGACAGTAGTACCAATTATAAATTTTTCCACCTAGATGTAGAATACTAACTATATGTAATGAGCAGGACTCGTAGGAAGCGTGTAAGATCCAATTGCGAGCTTTTATTAACAGATCGTAGTCAAGACAGGCAGGGTCGATAACCAAACAAACAGTAATATCCAGGGCAAGGCGAGAGCGTAAATCCAATAAACAGGCAGAGTCCAAAACCAGAGAGAGCAGTCTGAAAAGTAGCAAATAAACAAGGAAATGAAACCAGACAGAACTATGGCAATGAACGAGGCAAAACTGTGGCAAAAACAAAGACAAAACTATGACAAGAAACCAAACTGTGATAATCAAAAAACAGGGCAATGAAAAAAGGAAAACGCTTGGTAGAGTCCGCATGAGCAAAACAATACAATACTTCGCAAATGTCTGTTTGGCATGGCCTGCCTTTTATGGCTGCCAAACAGGAAGTTACCAGCGAAGCAGCAGAGGGAGCAGCAACAGGCAGTCAATGGGTGAGGGCTCCCTCTGCTGGCGTGGCGTTACAGAATCCCCCCCCCAGGAGCGACTCCTGGTGCTCAAACAACAACAGTCCAGGAGGGTGGGGGAACAGAGGCAAAACAGGGGGTGGGACGGAGGGCCAGGTCCATGTAGAGGAGGTGGGCCTGGATCGTGGAGCAGGGACAGACAGTGAAGCACTGGAGGACCTGGACCGTGGAGCTGTGGCAGACAGTGGAACCTCGGAGCACCTGGGCCGTGAAGCAGTGGCAGACAGTGGAACACTGGAGGGCCTGGGCCGTGGAGCAGTAGCACACAGTGGAACCTTGGAGCAGAAGTCCACCATGCTTGATTCGGAGGAGCCTGGGGCCATGGTGGAGCAGGGAGAGCCGGCCGCCATGGCGGGGCTGGCAGAGCAGGAAGCCATGGCGGGGCAGGCAGAGCAGGGAGCCATGGCGGGGCAGGCAGAGCAGGCAGAGCAGGGAGCCATGACGTGGCAGGCAGAGCAGGGAGCCATGGCGAGGCAGAGCAGGCAGAACAGACAGGAGCAGAGATATCCACAGTGGAGCTAGTGACATCCATATCAGAGCAGTGTGTTCACGGACAATTTCCTTGGCCGTGGCATGACAGGCAGAGAGTTCATAATAGGCCTTCTTGACCGTGACATGACAGGGAGTGAGTTCATAGGAGGACGCCGCCCCCATTGGTGGATCCATAGCATAAGCTGACACCTCTGGAGGCATAGGCGTCAATTCTAGGTCAGACGTGGCAGTGAGTTCATAAATGGGCGCCACCTCCTTAGGAGGATCCACAGCTTGAGCTGACACCTCAGGAGGTAGGGCACAAATTCGTAGACAAACGAGGCCTCAGAAGCAGACTTATGGTCAGATGAGGCCTCTGGGGCAGACTCGCAGTCAGGCAAGGCCTCTGGAGCAGACTCGTGGACAGACAAGGCCTCTGGAGCAGACTTGTGGACTGATAAGGCCTCTGAAGCAGACTCGTGGACAGACGAGGCCTCTGAGGCAGACTCGTGGACAGATGAGGCCTCTAGAGCACAGTGTGCTGCCCACACACAGAAAATGGCGATGGCCATTACAGGCAGCGCAGTAGATAGTGGGGTGTCCGTTGACCTCGAGGGTGTGGATGCTATGGACTTGTGGCTTGGGAGCATGGGCTCTGCGTGGCTTGGGAGCGTGGGCTCTGCGTGGCTTGGGTCAGTAGATACATGAGGTTCTAGGGGATCAGCTTGGGAAGGTCAGAGGGGACCTGGTTAGGTTCTGGCAGGACAACAGCTTCCTGCCTTGACTCAGGGAGGCCTGCCGTGGCCTGACCTGGTTCATGAAGATCAACCGTGGCTTGGCTTGGCTCATGGACGACTGCAGCAACTTGACTTGGCTCATGAAGAACAACTGTGGCTTGGCTTGGCTCATGGACGACAGCAGCAACTTGACTTGGCTCATGGAGATCAACTGTGGTGTGGCTTGGTTCAGGGAAGACAGCAGCAATTTGACTTGACTCGTGAAGATCTGCTGTAACTTGGCTTGGTTCATGGAAATTAGCTGTGGTTGGACATAACATAGACAACCCAGCTGTAACTTGACTTGACTCAGGAACAACATGGCTTGACTCAGGAACAACAGCTGTAACGTGACTTGACTCGTGGGGAACAGCTGTGACTTGGCTTGACTCGTGGGGCACAGCTGTGGCTTGGCTTGACTCGTGGGGCACAGCTGTGACTTGGCTTTACTCGTGGAGAACAACAGCTGTATCTTGGCTTGGCTCGTGGAAAACAGCTGTGACTTGGCTTGATTCATGGGGAACAGCTGCTTTGGCTTGACTTGACTCTGTTGCTTGACTTAACTCTGAAGCTTGACCGGACTCTGAAGCTTGTCCGGGCTCTGAAGCTTGACCGGACTCTGAAGCTCGACCAGATTTGGAGGCTTGACCTGACCCTGGAACTTGACTTGACCCTGGAAGCCTGACTGGACTTGGAAGCTACAGCTGTAAAATGGTTTGACTCTGGAGCGGCAGGTGTAGCTTGACTTGACACAGGAGACGCAGCTGCAACTTGACCTGACTCTGAAGATGCACCTGCAGCTTGACTTGGCTCTGCGGCTTGACTTGACCCTGGAACAACAGCTGCAACTTGACTCGAATCAGGGGTAGCTGCCGTGACGGGAGGGAGAGCCATTTTAGCTGCCCATACCGTCATTAGGGGTGAGTCCAGCACGTGGGCCATCATGAAGCGTGGCTTGGAGACAGCGACCATCTTGTGGAGTGGCTCTGGGATGGCGGCCATCTTGTGAACTGGCTTGGGGGTGGCGGCCATTTTGTGGACTGGCTCAGGGACGGCAGCCATCTTGTGGACTGGCTCTGGGAAGGTGGCCATCTTGTGCACTGGTTCTGGGATGGCGGCCATCTTGTGGACTGGCTTGGAGATAGCAGCCATCTTGTGAGCTGGTTGTAGGAAGGTAGCCATGAGAGGTGCAGATTCTGGACGGGCGGCCATGACAGGTGCAGACTCTGGACGGGCAGGCATGGCGTGAGCAGGCCCTGGAGCGGCAGGCTTGGCGTGAGCAGGCCCTGGAGCGGCAGGCTTGGCGTGAGCAGGCCTTGGAGCGGCAGGTATCGTGTGGGCAGGCTGTGGCTTGGCAGACTTGACGTGAGCAGGCTGTGGCTTGGCATGCGTAGTGTGAGGAGGTTCTGGCGTGGTAGACATGGCTTTAGCAGACTTTGGCTTGACAGGCATGGCATGAGCAGATTTTGGCTTGGTGGGTACTGAAGGATCATGGGGTCCCTCATCCGTGACCCCCACAGTAAACGTGGATCCACTTAAAAGCGGGGCATGATCAATATATCTCTCCAGTGACCAATGAATCTTCCCCCCAGGTAGCCAAGAACGAATGGGATCGTTAAAACCCACCCGAAAAATGTCCTTCAGTGCCACATCATTAAAATCAACAAGGTGACACAGTTCACAAAATTCCACAACAAAATCCTCCACACATCGGTTACCTTGTCGTAGGTGGAAGAGGCGTGATGCAGGGTCCATGATGATCTGTATTCCAAAAAGCTGCTGGATCTCGGGGAGGCAAAGTATTCTGTAATGAGCAGGACTCGTGGGAAGCGTGAAAGATCCAATTGCGAGCTTTTATTAACAGATCGTAGTCAAGACAGGCAGGGTCGATAACCAAACAAACAGTAATACCCAGGGCAAGGTGAGAGCATAAATCCAATAAACAGGCAGAGTCCAAAACCAGAGAGAGCAGTCCGAAAAGTAGCAAATAAACAAGGAAATGAAACCAGACAGAACTATGGCAATGAACGAGGCAAAACTGTGGCAAAAACAAAGACAAAACTATGACAAGAAACCAAACCGTGATAATCAAAAAAACAGGGCAATGAAAACAGGAAAACGCTTGGTAGAGTCCGCATGAGCAAAACAATACTTCACAAATGTCTGTTTGGCATGGCCTGCCTTTTATGGCTGCCAAACAGGAAGTTACCAGCGAAGCAGCAGAGGGAGCAGCAACAGGCAGTCAATGGGTGAGGGCTCCCTCTGCTGGCGTGGCATTACACTATATCAAATATATAAAATATGCAGTTCATAGCCTATATATATACAAGGAATAAATACTTGAAATATACTTGATTTAGCTAACAGATAAACAAGGGAAAAAACAGTGTGACACGTAATGTAGCCTATATATGCTGAGTTTCAGTTCATTTATGTGACAGCAAGGAAACTCAAATGGCAGAAAGTGACATCCTATTTGTTTTCTTTGTTTTACAAAAGACCTTTTACAGTGATGCATTATTAATAAGACAGTAAATGACAGTGTTTTCAGTTGATTTTGCTGGTATAAGGAAACAGTTGAAGTAATCGCACACTTAACATCAGTTCCAGCATTGCTGACTTGAAAGCGCAGTTGATATTTTATCAAAATAAAATACAGTGAACCAAACATCAGCGCCCGGCTCATTGTGTCACTGTTGTAATGCGACTGAAGTACAAAGTCTAATTTTCATAGTAAATAATATGTCACAGTTTACTTTGTTCATTTACATAAATTAACTAAATAGTGTCCTGCACCCACTAGTAAAAAAAATCAAAAATTATATCTGGTGTCTGAATATTTTTTTGGTTTGACTGTATATACAGTCATGGCCAGAATTACTGATCTCCTGTCAGGTGTTCTCCAACCTCATCACGCATTATAGGAGACACTCAGAGCTGTAATCTTGGCAAATGGAGTATTTTCAAAACTACTGAATAAATGGGTGTCAATTATTGTGGCCATATAGCTTTGAGAAAAACATTTTCAATAGTATAGAGGTTGTTGTTTTAAAGGTTAAATTTTTGTGATTTTTTTTTTTTAAACAATAAAATAATTAACAATGCAGATGTCAGACCGTTGTGTGCCATTTGGACTGTTTGTGGTTGTTTTCCCAGTGTTACCCATATTTGGTCTTCCTGTTCCTGTCCTCGTTAGTCACGTCATTGTCTAATCATTGTCACCTGTCCTGTTTTGATTGGTTTGTTCTGTGTATTTAAGTTTGGCTGTTCCCCAGTCTTTTTGTCGGTGATTGTATTGTTACTCAGTTCTTGTCGTCGTGGCTTGCTGTTCCCCGCTGGTTTCCTTTGTTTTCCTTTGTTTATGTACACTTTGGATTACTTTAATAAACTGCACTTATTGGATCTCCGCTCTCCTCCTGCGTTATTCCCTGCACACGATGACACCGTGACAGCAGATTCATTTTCACACAATTGTTTGTTTATATTTACCAAGACCATGACTGTATATATAAATTCAAATTAATTGGAAAAAATTTCCAGAATTAAATGCCTCATTTTTGTTGTATTCAACAGTAACTTAATTATGTTGAGAATAATTCCTTAAATCAGTTTTTTTCACCATGTTTTTATTCATTTTTGTCTATTTAGTCTATTTAACAGAGGATTGGATGCTGCAGAAGTTTTTGGAAACTCACAAAAAGAACATGAAGAAAAAAGCAGAACGTATTTTCGAGTGCAAGAAAGAAAGTGAAGTTGATCTCAAGGCTGTTTACACAGAACTGTTCATCACAGAGGGAGATATGAAAGATGTCTATCAGGAACGTGAGATTCTGAAGATTGATGATGCTTTCAGGAAGAAACAAACACAGGACAAACCAATCAATTGCAGTAAATTATTTACATTATTAAGGGAAAATAATGAGAAAAAGATTGTGCTGACCAAAGGCATCGCTGGCATTGGAAAAACTGTCTCTGTGCACAAATTCATCCTGGACTGGGCTGAAGGAAAAGCCAATCAGGATATACACTGTGTGTTCCTGCTCCCATTCAGAGAGATTAATGGGATCAAGGATAGAGAGGTCAATCTTCATGAATTCCTGCTGGAATTTTATGATGAACTGAAGGACCTGGAGAAATCGAAGTTATATAAAGAATATAAACTTGCATTTATATTTGATGGACTTGATGAAAGTCGACTGCCTTTGAAATTTGAAAGCCGAGCATTAAAGATGGTAGAGAAAAGATCGTCTGTAGATGTGCTGTTTACAAGTCTGGTCAAAGGTAAGCTGCTTCCATCAGCTCTTGTGTGGGTGACATCACGACCAGCAGCAGCCAATCAGATCCCTCCTGAGTACGTAGGTTTATTTACAGAGGTGCGAGGATTCACTGACCAACAAAAGGAGGAGTACTTCAGAAAGAGAATCACAGATGAGACTCAGGCCTCCAGAATCATCTCACACATTAAGACGTCTCGTAGTCTCTATATCATGTGCCACATTCCTGTGTTCTGCTGGATCACGGCCACAGTACTTCAAAATATTCTCAACAAGAACAGTGAAGAGAACATCAGCACAACACTCACTGAAATGTACATCCATTTCCTGCTGATACAGATGAAAATGAAAAGCCAGAAGTATGAAGAACAAGCAGAAAGAGAACGCACAAAGCTTTTATGTTTAAATAAAGACATCATTTTGAAGCTAGCTAAACTAGCATTTGAACAGCTGAAGCAGGAAAACATTGTGTTCTATGAGAATGATCTGAAAGCATGTGATATTGATGTGAGTAAAGGCACTGAGTTCACAGGAATGATCGCTGAGATCTTTAAAATGGAAGATGGACTTCATGAGACAAAAGTCTGCTGCTTTGTGCATCTGAGTGTTCAAGAGTTTCTTGCTGCAGTGCATGTGTTCATCTGCTACCTGAACAAAAACATGCAGGAGCTTCAGTTTTTCTTTGATAAGCCAGAAGAAAATATCACATTGCAGAAGCTACTGCAGAAGGCTGTTAAGAAAGCCATGAACAGTAAGAGAGGACATCTGGACCTGTTCCTGCGCTTTCTGATGGGCATTTCACTGAAATCCAGTCAAAACCTGCTCCAAGGCCTGATCACACACACTGAAGACACCACAGAGAGCATCGCAAAAACAACTGAATACATAAAAAAAAAACAAAACAGGAAAATATCAGATGAAGCTTCAGTCAACCTATTTTACTGCTTACTTGAGCTCAAAGATCATTCACTATATGAGGAAATCCAGAGTTACCTCAGTTCAGATGAACATCCAGGAAGAAAACTCTCATCTTCAATGTGCACAGTGCTGACATATGTACTGCTCATGTCAGAGAAGGTGCTGGATGAGTTCAACCCAAAGAGGTTCACGTCATCATCTTTTAACTACAAGAGACTCATCCCAGCTGTGAGATGCTGCAGAAAAGCACTGTGAGTAAATTTACTTGACTGATGTTCAATTAAACGTTTTGTTCTACACCACTAAACAATTAAATCTCAAAATACAATGTGAAATATTTTCCCCAGATATTAAAAGTACAATAAGTTATTGCAGAAAAAAAACAAAATTATCTGACTAAATGTTACGGAAGCAGACGGACAACTGAGGTAAGTGAAGGTAAAGGTATTTATTAACAGCAGAGACACAGATGAAGGATGACGTGCAGAAAAGGTGAGTATAACAGTTCTGGGTTTCACTGTTCTTGAATGTATATCCACGAGTTGATTGAAGTTTGTTTCCTCTGCAGGAACGACGGGAGATGTACAACAAAACAGACGATGCACACACAGTTCGCTGACAGCTGACATACTTACGGCACACACACCACTGACTGGATGCGGCTTGACTGGACAGACTTTAATGAAGCAGAGACAAAGGTAAGTATAATCAGGTAGGTAGAATGTTTGTGAACTCGGAGAGAGTGTCACAAAGAGTCCGCTTCGGATTAACGAGCCCGGACAATGACTGGTGAGTGGTGTGTGCTTATATGTGTGTGTGGTGATTGAATCCAGGTGACGGTGATTAGAATTCAGGGGATTGTGAGCGCTGCGTGTGAGTGGCTGCAGAACCTGACCAATCCGTGACATTACCCCCCTCCCCAGGGCCCGCTCCTGAGGGCCGAGACCTCCGGCGTCGTGGTGGTCTACCTCGTGGACGAGGTGCAGGGAATTCCGGATGACTAGTGTGGAAATCCTCCAAGAGAGTGGGATCCAGAATGTCAGCTCTGGGGAAATCAGGGTCAGGATGAGTCAGGAGTGGAGCTTGGGTGAAGGCGGACTTCAAGGATTGGAAGGCTGCGGCTGCTTCGGGAGTCCAAAGGAGGGTTTTGGGTTTTCCCCTGAGAAGAGTGGTAAGAGGTGCGGTGATGTTGCTGTAGCTATTGATGAATCGTTGGTAGAAATTTGAGAATACTAGAAATTTTTGGAGTTCTTTGATGGTTGTTGGTTCTGGCCAGGAGACAACTGCAGAGACCTTCCTTTCATCCATGCGTACCCCCTGCTGATCGATGATGTATCCTAGGAATTGCACAGAAGGGAGATGAAATGAACATTTTTCAGCTTTGAGGTAGAGTTGGTGGTCTCTGAGTCTTTGAAGGACCTCCGCAACGTGGTGATGGTGTTCCGCCTCACTCCGGGAGTAAATCAAGATGTCATCTATGTAGACAACGACAAATTTGTGGAGGAACTCCCGGAGTACTTCATGGATGAAGTTTTGGAATACGGAGGGGGCGTTGACCAAACCGTAGGGCATGACAAGATACTCGTAATGGCCGGTAGGGGTCACGAAGGCGGTCTTCCACTCATCCCCCTCTCGTATTCTCACCAGATTGTAAGCGCTGCGGAGGTCCAATTTGGTGAAGATCCTCGCTGACCTGAGTTGTTCGAGGGCCGCAGGGACGAGAGGAAGGGGATATCGGAATTTGATGGTGCCTTGGTTGATGATCCGGTAATCAATACACGGCTGCAGCCCCCCATCCTTCTTCGCCACGAAGAAGAAACTGGATGCTGCAGGTGAAGTGGAAGGACGGATATACCCCTGACTCAAAGCCTCATGTATGTACTCCTCCATGGCCTTAGTCTCCGGAAGCGACAACGGATAGATCTTTCCTCTGTGCATTGGAGCATCCGGAACCAGGTCAATGGCGCAGTCCCATGGCCGGTGTGGAGGTAGTTGGGAAGCTCTCTTGGGGCAGAAGACATCCTTGTAGGAACTGTAGATCTTGGGAATTTGAACAGATCGCTTCTCAATGGGGCTTTCGACAGACGTGGTGAAGACAGGCAGAGGTTTCTTGACTGGTCGAGGGATTTCTGGGAAACAATCCGTAACGCATCCTTTTCCCCATTTGAGTATCTCCCCGGTGCCCCAAGAGAGGATGGGATCATGCTTTACCAGCCACGGGCGCCCTAAAATGATGTCCACATTGGCGCCCTCCAGAACCAGAAGCTGAATCTTCTCTTGGTGGAGAATTCCAATCTGGAGGTTGATGGGTTCACATTTGCGATGGATACGTGTTGGTGAGGTTGTTTCGCCGGTTATTGGTTGAATCTGGTAGATCTTAGACGTGATTTTTGTCCGGAGGTGAAGCTGGCGACAGAGGGTTCCCGAGATGAAATTTCCTGCTGACCTGGAGTCGATGAGAGCGGTGACTACAACAGAAGAAGACAGAGTGGTTATACAAACATTGGTAGTCAGTGGGTGCATCTTTTCGCGGTCAGTAGGAATGACACTCACCGCAGTGTGTACTGGACGGAGCGGGCAGTTCAACCAAACATGCCCGCTAGCTCCACAGTAAATGCACAGACCCCGGGTCAGCCTCCTCTGTCGCTCAGCGGAGGTAAGCCTTCCAGATTCCAGGATCATGGGTTCTGGTTCTGAAGGGCTGGCTGGCTCAGAGGGACGGAGGAGTGCATTATTGACAGGTTCTTGGTTGCATTGGTAAGACTGTATCCGTTCAGAACAGCGGAGAGAGAGCTGAATAAATTTCTCTAATCCCATGTTGTCATCTAATGCTGCTAACTGCAACCGGAGCTTCGGTTCCAGCCCCAACCGATAGGTGCTCAGCAGGGATCGCTCATTCCATCCGCTTGCAGCAGGTAAAGTACGAAAACGAAGAGAATATTCCTGGGTAGACATTAAGCCCTGTTTAAGATGCTCACCAGCGGATACTTCTCCATCCGATCGTCCGAATACTTCCTTGAAGTGAGTTGTGAACGTGTGGATGGAATGAGCTGCCGGACCACCTTGATGCCGGATAGTTTCAGCCCATCGGAGGGCTGGTCCGGTAAGCAGCGAAGTGATGAAGGCAATTTGAGACTGATCTGTGGGATATAAAGCAGGTTGCATCGTAAACACCAATGAACATTGTAATAAAAATCCGTTGCACTCCTCCGCCCCGCCAGCGTAGGGCGCCAGCCGGGCCATGGGACTGGATGGAACGATAGCCGAAGAAGTGCTCGGTGCTGGTGGTTCCTCGGAGGGTGGAGCAGATGGAATGGTGACTGGAGATCGTGACAATACCTTCCGGAGGGAATCCACCAGTTCCTGGAATGGATCGGGGTTGCTCATGCTGTAGTAATTTGTTTGGTCCGGGCTTCTGTTACGGAAGCAGACGGACAACTGAGGTAAGTGAAGGTAAAGGTATTTATTAACAGCAGAGACACAGATGAAGGATGACGTGCAGAAAAGGTGAGTATAACAGTTCTGGGTTTCACTGTTCTTGAATGTATATCCACGAGTTGATTGAAGTTTGTTTCCTCTGCAGGAACGACGGGAGATGTACAACAAAACAGACGATGCACACACAGTTCGCTGACAGCTGACAGACTTACGGCACACACACCACTGACTGGATGCGGCTTGACTGGACAGACTGGAATGAAGCAGAGACAAAGGTAAGTATAATCAGGTAGGTAGAATGTTTGTGAACTCGGAGAGAGTGTCACAAAGAGTCCGCTTCGGATTAACGAGCCTGGACAATGACTGGTGAGTGGTGTGTGCTTATATGTGTGTGTGGTGATTGAATCCAGGTGACGGTGATTAGAATTCAGGGGATTGTGAGCGCTGCGTGTGAGTGGCTGCAGAACCTGACCAATCCGTGACACTAAACATTCTGTTTTGGCAGATTTGACAGGTGTGGTTTTGATGAAACATGCTGTGAAACTGTGTCTTCTGCTCTACAACAATCAAACTCCCATCTGACAGAGCTGGACCTGACTAGCAATCACCTGAAAGATTCAGGAGTGAAGCTGATTTATGATGGACTGAAGAGTTCACACTGTCGACTGAATATACTGAGGTTTGACATTCACTTTCACTGAATCAGTATGTTCAGATATGTGGATAAATTGGTGTCTCATAACTATAACTAGCAGATATTTCCCCTGTCTATATTGTAATATGATTGTATCAGTGGCATTTTTTCCAAGAACACAAGACAGACAATGCCTACTCAAAAAACCTAGTGAGAAAACAATTAGTGTTCACAACCATCCTGGAAAACCTGGAATACCTTTAATAATACCTAAACTTTCTTGATGACTTCTTTAAACAGTTTGTTTCAAAGAACTGTTTTATGTTAATTTAAAAACATGTTCCCTTTCCATATAGATTTATTATTACAATAGCTTTATTTTTACTTTATAAGTAAAATCATATTATTTTTTATTATTCTTGGTTCTTGCCTCGTATATGTAGGACAGATTCAGTGTGTTGATAACTTGACAACCACTGTGACTGGATCATTGAATCAGTGAGTTGAACTGGATCAGTTTGATTCATAAATGATTTACTGCAGTGTTGAGCTCAAATGCACAGATGAGACATTTTTCAGCCTTTGAAGTTGTGACATTTTCATAAGTTACTTATGCAAATGACATATAAGTGTGTAAAGTGGTAACACGTTATAATAGGTATACAGTAATAAAGTATTTACAAATTTTTTGCAAACTGTAATTAATCAATAGTTTACAAACTGTTGTTAATACATTAACAGACTATATACAAACAAAACAGTGAGTTCATGATTCATTGTCACTTTTTGTTTTAGATTAGGTCATAGTATGTAAAAAGAAATGTCATTAATTAACTAACCTTTATTGGTCATTAATTGCATTAGTATTCAGAGTTTCTGGGGACAGGACATAGTTTATACAGTATAATTTATACAGTATTCTATAAAAGGTCCTTATAAAACATAGACACCCAATGTATGTATGTGTGCTTAATGTATTTGTAAACATTTTAAGGAACACTGAATATTATTACAATTAATGTGCAATATAGGCTGGTTTAAAGTATTTAATGTATGACATTTTCAGATTTTCTGTGACCTAATATGAAGTGAGAACAATCTGTGGTTAATAAGTTTTCAACAAATCATTATATTTCATATGAGGTAATTAAACACATTAATTACAGTGCCAATCAATGACAATGAATAGACTATTTGTATATAGTCTATTAATGTACTAACTACAGTTTATAAACTACTAATAAACTATAACAGTTTTGAAATACTTTAAAAGTGCTTTGTTAATGTATTTTAAAGATGCACTCCAGATTATAAGCTATATAACCTATCTAATAAATTCACATATGGCTGTTTGTTTTGTTCTCTTCACAGGCTTTGTTTGTGTCATCTCACTGCTCAGTCCTGTGAAAATTTATCTTCAGCTTTACAGTCATCAAACTCTGTCCTGAGAGAGCTGGATCTGAGTAACAATGACCTGCAGGATCATGGAGTGAAGCTTCTTTCTGATGGACTGAAGAGTCCAAACTCTAAGCTGGAGATATTGAGGTTTATGTTTTGAAATACTTGATTGATTGATTGATTGATTGATTATTTTTATTTATTTATTCATTTAAATCACACTGTTAAGATTAATTCTGTGTTAAATTACTGTGTTGTTCTTGTTCAGATTTTCCATGTGTAATCTCACTGCTGAGTCTTGTGGGAGTTTGTCATCAGTTTTGAAATCTTCAAACTCTGTCCTGAAAGAACTGGATCTGAGTAACAATGACCTGCAGGATTCTGGAGTGATGCTTCTTTCTAAAGGACTGAAGAGTCCAAACTGTCAGCTGGAGATACTGAGGTAACTGGTTTTCCATAAAATGATTAACAAAATGCTACCACAATAAATGGCCATTGAATTTTTGTCAACAAATGTTTAATCTGCTCTCAATGCAATGCTAGAACAACAGATAAAAACATTCTCACAGGGCCAGCTCTTGCCAGTTTGCTTCCCTAGGCAAGATTTTACCTGGTGCCCCTTGCTTCACAGCCCATTCCACCAATAATACATTTTCTTATGAGAAAAAAAAGTGAAACATTAACACTTACAATAAGGTATCATTTATTAACATTCGTGAATGTATTAACTAACTTGAACTAACAATAAACAATACATTTGCAACAGTATTTATTATTTTTGTTAATGTTAGTTATTGAAAATTAACCTTATTTTAAATTGTTTCCAGTGAAACTATCACACTTCTCTAGCATGCAGTAAGGTTAAGTTTAATCTTTCAAATAAATTTGAAAAGTGTTCGACTTCCAGTAGATGGCAGCAGTGTTTTACTAAACTATAGGACTTTCTAACGTTAATGTCACAGTTCTGTCTGTATATATATTGGTTTCTCCCATTGTCTCCCCCTGTTTATCTGTTTGCCTTGGTTTAGTCCTTCACCTGTGTTCAATTATCATTTACCCTTTATAAGTCTGTCCCAGTGTTTAGTTCTCTGTCGGTCTTTGATGTTGTATACCTCTGTGTGTGGATGTCTCCCTCGTTCCTGCTTGTTCCTGACCTGTGTACCCTTGGATGTATATTAAAAGACTTTGTTTATTTGATATTGTGTTTTGTCTAGTCCATCCAGCACAAGCGTGACAGAAAAGACCGACCAAAACAGTTTTTCCCGGCGTTTTTCTGCTTTATTTTCCGTTTTTTTTTCTCAGTGTTTGTTTTTGTTTTTGTTATGGATAACCCTGCCATCCTCCTCCTTCTCCTGGAGCAAGGGAATCGCTCTCTCGAGGACCACACCAGACACTTCGTGTACCTCGCTCCACTCACGCACTACCCGGACAGCTGCCTGTGCACATTCTACCGTGCAGTACTTAACATCGCCACCAAAGCGCAGCTGTCCGGGGAGGGTCCTCGGGAGAGCATAGCTGATTACATCAAGTGGGTGCTGGTGTCCAGCAGAGCTTCGTTGACCACGGAGGATGACACCATCCCCACTCAAGACCCAGAGCCCAGCCAACCATCACTCCGACACGCGGAGTTTGAGCCTGAGCCCACCGCGGATGACGAGCCAGAGCCACGAGCGACAGAGCCAAGGATCGCCACAGAGCCAGAGCCCTACACGTCCAACCAGGTGCGAGAGCCGGCTACTGCAACCGCGACGGTAGAATGCGACATGGAGCAAGAGATGTGCAGTGGGCTCGCCGCGGGTCTGCCAGCTTCCATCGGGGTCATGGCTGGAGGATCCTTCATCTCCGCCTCCAGCCTCAGAGTCCAGAACTCCGCCTCAGCCCTTCGACCCTGCGGCTCCACCACGGCTCTCAGCGCCCTCGTCTCCATCGTCGCCCGTCAGTCCACGAGCTCCACCGGGCTCCCTCGTCTTTCCGGCTCCGCCCTGGTCAGTTGTCGTCCCTCTGTCACCTCAGGACTCTGCTCCTCCGGCTGCGCCTCGTCACTCTGTCCCACCGGCTCCTAAGGACTCCTCCCTCCCTCCGGCACAGCCTCCATCCTCTGTCGCTCCGGCTCCACCGCAGACCTCCGGATCTCTGCCTCCGCCTTGGTCGCCAGAGCCTAGGGCTCCGCCTTGGCCCTTCGGATCCTCGGTGCCGCCCAGGATCTCCGGCTCTTCGTCTCCGCCTCGGGCTCCTCCGCCAGCTGCTCCGCCTCTGTCGGTCGGCCCCCTGGAGTCGTCAGCCCTTCCTCCACCATGGCTCCTCCCTCCGTCTGCTCCACCGTGGGTCATCATGGCTGCGGTCTGGGTCAGGCTTGGTTCCTGCTTCGGGTCCCTCCTGTCTTCCCCTTGGCTCCTCCCACCATCGTCACCTCCCTGGACTGTCTTGTTTTCCCTTTGGACTTTGTTCTTTGTTCCTCTCCCGGGAGTCCGTCCTCCGCCGAAGCCTCCTTCCATATAGACTCTGTGTTTCTGCCTGTCCACCCCTTTTGTCCTATTTCGTTTTTGTTTACAGCGTGAGGACACGCCTTCCAGGGGAGGGGTGTAATGTCACAGTTCTGTCTGTATATATATTGGTTTCTCCCATTGTCTCCCCGTTTATCTGTTTGCCTTGGTTTAGTCGTCGTCATCGTCATCCCCTTCACCTGTGTTCAATTATCATTTACCCTTTATAAGTCTGTCCCAGTGTTTAGTTCTCTGTCGGTCTTTGATGTTGTTTACCTCCGTGTGTGGATGTCTCCCTCGTTCCTGCTTGTTCCTGCTTGTTCCTGACCTGTGTACCCTTGGATGTATATTAAAAGACTTTGTTTATTTGATATTGTGTTTCGTCTGGTCCATCCAGCACAAGCGCGACAGTTATCACCTCCATTTAAACTGAGAAATGTCTTTAAAGTGAATTTTACATAAAATGTTGCTATTTTAATAAGCCTAGTTATATGCAATTATTACTAAATTAGCCAAATACCATAAATCCCCAAATACTTTACATTACTACTAGTGTAAAAATATTATTAAAACGTGTTATCATGTGACACGAAAAGTGACACAATTATGTTAAAAAGTCTCAGATCTCTGGTACTCCATTGTTATTACCCTATTTTAAACTTTTAGATTTGGCCAACATGAAGTCTGTTCACAAACCTTTACGTCATGTAGTTTATATGATCATCATTCATTACATCATCTTACCTCCATCTTTCTCTCGGTTTTCCTCCTCCTCTTCTTTTTTTTTTTTCTTCCCTGGGCACAAGAAGGCTTCTGTCTTTTTGACATCCTGATAATATATTAGTGAAGTGAACATCTGTCACAATCAGGTGAATGATGTATGTGGAAGTGCAGCTGTGCGGGGGAAGATAGATCATTTGTCGAGAGCAATAAAATAGTTATGTTTTTGTCTGACAGTTGCTTTTTTTGTAATATTTTAAATTCATAGTACTGAACTAGTATTGTTTAAAAAAACAACAACAAATTTTGGCAACCCTAGGGATCGACGGTGCCCCTAGCATTGCCTATTCCACCTATGCCATGGGCCGGCCCAGCATTCCCAGATAGCATCTGTACGTGGGCCACTTAAGGCAACAATACGACAATGCTGGCGTTCTTATGGCCCGGACAAAATGGATGTAACCCTGAAGTGGTCCACATGTGCTCACGGCAATGTGTAATCTGAATGTGACCCTAAAGTGGTGCATGTGGTAAATAGTAAATATGGCCCAAATAGTGCCAACCAAATGTGGCAAAAATGTGACACAATCGACAGAGGCTAATCAGCGTATAAACCAAATGTGGTCGACACATGTTTCAGCAAATGTGGCCCAGGTATATTAAAATGTATCTGGGCCAGTTTTGGCAAAGATATGGCAGTGTAAGCACTGGCTAATGTGAGCCTAACATGAGCCTAAAGTGGCCAAATGTTGCCCAAATAAAATGTGGCTGTGCAGTGGCCTGCTTGTGAACCACTGAAAAAATGCCACCATTCTATGCAACATGTGGGCCACATGAGGGGAAGAGCAGGGTTAGAATAACCCCACATTAGAGCCAGTTTTGGTTTATTTGGTTGGCTTAAACCAAAACTCCATCGGTGACAGAATGGAGAAAAAAACCTTGGGAGAAGATTCAGTCAGGGGGCCAGTTCTCCTCTGGTCAGACAAAGAGGACTCACCTGGTTCCCGTTGTCTTGTGCCAATGGCCGTCTAGGTGACGAGGTCTTCACTGGGGATCCGTCTCTGGGGCTCATCTAGTCGATGTGGTCTCCGCTGACATTCAGGGCTGTCGAAGTCCTCTCTAGATGGTGATCCACCGTCTGGGCTGGCTACGAACTGGATTCAGGGGACTGCAGTGACCATCTGATCTGGATACGGACTGGATCTGGTGTTTAAGGTGACTTCAGAATAAGAAAGAAACAGATTAATATTAACGTAGATGCCATTCTTCTTACGATGCACTGACTACACCGGGTGTTATGGGAAGTGTTCCCGGTTCCAGTTGACCTAATTAATGCAGCCTAACAATCCTTTAACGGATTTGAATTATGAAATGTATTATGTGTAATCCAGGTTAAAGAGATGGGTCTTTAATCTAGAATTAAACTGACAGAGTGTGTCTGCATCCCGAACAGTGTTGGGTAGATTGTTCCAGAGTTTGGGCGCTAGATAAGAAAATGATCTGCCGCCCGCGGTTGATTTTGATATTCTAGATATTATCAAATTGCCAGAGTTTTGAGAATGCAGCGGACGTGAGGGACTATAATGTGATAAGAGCTCACTCAAGTACTGAGGAGCTAAACCATTCAGGGCTTTATAAGTAATTAGCAAGATTTTAAAATCTATACGATGTTTAATAGGGAGCCAGCGCAGTGTTGACAGAACCGCGCTAATATCTCTAGCTGCTGCATTTTGGACCAGCTGGAGTTTGTTTATTAAGCGAGCAGAACAACCACCCAATAAAGCATTACAATGATCTAACCTAGAGGTCATAAACGCATGAATTAACGCTTCAGCATTTGACATTGAGAGCATAGGTCGTAATTTAGATATATTTTTGAGATGGAAAAATGCGGTTTTGCAAATGCTAGAGATGTGGCTTTCGAAGGAAAAATTGCTATCAAATATCACACCTAGGTTACTAACTGATGACGAAGAATTGACAGAACAGCCATAAAGTATTAGACAGTGCTTTAGGTTATTACACGCAGAGGTTTTAGGTCCAATAATTAACACCTCTGTTTTTTCAAAATTTAGCAGTAAGAAATTACTCGTCATCCAGTTTTTTTATAACAACCACACAATCCGTTAGTTTTTCAAATTGGTATGTTTCACCGGGCCACGAAGAAATATAGAGCTGAGTATCATCAGCATAACAATGAAAGCTAACACCATGTTTCCTGCTGATATCTATCAAGGGTAACATGTAAAGCATAAAAAGTAATGGCCCTAGTACTGAACCTTGAGGTACTCCATACTGCACTTGTGATTAATATGATACCTCTGCATTCACTGCCACGAATTGATGGCGGTCAGATAAGTACGACTATCTGTGTATTACTGTGGACCACCCAAGTGGCATCATTCCACACAGTTTGTGAGCCAGATGAAAATATCATGTGTGGGCCTGATCTGGGCTTCAGGAATTTTACTATCTGGGTTTGCAGACATTTTTTTTCATGATCATAAAATTTATGTGGATTGTATTGAGGCAAGGCAAAGCAAAGTTTATTTGTATAGCACATTTCATACACAATGGTAATTCAGTTAGGTAAGTTCTTTACATATAGAATTAAAATAATCAAAAAATAATCACAAATAAAAACAAGGAATTTAAAAATTATAAAATGTTTTAAAAATTGATTTAAAATGAATTAAAACAGTTAAAATGACTAAATCTGTTTGGATGTGGCACAGTGCTCATTCAGTAAATGCACAGCTAAACAGATGTGTTTTGAGTCTAGATTTAAATATGGCTACTGATTTAGCACATCTGATCTCTTTTGGAAGCCGGTTCCAACTGTGGGCAGCATAATAGCTGCAAGCAGATTCCCCTTGTTTGGAACGAACCCCTGGTATTTCTAACTGACTAAATCCTAATGAACTGAGCGGCCTGTAAGTCTAATATTCAATAAGCAAATCAGCAAGCCTTAGGTCTAGCCCATTTAGTGATTTATAGACGAGTAAAAGTGCTTTAAAATCAATCCTAAACTTAACTGGAAGCCTGTGTAATGACCTGAGAACTGGTGTGATATGCTCAGATTTTCTGGCTCTAGTCAGAATCCTGGCAGCAGCGTTCTGGATGAGCTGCAGCTGTCTAATGGTCTGGGGGCAGTCATGGCCTAATGGTTGGAAAATCAGATTTGTAATCCAAAGGTTGCGGGGTTTGAGTCTCAGGTCCAGGAGGAAATGTAGTTGAGGGGAGTGAATTACCAGTGCTCTCTCCACCCTCAGTAACATGACTGCGGTGAGACCCTTGATCAAGGCACTGAATCCCCAACTGCTGCAGAATGCAGAGCACCATATTTGGCCACACATCATGTCCTTTCCTTTTTTGGGAAGGTCGGTGAGGAGACCATTACACCACCCTGCAGGTGATAAAGGCATGAAAAAGTTTCTTCAAGTCTTGACTGGAAAAACAAACAAACAAACAAACAAACAAACAAACAAAACATCTACTTCTCCAGTGTTTTTGAGATGATAGTATGCTGATTTAGTTACTGCTTTGACATGACATGACTAAAATGAAGGTCTGACTCCAGAATCACACCAAGATTCCGGACTTGATTTGTAGTTGTTTGACCTCTAGACTCAAGGTATGCATTCACCTTGAGAACTTCATCCTTCTTTTCAAATGCAGTGACTTCGGTTTTCTCCTTGTTTAATGAAATAATGTTTTGGCACATTCAGCTGTTCATTTCATCAGTGCATTTGCGGGGGGAGTCAATGGGGGTGTAGTCATTTGGCGATAAGGCTAGGTAAATCGGGGTGTCGTCGGCAAAGCTGTGATAGGGAATTTGGTTCTTTATCATTATTTGACTCAGTGGGAGCACATACGGGCTGAACAAGAGTAGTGCAAGAATTGAGCCTTGTAGGAATATGCAGATGACACCATACATTCCAGTAGATCCAAATGGCTCTCAATCATTTGATGTACTTGTTCAGTGTTTAGGTGAGATTAGAGCCTGGTTGGCAAGCAATTTTCTTCACCTTAATACTAATAAGACAGAGTGTGTTGTCTTAGGACCCTCATCTGCTTTCAAGGAAATTCTAAGTATGTTGGCCTCTATGAAGATAAGTGTTTCATATCATGTCAATGTAACCCGGGTAACCCAGGCTACTAGTAAAAAGATTAAGAATGATTCGAAATGTAAGAAAAATTGAAGAAAGCAAAGAAGAAAAGAAAAAGGAGAAAGTTCCAGAAAGACAAAAGATTCATCAAATCACTCCTCTCACTTCAGTGACAGACGTCCCTTAGAGCCAATGGTATCAACGCATTCATAAGCCCCGCCCACAGGTCGCGCCGGCGCTGCTGCTGCTTTGAGTGCAAGCGGAGTGTAGCATCTGGACCAATCAGACATACATTAATTGTTACATTTAACAAATAGTCTTTAAATCCAATAAGCCAGCTACATGCTGGAGCTCTGGAGACAACCCCCCAAAGCAACTAACACCCCAAAAAGGCTCAGTTGCCAGGACGACTATCTGATAAGAGCTTTTATTGCCCAGAGGAATGCACATCTGGCCATGCTACATTTGCCATAGGAAAGACACAATGCCTATAGAAATAGACTCTTTTCTGTTCATTCACAGACAAACCTTTCTTTGACCTTCCTATCACACAAAGCCCAGGTCATTGTGTACAGTATTACTGCACTGTATTTTAATTTTTTCTGTTGTATTTGTCTTTCTACTGTTTTATGCATGTGTTATGATAGAGGACTAGTCGTACAACCCACCTAAGTCATGCTTGGTTTCTTTGAATTCGTATTTTGAAGATCTAAAAGATGGTGTAAATTAGATGTTGATACCTATGCAACATATTAGTGTTTTAAGAAACCTTAGTAGTTTTTGCATCAACACCCAATCGAATTACATATGCAAAATACCATGCTCACAGACAAAGAGTCGTAAACTTTCCCTCCAAAGGCGAAAGTTACCATTAGTTCATGGACCTCCTGGAGGCGCAGCCTCCAGAGAGCTTAAAGGCATCCAACTCTCTCTCCTCACTGTCTTCTTCGTCTGCAACGTCTTCTGATTGCTGCCCGTGTGGAGGAACCCACGGGGAGCCTGAGCCGGCACAGGGCGTGCTCGGCAGGCACGACAGGCCCCAACATACAGAGCTGTGGCTCTCGACCACAAAGAGCCAGACATTTTCACTCAACCCTGGAATTCATCTTCATGACTCGCCTCAGTCAGCCAGAGGTTCTTTTAGAACCTACGAGGATGAGGAGGATGAGCTAGAACTCTTCAGGACTTCCTTAAGCGCGCCAGGCCTTGCGGCCTTGTCTTTCCATTCCCCAAGGATCACAGGACTTCAGCTGGGTCCCTCTCAGCTCTTGGTTCTTCTTCACCTTTCACATGGGAAGAAACTCCCATCATCGAGTCATCATCGAGTCAGAACATCTTTGGAATTCATTACTCTTCAGACCCAGAAGAACGTGATTGCAATTCCAAAACCACCACTGCTCCAAACCATCAAGGCTTACACCAGAGACTGCATTCAGACACTTGTTCAGCGACCAAGGCAATGCAAGTATCGTACATTTAACTAAACAAAACAGAGGTTTAGTATAAGCTGTAGACAGCACTGATGGTTTCACTCAGGTGGCTAATTGACTCTTTTCATAGCTTCATTTCCTTGTCTCTCTCTAACTGCTTCTCACTGACCCTTCCTCGATTCCGATTCAAGCTACATGCTCTAATGCAATGGTACTTCAAGAAAGTTATTTTCTGTGGCCAAGAAAATATCATTTCTTAGGGTTGATATAAAAATTATACTGAATGTTTGCTGGACGAACAGATTAGTTGATGGAAAATTAATTCTGCTACAGTTACTACTGGCAGCTGATATAAATAATTGTAATTAATCATAATTACTTGCAATTATTTATATACCTTTCCCTTTGAGCTAAAATCGTTACAGGAGAGAGAAAGACGAGATTATACGAGACTGCATCACAGATTGTTTCTCCAGAAATTCCTTGCATTGCTGCTTTGAGTGCAAGCGGAGTGTAGCATCTGGACCAATCAGACATACATTAATTGTTACATTTAACAAATAGTCTTTAAATCCAATAAGCCAGCTACATGCTGGAGCTCTGGAGACAACCCCCCAAAGCAACTAGTATTCCTTGCATTCCTTGCATTGGCTGCCATAAACTCCATGAAAACTGAGTTCTCATCCAGATTTGATGGAATCATGACGGCGATAGAAAGTATGAAGAAGGAAATGAACGACTGCAATGAACGAGTGTCGCAGGCGGAATTGCGGATATTAAACGTGGAGGACAACGTTGCTCACTTGCAAGCTAAAGTAAACAAGTTGGAGTCAAAAACCAAGTCTCTGGAGGATAAACTCGTGGACTTGGAAACCAGATCCCGCTTGAATAACTTGAGACTGCTGGGCCTGCCGGAAGGTGCCGAGGGACGGGATCCATGCTCCTTTTTGGAGAAGTGGATTCCAGAGGTGTTGGATGCTGTGACGTTGCAGTCCTCAGATATTATTGAAAGAGCACACAGAATCAGACAAATGAAGGACTCCAAGGCGCTGCCGAGAACGCTGATAATGCGGTTTCTGAACTACAAAGATAAACAGGCGGTCATCGCAGCTGCACGGGCTAAAAAAGACATTTGGTACAAGAACCAGCAAATTCGGTTTTATGCTGACTTGGCCACTGAAATGCACCAACTGAGGAAACAGTTCGACCCAATCCGCCAGGAACTGTGCGACTTGGGAATCCGACACGGAGTGGTTCACCCAGCCAGACTGTTGGTAACTTACAAAGAACAGACCCGTAGCTTTAAAACACCAACTGAAGCGCGGGAGTTTATCAAGAAAATTCAGGAGGGTACTGGCGCAAGTTAAAATGAATAGTAGAACATTTGCATAGTATAGCACTTTTGAAAGTGCATTAGCGTTCAGAAGCCAGTCTCTGGTAGAAAAAAAAATACTTTCAAATATACACGTGATGTTATGTTTAAGTTAATAAGAAGAAGAAATTTGTGGATTAGATTTAAAGTAAACGGGTTGCATATGTTGCAGATGAGTGTTATAAGATAGAGCAGCAGCGAGTGTTCAGTTAAAAGGATAACAAAGGGTGGTTTGACTGATCCTCACTAGGTGTGGAACAGTCTTTAGTGATACTGGGAGTCAGGGTATTTTTAGGGGGGATCTCACAGGAGTGGGAAAAGTGTAGTTCATGTTCAGTGTGTTGGATGTGGGTTCAAGCATCCAGGTTTGCCATGTTTCCCTGTATTTTTATATTGCAAGGTAATCTATCTTTATCATTTTTCAGAGGTGTCTCAAGGACTATCTCTTAATTTTGTTTCTTGGAACTGCAGAGGTCTACAACAACTCACAAATGTTAAACAAGTCATGAATAAATTAAAGGAAATGGATTCCAAAATTGTTTTTACAAGAAACACACCTATTAGAAGAGGATGTTATAAGGATAAGGAGAAGATGGCAGGGTAGTGTATTCTCAACATCGTTCTCATCACAGGCCAGAGGAGTTATGACCCTTATTCATGGTACAGTCCCATTTCAAGTGAAACAAGTACTCAAAGATAAGTTTGGGAGATATTTAATAATTCAAGGTTCTCTATTATCAGAAAATTTAAATTTAGTAAACTTGTATGGCCCCAATACAGATGATCCTAAGTTTTTTGTAGATTTGTTTCTTACTCTTTCAGCATTAGCAGGATTATACATAATAGCAGGGGATTTCAATTGTACACTGAATCCCTGTATGGATAGATCCACAGGACTGGATCAGTCACATAATAAATGTAGAACAGCTATTCTTCGTTTAATCAGTGAACTTAGTCTGTTGGATATTTGGAGAGAATTGAAACCACATGCTAAAGCTTATTCTTGCTACTCAAATGTATTTAAGACATATTCTCGAATAGATTATTTTTTAATTTCTTCAGAATTACGGTCCAAAATTCATAACAGCTTCTACGATAATATTGTGATCTCAGATCACGCCCCATGTTGTATAGAATATGTAGATAGAAAATTACCAAAGACCCGGCTAGATGGCATTTTCAGCATAAATGGTTACAAGATGAAGAATTTGTGAAATGTATAGAAAAACAGATAGAAGAGTTTTTTTTTAAATGAATACTACACCGACTTCTGCTTGTACAAAGTGGGAAGCATTTAAAGCTTTCCTCAGAGGACATATTATTAGTTACACAGGCTCAAAATCAAAAAAGGTACGTGAGGAGAGAATACAGTTGGAGCATAAAATAAAGACTCTTCAGGAAAAAGTTTATGAGAGAAGTGATCCACAAATGCAAAGTGAGTTACTAATTCTAAGGTCTGAATATGATAAACTGTCTGCTTTCAGAGCCGCCTCCAGTCTTATGAGACTAAAGCAATCTTTCTTTGAACAAGGAGATAAATCAGGTAAATTACTAGCATGGCAGATAAGACAATTGGAGGTAAAAACACCAATCACAACTGTTATAACAAATGGAGAGGTTGTAGTGGATCCTGTAGAAATTAATGGTGCCTTTAGAGGTTACTATAAAGAATTATATGATACAAAAAATGAGACTTGATACTTTATTTATTTGATACTTTATTTATTTCAAAATATTCCGTTACCGCCACCTTCAGATTTGTTCTCAAAAATCAAAACCATGTTTGTCAGATTTATATGGAACAATAGGAAGGCAAGACTTTGTTTGTCTTTGTTGTATGTACCATTTGACAGAGGAGGTTTAAAATGTCCAAACATATTGTGGTACTACTGGGCTGCACAGCTGAAGTCTATTATGTTCTATTTTTCAACAAATGAGTCTCCGCATTGGATAGAAATGGAATCTCATAATCCAGCCCTACCTCTTCCCTCATATATATATTCGGACACAGCAAAAAAAATACGGAAAAGAACTAAAAATCCAATTGTAAGACATATGTTAAAGATATGGTATGATGTACAAAATTATTTAAAAGACTCTCATTCATTATCTCAATATAGTCCAATATGGGGGAATCAGTTCTTTGTACCAGGAAGAGCGGATGCAACGTTGAAATTGTGGGAATCGAAGGGACTTAAAATGATTCAAGATCTCTATTTGTGTAACATCGAGTGAGAGGCGAGAGGCGAGCGGATCCATACGCGAGCTTTCATTTATAGGACGTGACAAAGACATAGTCGTACAGGCAGGGTCAAAACAGGAGCAGACAGGAATATAACAGGCAATCGTAGAGAATAATCCAATAAACAAGAGCGAGAGTCCGAAAAGGCAGGCGGCGTACGGTCGAAAACGGGATGGGGCAGGCGAGGGAACTAAACACTGGAAACTAGGAAACGCTAACGATAGAAATACAATAATACAACAATCCGTGACTTGCATGGGGAAAGACCGGGGCTTTTATAGAGCCGCTGATTGGTCACCTGAGTTGACGCAATCAGCGTGAGGCCTGACAGGAGATGTAGTCCGGAGTGTGGTGCAACAGTCAGAGTGTGTAGGTAAGGTGAGAGTGACATCTGGTGGTGAGCGGACAACGGGACACCGACCAGATTCGTGACAATTTGACAGACTCTGATATTATGATGTCTTTTGAGGAGTTGAGGTTTAAATTCAGGCTTAATAGGAAATTTTTTCAAATACCTCCAGCTGAGAAGCTTCGTTAAAGTAAGTCAAGATAATGCTCTCAGTAGACCTCCACTTTCATCTTTAGAAAAAATTATGATAAAGGATAATCTGAGAAAAGGTATTATATCTGAATTTTATGAATTGCTACCAGCTTACTCACCTGAGAATTCACAATATAAGTTGAATGCATGGAAGGAAGATTTGCAATTAGAAGTTTCAGATGAAGATTGGAAAGGAGCTTGTACTAAAGTTCACACAATGTCTATAAATACACGCCTTAAACTTATACAGTATAAATGGATAATGCGGATGTATGTAACACCGGTTGAATTAAACAGATATAATAAAAACATACCAGACGTATGCACAAAATGTATGTAAGTTAGAGGAAGTTTGTTTCACTGTATTTGGCAATGCAGAAATATTCAATTATTTTGGGAAGAGGTAAAAGTCATAATGCTGGGATTATACCCAGAGAAACATAATTATAGTAGAAGTGAACAAGCATTTAGGAGTAACATTCTTGTTCAGTGTTGTTGTGTTTTTCTCTTTGGTTTTGTTTTTTTTTTGTTTTGTTTTTTTATTTTGATTTATTCCTCTAGAGTAAATGCAGCAATCTTGTGGTTGTATGGTATTTGGAAAAATGTACGATTGTAAATGGCTGTACTTCAAAGTGTTTAAAAAATGAAAATAAAATAAAAATATTGTGGGAAAAAAAAAAAAAAAAAAATATATATATATATATATATATATATAAAGAATATGAGGTCTTCAAATCAGATGATTCTTCATGTCCCTAAAACTAGATTAAAATCAAAAGATGATAGGTCTTTCTCAGTGGCTGCTCCACGTTTATGGAACCCTCTTTCAATGCATATAAATCCTCCCCATCTGTGGATGCTTTTAAGTCTAGACTGTAATTGTATCTTTTTAGTATAGCTTTCAGAATTGATTGAGTGATCAGGGTTTAATTTTTTAATTTGTAATTTTGTTTGTGTGATTATGTAATGATGCTGGAGAGCACTTTGGTCAATGGCAGTTGTTTTAAATATGCTACAGAAATAAAATGTGTATTGTATTGTATTGTATGCTGCCAGCACTGTGAGTTTAGGCCACTTATAACATAGATTTAAAAAAAGTATTTGCAAATAATATTTTTATTTTTAAAATATGTACACATTCTCTCTTCATTGTTTACCTAGTATGCCGCAAATGACTCTACAAAAACTTGAGCGCGTCATTGGATATTACTGATATTACAGTTTTTCTCTATCGATTTGACACATTTCTTCAAACACAGGTCTTAAGTCTAAAAGGGGTTTAAGCCTAAAAGGGGATGGAGTGGGTAGACTAGTGTGTGTAACGAGGTAGAAAAGATGAAGACTGGAACAGGTAGACCAGTGGTTCTCAACCTTTTTTGGGCCAGCGCCCCCTACCCATTATCCAGGTCCCTCACCGCCCCCATCAAATTGTCCTCACTGAATATTAAAGTTGATTATTATTGTGTTTATAATGAGGACTGTTATTATATTTACAGTAATTCAAATGTATGGGGTCATTATGATTTTTAGGAAACGAGATTTCCAAAGTTTTCACTGACCAGCTTAAATGTATTTTGTAAATATAAACATTTATTCATAAAATATTTATTTATTTATTTATTTGAAGTATGCATCCCACTCTAAAAAAGTTGGGACAGAGGCTGCTTTGAAAGACAGCAAGCAGGTGAATTGGTAATGGTGAGGGTGTCATGTTTGGCTATTAATGGAGCTTCTCAGTCTTCACAAGCAAAGCTGCATCATGGCTCAATTTTTTTTTTATATTAACAAAATAAAACTAAGTTGGCCAGTTAAAAAATATTGGATTTTTTTTCTTTGTACTTGAGTCAATTAAATAAAGGCTAAAGAGAACAAATGACATATTCTTAATTTTTTGGCATTTCACAAAACGCCCCAACTTTTAATTGGGGTTGTAGAAAGATGGGAAACATATGCTCCTCATTTTCAAAATAGTTACTATTTTAGTGCTGTCCTGATTTATATATTTGTTATCTTCAATTCAATTTCAAATCTTGCTTTTTTTGACAGTGTGTTGTGCCAGCTATAATATTAATAATAAGAAATGTTTCTTAAGCAACAATCAGCATAATTTCTGAAAGATCATGTGACACTGAAAGCTGTAGTAATGTACTGTAGATGTCAGGATCCTGTCCTGACTGTCTTGTCCTTGTTCAATGTTTCTCTGTTTATTTTGTGTCTAAGCACATGGTTCTGTCTCTGTTTGTGTCTGCCACGTGTTCCTCTTGTCCCACCTCCTTGTTTCCCCTGGTCACGCTCCCCTTGTTTAGTCCTTGTCTGCTTGATTGTTTTCACCTGGTCCTCATGTGTGCTGCTTAATATATTGGGTTCCTTTCCCTTGTATCTCTGCTGGTTCGTTATGGTGTTTTCAGATCCGTGGTCTTGAAGTTTATCTTTTGATCCTGATTAAGTGACTTTTTAATCTCTTATCCTGCTAATTTGTATCCTTGTTTCTATTTGGTTCTCTTTTTGTGTCTTGCTTCAGTGTTTTTGATTTTGGTGCATCCTAGCCTAGTTTACTTTCTGCTTTTGATCTAGTATTTTATCACTTTATTTCTGCTGTTTCAGTTCCTTTTTAGGATCTAAGCTCCTTTACCTTTTTATATTTAATTTGGCTAGTTTTGGATATTCCTTGCCTTTACTTTGGTTTTGTTAGCCATTTGTTTCTTGCTTGTTTTGCATTTTGTCTGTCTTGTTGTGTTTGTGTTGTCTTCGGTCTCGTCTTGTTTGGTCTCGTCCTGCCCTGTTTCCAGAGTTCCCTGGCCACTGACCCCTGCTACCTGCCTGCAGCTCTCTCTCAAGTATCTAGTCTTTTTGGTTCTGTGAGCCTCTACCTGGCAGCAAGACTGGTGCCTCTGAGATCTACATCAAGCTACAGGTTCCTGCCTATTCTTTCTTCTGGAGCTGCCTCTCCTGTGCTCAAGTTTATTGGCATCTCTGACGGTCTCAGTGGTCACCCCTCCTGCCCGTATTATTGTCGTTGTCTGCCCTGCCCCTCTGTTTGGAGTGTTTCACTCCTCACTCTCCCTGCTATTGTAGTCTACATCTTGTTAATAATCACCTTTGTCTGCTCATTTGCATCTGGGTCCCATTCCTTGCAGATCCCTAACAGTAGATTAGCATGAGAAGAAAACACATTTTAAAATGTATTCAAATAGGAAGCGCTTTTTTTTTTTTTTTTTTTTTTTCCAAATGGTAGATTTACTGTTTTTACTATAGGCTGTTTTTTTTTGTTTAAGTGCCCCTATTATGCCTTTTCAAATATGACCTTTCATGCAGTGTGTCATGTAGCTGTATGTGAACATAAACTATCTGCAAAGTTGTGAAGCCGACAGTGCATGATAAATAAAGTTATTGTCTATCAAAAAAAAAAAAGAGTCGGCTCACAATCGTCTGAACAAGTCGTCAGGAATTCGAATCTTTTTCAGTTACGGCCACATGTCACGAAGTAACACATTTGCATAATATCCGCCCACGTTCTATGTCGCGAACAACTTGCCCGCCCACAAACACAGTAAAATTAGCTAAGGAACAGATCTAAAGTCTTTAGAAGAGTCTTTAAAAAAGTTTGTCAATACAATTATTTAGAAATATTGTGCTTAGATTTGTAGTCTTCCTTCTTTACATGTAAATGTCCAAACATTATTCATAATTGAAGTTTGAGAACATTCAGGTGGACAATCAAGATTATTTTGAATGGAACAAGAGCATTATTGATATGATGGTCCAGAACAACATCACCAGCCACAAAGGAAGAGACCTGTGGAGATGATGAGAGGAGCTTGTCAAGCATGGATTCAGCCTTCTCACATTTTTGTTTCCTCTATGATGTACAGCACAGCATGTGTGTAGTGTAGATAAAATGCAATGCAGATGAAATTCTCTTCCAGATGTAAATGAAAGGCAGGATCAATTTAGTGTAATTCGTGTATGTATGCGTATGTATACACTGATCAGGCATAACATTATGACCACCTTCCTAATATTGTGTTGGTCCGCCTTTTGCTGCCAAAATAGCCCTGACCCACTGAGGCATGTACTCCACTAGACCCCTGTAGGTGTGCTGTGATATCTGGCACCAAGATGTTAGCAAACCTGACAAACCTTCTGAAACCTTCAATAATCTGACTACATAATGTTCAGTGTTTTGGGGGAATATTTGTTTCTTCCTGATAATGCTAAATGAGCACAAAATGATCTTTTCTTGACCAGCTGTTTTTATGGAATAATCAATTCAATATAAAAAGGAACAACAAACACTAATGTGATGTGGACTGTTGTTGTATGTTTTTGTAGGTTGTCTGGCTGTATGGTGACAGAGAAAGGCTGTCATTATGTGTCTTCAGCTCTGAGTTCAAACCCCTCACACCTGAGAGAGCTGGATCTGAGCTACAATCACCCAGGAGATTCAGGAGTCAAGCTGCTTTCTGAAAAACTGAAGAATCTAAACTGCAAACTGGACAAACTCAAGTATGTCAAGCAGGAGGAGTTTTGGGGTTTTATTGTTTAACTTCAGATATAACTTTGTATATCTATATGAGTCTAGGAGCTTCTACAGGATGCAACAATCTAAAAAAATTAAAGATCACTAGTCTGAGGAGTGAAATCTAAAATAAACTGTTCAGACAAAACAAATGAACAAAAAACAATATTTTAACTCCCTAACTGGCCACAAAACAAGAACAGACAGTTAAAATACAAAAAAAAGTTAAAACTTCTTGTCTGATAATCTTCATAATCACCAAGTCTGAACTGTAAAAACAGCTGCACAGAGCTTACAAGACACACAAACACATCATACTGACCCACTGTGACGCAGTCTGAGACTGATCCGGAGACGGGCGATCCACATGCGACATCTTTAATAGTAAACAGAGTACACCAGGCAAAGTTCAAAACACCAGCAAACGGGAACAACGAGGAATATCCAAAGAATAAACAGTAATCCAAGCAATAGGGTCGTGGCAGGCAGCAAGATTCAACAAACGATAATAAACAGTCCAGTCGGTAACAGAATAACAATAGAAAGGGAAACGCTCAGGATTGATAATCTAGCTAACCAAAACTTCGCGAAGATCCCGCCAGTCTGGCGGGCTTAAAATGGCCGACTGACGGGAAGTGAACCGGGGGACCCAGAACCGGAAGTGGGAGTCCAGGTACGGGGTTATGGGAAATGTAGTGGGTTAAAAGTCCGGGGAGGGTTCCCGCTGGCGGCGGTCGGAGGGAGCCACAGAGACCGCGGTGGTGACACCCACAAGCTCTCAGAGAAACAAATAAACAGCAGTATAACTTATATAAAATAGTCTTTCATATAACAGTCACTTCAGACAAGTCCACATCACAGATGTCTTCTCTTACACATGCTGTTTCTATCCTGTCTAACAGGAAATTAATGTCAGTGACCCTCACTACACTGCTGATTAAACCATATAGATTATAAAAAAAATAATATGATTTTAAATAACTATCTATGATATAAGCCTACAAATTAACCATATAATTAGGTTTACATTAATGGCTAGTTAACTAATAAGCTAACTGTCTGACACATATGATAATGTTGATTATTACAACTGTCACAATTGATAATTTCTAGAAAATAATGTTTGCACTGCCAGCAGCAAACACACTTTCCTGGTCACCCACTGAAGCTAAACAGGATTGAGCCTGATCAGTACCTGGATGGGAGACCTCCTAAGAGTTAAAATAATAATTAATTCAAATGTATTTATTATTTTTGATATCATGATTGTAGCATGTATTAAAGGTGACATGAAAATACGACTTTTTAAGTGTTTAAGAGCTATAATCGGGTCTCCGGTGCATCTACCAACCCAGTAACTTTGTTTAGGTTAGACTTACTCTGCAAGCTTGTGAAAAAAATGAGTGTGTCAGATTTCGCTCCCCCTGTGACGTAGAAAGGGTATCTTATTATAATATTACCACCCCATAATCTGCATGTTTTTCCCAGCCTCAGAAGAGACAAGAGAGCAGTGGATTTGTTGATTTGTTTACTGTATATTTTTTCATTTCATTTCATTTATTTATTCTCTTTTCATGGTAATGCAACACAAAATACCACAACAATCCAACAACACAACCAAAAATACAATCCATGACAAAAAGAACAGGAGTAGGATGAAGAAAAAATCTTATAAACTCCTACCCCATTCTAGTATTATAAAATTTACAAATTAAATTAGATGACCTCACAGACATGAAGAGAAAAGGAAAAATCCTTCCAATATTATTAATTAACTTACACAACGTTAAACAAACAAAACATCAATTTTACAATTATAATAATTCTGACAACAAAGAAAAAAAAATAAAAAGAAATAAAAATTATTTATTAAAATTATATTACGCTGCTGACACACAGATCTAATAAACATGCAATTTCTTTTCTAGCTGTTTGTCTTCACAGACATAACCAACTGTTTTTGTAACCAGGGCTTGATATTAACACCCACCAACCCACCAAAAATGGAGGTGGTTTTCAGCAGTGGCGGGTAACACGGTCACTTCCACTAGACACTTTGGCAGGTTGAATTTTATAACAGAGCTCGACATTAATGCTTGTCTGGGACAAGTGGATTTTTTGAAGGGCACGTGAAAGAGAATTTTACTTGCCTGACCAGACACCTAATCTGATTAAAACATCTAATTAGGGAAGCACTGACATTTTGGCGAGAATGATTCTGTTTTTAATACCTTTGTTGTAAACGGCAATTGATAGTGAATAATGTATTGACAGTATTAAGGTCACACCAGTTGAGGATCTCACAGCCTGTCTATACAATCAATACAAGTAAACACAACTGCACAAGAAACATACTGCTGTAAAAATCTAGTTTTACTTTTAGATATACAATGTGTCACGACCAAGAGACTGCAGTTTTCCTTGAAAACCACACTTGTAAATGTGACACTGATTTTGGATAACGAAAATGGTTAAAAACAAAGATCACAGCAGAACAGTCACGTAACGCTGAGCAACATAAACAACATGATTCGCTGTTTCTGAATGAATAATTTGCAGTGGTGGGCAGTAACAAAGTAGTTGTACTTCGTTACTGTACTTAAGTACATTTTTCAAGTATCTGTACTTTATTGGAGTATTTTTATTTTGAGTAACTTTCACTTTTACGTCACTAGATTCCAAAGCGTAAGATCGTACTTTTTACTTCACTACATTTTATAAAACATATCGTTACTCCTTTGCTACGTGCTCTGAGATGCAGAAGCAGTGTCTGATTCATGAACAAATTGATTATTTTCAGTGAACCTGTTAAACTGATTCACCAATCGCACCAAATGAATCATTGACGAATTAGAATGATCCGATTGCAGCTGTTCTCGAGTCGACAACCCATTGATTCAAATGATCCGTTTAGAGCGAGTCTCCAGTCAACTGAATTCACAAGTAAGAATCGGGAGATCGTGTGCGTACGCGCGATTGATGCTGCAAAAAGTAAGTTACTAATGTCGAATATTAGGATTAATTATTGTAACTGAAAATCATATTTACGTCCGTTGTTTGTGAATTACATCTGCTGTAAAGGGTGATCTGTTTCTGAAATGCTTCAGACGCATCAATATCAGTGTCTCTGCTTTAGGTCAAAAACGAAAAATTTAAATAACAGATTAAATAAAATAACTCATGTATGTTCATATTCCCTGCTGCTGTAATGTTAGCAGTTTTACTAAAATGCTACACATGTAACCCTACGTAACGTCTGTTTTTATATTGTTTAGCAACAGTATAAATTTTTATATTGTTTCGATTAGCTAGAATAGACAGATATGAATGTTTATTCATAACCATACTGAAAATAAGTAAATGTTGTTAGCTGATGCTAACTGTCTAGCTAACAAGCTAGCTGGTGCTAAGTTGAGGTAATTTTTAGATATAAAGTCCAAATATTTTTATTCAACAACCTAGATAGATTACATCCGAGGGAAAAAGAAAGGATGTGATGTTCAGAACATGGTAACTACAGTAATTATCAAAGTGGGAATTGATGCCCTCGGGGGGCATTTGGCCAGGGGTGTTTTTACACAGACAATGTTTGAAAGGAAAAAAATCATTATGAAAATATAATTATATTTTCCTTAAAATGTTCTTGCTAACTTCAGGCCTTATTCTCATGTCATATATAACTGTGACGTTATGCAAAACAAGAAGCTTTAAAACACTTTTTTTTATTATTGGTGAAAATGAGATGGTCAAATCTGTTTTCTCTCAGCGACATTGCAGTGTAAGCTTCACATTGAATATTACTACTACTTATCACTCTCATCAACGTAGTCCATATCAACAACAAAAATGTATTTTTACACCATATAGTGGTTATTTTGGGAAAATCCCAAGTATTTTGAGCAGTACCATTATAAAAAAAAATATGTGCTAATATAAAATTCAATTAAGTAGTCTATATAAAATTGCAAATTAAATCTATCAGTACTTTTTTTCTGAAGTACATAAAAAATCGGGTACTTTTGTACTTTCACCTGAGTAAAATTGAAAGAGGAGCATTTTTACTTTTACTGGAATAATATTTTATTATACATATCTGTACTTTTACTCAAGTACTTGACTTGTGTACTTCATCAACCACTGATAATTTGAGTCAATGATTCAGTGATCCGTTCATGAAGACGGGCACTTGCTTCATTCTTGAATGAATCAGCCTTGTTTGAAGGCATGACTCAGTGACTCATTCATTAAAACAGTCACTTGCTGCCACCTATTGGCGCTTTACTTTTATATTTAATTATGGAAAACCACTAGCCACAGTGGCTGGTGAGCAAAAAAGTTAATGTCAAGCTCTGTTTTTAACTCATGTATTTTGAACGTAAACTTGTGTCTTTGACAGTTTAAGCAATAAGACATTAAAGAGAGCTTAGTTTAGTACTTACATGCCGTGTGACAGACACTTTCTGTCCGTGTGCTGTGGATGTGTGCGCTCAGAAAACCATATATCAGAAGTTTAAACTGAAATGCCTATAAAACACATGATTTCAGTGTGATGTACATGATAATCAAAACCAGACATTTTGATTTGGAAGAGATCTGAGAAATGAGCTGTAAAGGCACAGCTCTGTTTGGGAAACAGGGTGGGGAGCAGCAGCTCATTTGCATTTAAAGAAACATGCATGAAAACTGTTTCTGCTTCCACTATGATATAATAAATGATCTGTGGGGTATTTTGAGCTGAAACTTCCCAGATGAATTCTGGGGACACCTGAGACTCAGGCTACGTTCACACTGTCAGTTTTGGGATTGACAACCACATTAACTTTCAGGTGTGAGTCTTGAAATGTCCCGTTCACACAGCAGCTAACAGTAGCGTCTGGAATACTGTTTGTATGAGCGTGCAAAGGGAATCAAGACTGTATTCCTTATCAGTAACCAAAGTAATATCCAAGATGGCGATGTCCATAAAATTGAAAGTCCAATCACTTTCTGACACGACAAGAGACACGGGCCATGCGTTCATCCATCAAACCTACGTTATCCGACAGCAGGTTTTAAACTTGGGTGTAGAGAGGAGTAGACAAGAGCAGCTCCGGTGGAGATGAGATATAAACTTTCAGATGACATACAGCTCATTTCTCAGTCACTCAGTTTCTGAGTTTGTGCGTCAGAGCCTCTCTCACACTGAATGACGAGACAGTTGTTCAGTCCTGTTCTGTTCACACAGCGCGTGTGTTCTGACAATGTGATTTGTGAGTCCTGCAAATGTACGGGTGTGAGTTTGGTTATAGAATATGTAAATTGTCACACCCATTAATAACTGTACTGTGTGTGAATATAACAGTATAAAGGGCTCAAATACAGGACTGACAACTGTATTCTGCTGCTGTGTGAACGTGGCCTTATATTACATTTTGTAAAATGGGGCATAATGGCTCACCTTTAACAGGTGTTAGCATTGCTGGTGTGTTTTAAAGCATGTTTAACATGTTGTTTTATCTCGATAATCTTTTCAAAATCATTGAAAGTCAAAATCGTAATTAGGTTGACTTGGTAACTAGGTTGACTTCTTCTTCTTTGGGACTTTTAAAATCATCTTCTGGAGTTTTCAAGATACAGTTCATCCACCAAATACAGCTCAGATCCTCAGACTGTTCTGATTTAGTATGCTGTTATATTTTCTAACTGATCAGATTTATGGTTTTCATAAAAATGACAATTAAAACTGGGAAAAATCTCATTAACAATGTTTTCAGACAAAAATGGGAAACTTTTTATGTGTTTCACCTGTTCTTTTACATTGGGGACTGAAAATGCATCATTTTGAAGATAGGTTTCAAAGTGCATGTTTTTGAAAATGCCATCGTTGTTGTTTCTGTGTAAACACCCAATATGGGAATCTTTAGGAACTTTAGGAAGAAATTCTTTGTTGTAGGGCCTGCTCTCTTCTTCCACCGTGTCATCTGTTTATAAACTTCTCAGTTTCTGTATCCAAAACACTGAAGTGATATATATATATATATATATATATATATATATATATATATAAAATATAATATTTTTTTTTCTCTGCAAATACTGCAGTGTGCTGGATGCAGTGTATAAACAGATGACAAGGTGGAAAAAATGTCAGGCTGGTATATGTGGCACAATGTTGCCTATTTAAACATGAAGCTTAGCATAAAGACTTTTTTCTAGCACGTATAGAAGAAAGATGAACATAGGTATACGAAGAAGAAGAATATCACTTTATGTGGTTAAACAGGTATTTCAGAAAGTACTTTTTACAGACTTTATTATGTTGTAGATTTAAAGACCTTTAAAAGTTTGGGCACCCTGCATGGTCACTACATGGCAATGCTCTCTTTGGCGAATATCACTGCCTGTGAAATCGTACAGTTTACAGCTTTTTGAGTAATAGGGTATTCAAAATGTAATATGTAAAATGTCAGTAAAATGAATCATATTAATTTTGGCCCTACTTGACCACTCACAACACCCTGACTCAATCAGTACAACAACATTAATCTTAACATATTGTGGCCCATCTGATTTCAATTTCTTAAAAGAAACCATATATTTACACATCTACTCTACAGCAAAATATAACATTTAATTACTTTCATGTCACAGATGCACTCTCTTCAGATGATCTTGACAAATCTGACATAAAATATGAAAAATCAGTCACAAAAAGATTAAAAGTAGTACAGCAGGAAGGCACATTATTACACTATTTACATAGTATATTGTGTAATTAAATTTCACTAACCACTAATAAATACATAAATAAAAACTGCTACATGGCATATATTTAATGAATCTAAATACAAATATTGAGAATGTTTGACAATCAGCGGAAAAAATAAACTCACAAAGCCAAAGACGCTCAGTGCTGTGGAGTCTTCATGATGCAGCAGCAACTGACACAAAAACAAAGGAGAGAAAAAGAAAAAGCATCACTGATTATGAGTCAGATTATACATATATCCGTACAAATTGTAATGTACAAATTTTTAATTAGTGGTTATTGACAGAATGACTGCTAGATTGATCACATACTTACACATAACAATCTGAAAAAAAGAAAGAAAAAACAAATAAGCTATTACTTAAAATAGTAATGCATGTGTGTGAGTGTGTGTGTGTGTGTGTGTGTGTGTGTGTGTGTGTATGCAGGTTTAGGCATTCTCGGGAGCAAATATTCACACAAGCAGTAAAACCTGAACTTATTACATTTTTTGGGTCTGACACGTATGGCTCATAGTAGGGCTGAATGAGGCTAAATGTGCCGTTTCTCAACCATAATCGGGCCAGATCCACTGATCCCAAGCCTAGCCAAATCTGGCAACCATTACTGGGCCAAAGCTGAGAGAGAGAGAGAGAGAGAGACTGTGTAAAAAAGACTAAAAAATGACATTACAAACTCCTTGATGAGAAAGATAATGTAGCTCTTCAGCGGCGGAGCTATTTTATTGATAAAATTGGGAGGCAGCACTGAAGTTTCTTTGTTACTGTAAGTGTGTGTGTGTGTGTGTGTGTGTGATTTGAGTGTGTGACTGAATGTTAAGGTGACCAGATTTTTGAAATGAAAACCGGGAACATTTCCTAGTTCAGTGGAAAAAAAATATCACTGAAATCTCTTTTGTGATTATCTATAATTTCAAAAATGGACACAATATATTTTTGTAGCCTATATGATATTGTTTTTTAATTGTTGTGGGCTCCATATATTAGTTAATAATTACAGTGATGTTTGAGAATCAGACTTACCCTAGTTTTTAATATAATTCACCAAAAATCACACTATGAAAAATATTAGTAACTATTGCAAATAGCAAACACATCAAAACAATATAACACAATTATGGCTTTACAAAAACACATTAAAATAAAACAATAAATATGAGAACATGATAAAACTGTATTTAACAAATGTTTGATATTTTCTAACTGTATTTAACATTTTCACAAACTGAGTACAGTAATTACAACTTTACAAATTTTATGTTTGCTTTTGATCTTTTCTATCCCTTTTCAGGCTTATTATTTTGCATGTTAATCTCATTTTTGCAAAGTATGTGCTTTTTACAAATCTAATTGTGGAAGTGTAATTGATTCATTATTTTTCTTTTATGTATACAGTCGTGGTCAGAATTGTTGGTACCCTTGTTAAATATGATCAGAAAAGGCTGTGAATATAAATCTGCATTGTTTATCCATTTGATCTTTAATTAAATAATATAATATATTAAAATATCTAATAAAAAAAACACATTGTGAAATAAATAGTGTGTCTCTAATACACAATGGCCACAATTACCCTTAGAAATTCTTGAGTAAAATCTTTCTAAAGTATATTTCCATTCATATTTCTATTTTTTAGCACAGCAGAATGACAAAGAACATGAAATTATCCAGGAGTGTAAATGTGAGGTAATACAAAGACCAAATTCCCTTAATTATTGATCAAAATGATAAAAAACAAAGAATATATATTTCTGATGTGCAGCAAAAGATTGTTAAGCCTCGCAAATTAGAAAGTGTCTATAAGAAAAGAGCTCAAGCACTGAAAATCAACAATAATGAAGTTCTAATCAACTAAAGACGTTACAAATCTGCCTGTAAGAGGACGTGTGTCTGTATCGTCCTAATGCATGATGAGGAGGAGAGCTTGTGCCAAAGATCAAATGAATAAACAATGCAGATTTATTTTCACAGCCTTTTTTATCATATTTACTGAGGACACCAACAATTCTGACCACGACTGTATATATTTCTCATGTTGTAGTTGTGATGATGGAAGTTTCAGGAATGTTTAATATTGTGTGTAAAACAATCCTGCAACATTATCATGTGTGTTGTTGTACAGTGAACACAAACAGTCGCCTATTAGTTTGTTTTACCTGTAATGTTAGTATGTTACTGCCTTGAAACCAATAACGGTGTCTCTTTTGACGATATTGCGTTTTGCTCTTGTCCAGATTCTTCATGGTTAAAGTACAAAGTAGCGGCGCAACCAAATAATCAGTAACAGCTCACAGCGCCTCTGCTGCTGAAAATAATCACAATCACATGATTACTAGCTGCTGATATTGGTCGAGCTTTTACAGAGCATTTGCAGGTTGTTTTGAATGTGCTGTAAAACGGGGACATTTTTGGGGACACATCCAGTCAGGGACAGGACAACAAAAACCAGGATGTCTGGTCACCCTACTGAATGTGAGATATATGGAGATACACAGCCCTACTAGCAACCGCCCCATGTACCCTAGCACTGCACAGCAACACCCTAGCAACCACCCTGTGTACCTTGACAACAACATGGCAACAGCCTAGCCACCACTCCAAGTACCCTGGCAACTGCATAGCAACAGTGTAGTAACCACCTCAAGTACCTTAGCAACTGCATAGCAACCACCCTCAGTACCTTAGCAACTGCATAGCAACCACCCAAGTACCCTGGCAACTGCATAGCAACAGTCTAGTAACCACCTCCAGTACCTTAGCAACTGGATAGCAACAGTTAGTTGACTGTCTGAATGTGTGTTTTCTAGTGTGGATCATGGAGGAGAATCCAGGATTACAGCAGGACTGAAGAAATGTACGTCTACAAACACACACACACACACACGTTGTGGTTACATGTTTTATGGGGACATTCCATAGGTGTAATGGTTTTTATACTGTACAAACGGTATTTTCTATCGCCCTACACCTAAACCTAGCCCTCAAGGTCCCCACAAGGTCAAAATTTACTGGTATTACTATCCTTGTGGGGACATTTGGTCCCCATAACGTGATAAATACCAGGTGCACACACACACACGCACACACACACACACAGCTGTAGTGATTGTTGTTGTGTTATAAATGTGTCTGTTCTTGTGTTCAGGGGTTTGTTTTCTCACACTGGATCCAAACACAGCAAACACTCAACTCATTCTGTCTGAAGAAAACAGAAGCGTGACAGGTGTGGAAGAGAAACAATCGTATCCTGATCATCCAGACAGATTTGATGTGTGTCAGGTGTTGTGTAGAGAGAGTGTGTGTGGACGCTGTTACTGGGAGATTGAGTGCAGTGGAGATGATGTGTTAATATCAGTGTCATATAAGAGCATCAGCAGGAAGGGATGGGGTGATGAGTGTGAGTTTGGATGTAATGATCAGTCCTGGAGTTTGGACTGCTCTCTTGACAGTTACTCAATCACACACAATAACATACTGACTGAACTCGCTGTGGATGATGATGATTATATCAATAGAGTAGGAGTGTCTGATGATGATGATGAAGATGATGATGATGATGATTATATCAATAGAGTAGGAGTGTCTGATGATGATGATGATGAAGATGAAGATGATGATGATGATGATGATTATATCTATAGAATAGGAGTGTATGTGGATGAGAGTGCAGGAACTCTGTCCTTCTACAGCGTCTCCAGAAACACAATGAGTCTCATCCACACAGAACAGATCACATTCACTCAGCCGCTCTATCCTGGGTTTTATGTTGGTTCTGGATCATCAGTGAAACTGTGTTGATGAATCAGAACAGACTGATGAGAGATTCTACCCATAATGCTTTGAGCTGATGATGAATCAGTAAGAGTGAGATGTTCTGGAGTCTCTTCATGACATTAATACTGCAGCTCAACTTCTGTCACTCAAATAACAGTCAGAATAAATGTGTGTCAGAAATCACCATATAGACAGTAAGATCAGTGTGTGTGTGTCTATATTTGTGTTTTTATTGTCGTGTCTCATCAATCATTCATTTTATTAGTGTTAAAAATGTCAAAATGTCACAATCTTAATGAAGATCATGTCATTCATTTCTCTTGTTTTTGTGCAGAAATAATAAAACAATAATAAATCAAGTTGAGATCAGATTTTAATTGATGTTTGTATCATGAATATAATCGATTCCTCACAAGACTGAAATGAACTTCTGACATTATAAAATATGACTTTAATCACAGCATTTACTATAATACAATATTTTGTAACTACAGTAAAGCTGTATTCAGTTATGGGATCTCTTTAAATAAAAAACCTGTCAAAATATATTTTAAACTATTTTCAAAGTTTTAAAATTAATGTGTTTTTTTGGGGGGGAATAAATAAATATGAAGTTTATTATAAATATTATTATATTTCCAATCTTTTTTATTGGCATTTTGTCAGGGAAAGTCCATGTGTTTTAATCACAGTATATTTACAAAAATCTTTTTTTTTTATTATTATTTTTTTATTATTTGTACATTGAATTGATTTAAATATTTAATATAATATTTGTAATAGCACTTTTTAGTAGTTTAAATTAATTTAATTATAAATAAATAATAATAGCAACCAAAATATGAATTTAATTGAATTAAAATTATAACAAATCAATAAAAATAAGATGATTATGATTATAATACTATTATACTCTTAAATAAACAGTATGTATGCATAAAATAAAATAATGTATGTAACAATATTATTATCGTTATTAATAATAATAATTATAAATAATAAAATATTATTTTGGGTATTATTACTATGTAAATTCTAACAAATAAAGACAAATATATATTATGACTGCAATAATCGTAACAGCACAAATATCAATAATATAGTATATCCATTATATTTTTTTAATTCAAAATATAAAACATTATTGCAATATGTATTTAATAAAAAGGCAATAAAATTATTCTTTTTTTATTCAGTAAAAGCCAAAATATGAATTAATAAAATTATAAGATAATAAAATGTAATTGCAATAATAATATTGTAATATAAATATATTGTAATAATCTTGTAAAATTCTGTAAAACTGAGTAAAAATTCAATAATCATTATTGATAATAATAATATTTATTATTGTTATTATAGGATTAAAATACTACATATTTTACTTTACAACAATCAGTTTTTTTTAATTGATTTTTGTTAACATTTTATTAATAGTAATGCAAAGTTCTTTATTATTATTATTATTATTATTATTAAACACTCTCTTTATATTTTAACTACTGTTGGATTATTGCAATTTTTATGTTTTTGCTTATTTGTTATAATTAAGATAAACATATTAAATATAATATCTTTTATTATTGATATTATTATTATTATTATTGTTTTAAATTAAATTAAATACTGACATTTTATTTTACAGTGCAATATGATTACAGTAATAGTAAGAGTTTTTATTTATTTGTGTAATCTGTATATTTACAATAAAGTAAAAATAATATTTTGTTTATTACAGTTTTTCTCCATTGGTTTGGCTCATTTCTTGAAACAGAAATTACATTCTCAAAATTCTAAGATCATTTGGCAAAACAGTGTTACAGTTTAGCACAACACTATAGCTCACTTGCAAAAGCTCATATCTCTCCAAAAACAGTTCACTCATGCATCAAAACTAAATTCCTTTCCCATATAAAAAGTCAGTGCCACAAAAATGGCAAATATCCTTCTCAATTGCTTTGGCTCATTTCTTGAAACAGACCGGACATTCTCAACACTCTTGGTGCTTTTGCCAAAATAATGTGGATGGTTCGGCACAACACCATGGTTCACCTGCAACAGCTCATACCTTTCCCAAAACAGTTCACTCATGTGTCAAAACTAAATTTCCTTCTCATTTAAACAGTCAGTGCCCCCAAAATGCTTCGTCCCTTTGGCATTGTGTAAGCACTGCAAGTCAAAATGTTTAGATGTTTTGTCACTATGGCAAAGGACCACTAAAATATCCCTCATGTCCACCGTACAGTCTTAGCCCAGTCCTTCATTGACAATGGTTACTGTACTGTTTTTGTCTAGCTAACAGAATACAATTGTGTCCAAAACTGAAAAAAAGAAATAGGATTTTAGGGTAAGAGTAGCCTCCAAGGTTTGACGTCACACATTGCACTCATACTGCCAAGGAAATGGTAACTCCTTTTTTTATTGTAATGAGCAACCACACACAAAGTAACTTCCATATATCAGAGCAAAAAGAAACTGTATACAGCATAATAAATTGTAATATAAACACACAAACAAAAAACTAGAGTGCTATAAATAAAGCTGGAGTTTCATAACAGTTCTTCACTGCCCGCCGTCCTCACCCTCCTGACCATCCACACGCTGCAGTCTGTGTGGCCACAGATTCTCGTCCACATCACAGCGTATATTCTCCCTTGCGATGCAAAGAGGGAAGAAACGGTGTGAATGTCGCAACCATCCCCTACAATGATCTCCTGTTATATCTTCACATGCAGCGTCCATTGCATGGAGCAGGGAGCTCTGATCTTGAGCCCGATGCTCATACACTCTCCATCTCCAAGCGGAGAAAAACTCCTCAATAGGATTGAAGAAAGGAGAGTAAGGTGGTAGGAACACCATGACCATCCTTGGATGGGTAGTAAACCAGGCCCTGATGAGCGGGCCACGGTGGAAATTCACATTGTCCCATACAATGACATATTGTGGTAGGTGAGGCCCTACGAGACCTCTCTCATTTTCAGGGATCAAATCAAAATGAAGGCGGTCCAAGAAGATGAGGAGCTTCTGTGTACTGTATGGGCCAAGACTGGGGATATGAGTGGCCACACCATTCTCAGATATGGCAGCACACATAGTTATATTGCCCCCTCTCTGGCCTGGGACATCCACTGTGGCCCGGTGGCCAATAATATTACAGCCACGTCTTCGGCCCTTGGCCAGGTTGAAGCCAGCTTCATCCACAAACACAAGGATGTGAGGGGTCTCGTTTCCTTCCAATGCCATTATTCTCTACAATAGTGAAAAAAAACATCAAATCAGTCATACAGAAGAGTCATACACTACAGTTACAGACAATTACATAGGAATGTTCTATGTTCTCCAAAAGTTCAGTATACTACAGGCCACTACTCCAGTGGTTCCAAACCTGGGGTACATGTACCCCTGTGCAGAGGTAGTACAGGGGGTATTTGACAGAAAGGGGAGGGGGGAAATCATCAATGATAGACTTACTGAAATGTTACAGTAAAACCCACAGTATTAGATTTACATGGGAGGCCCTAATTGCAACTCTTTAACCCTTTTTTTTATTTTATGTTATATTCCTCAAAATAAGGATTATACTGATAATTGCATCATATAGTAAGCTGCAGTTTTTAGGCAAAATGTTGAAGTCAGATAAATCAAATACTTTCATCCTGGATGACCTGGATACAAAGTAAAGTGGGTACTGAAGCCAAAAAAGTTTGGGAACCACTGCTGAATTGTAAAAAGGTTATAATGATGGACAACCAGTAACTGACTTACATGTACATACTGGTACCGCAGCTCTTTCACTCTATCAGAGTTCCTCTCAAATGGTACCCTGTAAATTTGCTTCATTGTCATCTGATGCTTCTTCAATGTCCGGTCAATTGTGGAAATGCTTATAGAGTTGACATTTTGGAATATGGCATTATCTTGTAGGATTGCAGCGCGGATCTGTCTCAATGTGATGGCATTATTTGCCACAGTGTGCAGTGTCCTGTCCTATACAACATATAATTCCATCATTCACTGACTACATACCTGTTTTCCCTGCGAAAGGTTTGGATGATGCAGGAGACTGTAGAGCGAGGCACATTAGGCTGCACTCGGCGACCTGCCTCCGCCATTGTGAGGCCATGGTTGATGACATGGTCTATAACTGTGGCCCGAATTTCATCCGGGACAGCACAGTGTCTTCGTGCACCACGGCCTCTTCCACCTATTCCACCACCATGCACCCTTACTCCTCCTCTTCCTCCTCTTCCGCGAGCAGGCAGCTGCCCTTGTTCATTTACTTGGCCAGGTGCCTCCATGTTCAGAAATAGTACTGGTCCTGCATGGTCAAGCTCTTTACACACATGTTTGGCAGCATTCACAGTCATGGGCAGCACCTGTCAGGTAACTAAACATACTGTTTGATTGGTCATCTGAGATGTGTGAAACTCCTCCTTCATTAGTCAAGTTCTAGTTTCACCTGACTGTCAATTGCTGTAATAAATTGTAATCAAATGTTCCAAGGATTCACCTACTGTATGGTATTCATGGTATTATGGTCTTGACTAATTTTGACAATTGAACAGACTATTGTGCATGTAATGACTTATACAATGAAATGACGCTGACACATTTTGGAGAGAACAACCATTAGACTGAGAATTAACAATCAGTTTAGATCAACAAGATCTATTCACTTGGAAATTGTGCTAAATGTAGGCTATCAATCATTTGCAAAGATGTACTTAGACATTTGCAATTTGATGAAATGAATGAGAAATTCAATTCTGTTGTGAACAATTGCCAAGTGGTTTGGAGGTTTGTCCATGTTGTTTTGAGAATGTAATTTCTGTTTCAAGAAATGAGCCAAACCAGTGGAGAAAAACTGTAATATAAATTGCAATAAATAGTAGTAGTAATAATAATACTACATGAAAAATCTATATTTAATATTTAGAATTTTCATATTATACCATTTTATTTCCTTAATGTTATAACAATTGCAAAAAAAAAAAAAAAAAAAAAAATAATAATAATAATAGAACACTAATAATGTTATGTACAATAATAATAATAATAATAATTTGATATCGATGTAAATATTGCAATTACAACATATTTTAACTTTTAATTATTAAATAAAATTAATATTTTGTTTTATTATAATTATTTATGATAAATATATGATATAAGATATATTAAACATTGTAATATTATTGCAATATTTATTTTTAAAAAAATATTATTTAATTTATTTGTTTAATTGTTGTAATTTAAACAATAAAATATAGTTAATATATTAACATTTTGTTATTATTATTACTGAATATTATTGATAACATGTCTTATATTTGTTATAATTTAAGTTGTAATAATAGCCAAAATATTAATTTTATTTTATTATTAAATACTATTGCAGTTATCATATTGCTCTGTAATATAAAATGTTAGTGTATAATAATAATAATAATAATAATAATTGTTTCTCTTGTTGTTTTATAATAAGCATAAAGAAATATTATGATTGCAGTAATCCTATCACATTCTAAAATAAAAATTGAGAATTTAATAACCAAAATAATACGAATTATTTTTTAAAATTAAAACAGTTACTATTACAATAATCCTATTGCACTGTAAAATAAATGATGTACTGACCTTTTATTTACAGTACAATATGATTATTGCAATAGTAATTGTTTAATTGAGTTTAAATGCTATAATTTACAAATAAAATAAAATTATATATTTTATTTTATATTATTATTATTATTATTATTAAAACATTTTTTTCTTTATTTTAAATATACCAATAAACAAATCAATAAAAACTATTTGACATTTAACAACAACAACAGCAACAACAACAATGATTTATTATTATTTAAATGTCAGTAAATCCATTTAAATGGTACTGCTGTAAAATAAAAAGTCAGTATTTTAATTCAATTTATAATAAATAATCTTATAATAATAAAATAAAAATTACATTTTGGCTGATTTTTTTCAATTTTTTATTGAATAAATATTGCAAAAATATTATTGCAATAATAATAGTTAATTTAAATAATACATTTATAATATATTATATAATTGATATGTTTGTTAATGTCTATTGTAATAACATATTTAACATATTTCTGTTACTTATATTTGTTATAATTTAAATGATAATAATACCTAAAAATATGAATTTTATTTTATTATTGAAAACTATTGCATTAATCATATTGCACTGTAAAATAAAATGACACTTAATAATAATAATAATAATAATAATAATAATAGTAATAATAATAATATCCAAAGTAATTTTTATTTTACCGTTTTATTTTAACAATAAAGAAATGTTATAATTGCAGTAGTCCAATCATACTGTAAAATAAAAAGTGAGTGTTAAAAAAAAAATTATATATATTTTACTGAATTATAACAGTTACTATTACAATAATCCTGTTGCACTGTAAAATAAAAAGTCAGTGTTGTTGTTGTTGTTGTTGTTGTTGTTGTTGTTGTTGTTGTTGTTGTTATTATTATTATTATTAACAACAACATATTTTTTTATTTTAAATATACCAATAAACAAATCAATAAAAATGATTTCAGTATTTTACAACGACAATGATATTTTTTTTTATTTTTATTATTATTATTATTCAAATGTCAATAAATCCATTAAAATGGTACAACTGCTGTAAAATAAAGTCAGTATTTTAACTCTTTTATCATTATTATTAATATTATTATTATTATTATAATGATTATTAATGCAAAATCATATTTGGGGTATTGTTGTTAATGAAATAAAATAAAATAATAATATAAAGAATAAATAAATACTACCTTTTTAAAATGAATTAATATTGCAATAATAACAGTTTTAATTTAAATAATACATTTATAATATATTATATGATTGATATTTTTGTTAATGTCTATTGCAGTCATAACATATTCATCATATTTGCTATAATTTAAATGATAATAACAGCTAAAAATATGAATTTTATTTTATTATTAAATACTATTGCATTAATCATATTGCACTGTAATGATAACTGTAATAATAATAATAATAATAGTAACAATAATAATAACCTAAATAATTTTTATTTTGTTTTATTATAACAATAAAGACATTATGATTGCAGCAATCCAGTCATACTGTAAAATAAAAAGTGAGTATTTAATAAAAACAAAATATTAATTATATACATTTTACTAAATTATAAGTTATTATTACAATAATCCTGTTGCACTGTAAAATAAAAAGTCAGTATTTTATTATTATTAATATTATGAAGTACTGACCTTTTATTTACAGTACAATATGATTATTGCAATAGTAATTTTTTTATTGAGTTTAAATATTAGAATTTAAAAAATAAAGTACAATTATATTTTGTTATTGGTGTTAATATTACTATTATTATTATTAACAACAACAACATATTATTTTTAATTTATTTTAAATATACAAATAAACAAATCAATAAAAATGATTTCAGTATTTTACATAAAAATATTATTATTATTATTTAAATGTCAATAAATCCATGAAAATGGTACAACTGGTACAAATAAAAAGTCAGTATTTTGACTCTTTTATAATTATTATTATTATTATTATTATTATTATTATTATCAATGCAAAATCATATTTGGGGCGTTGTTGTCAAAATAAAATAAAATAATAATATAAAGAATAAATAAATACTGTTTTTTAAAATGAATTAATATTGCAATAATAACAGTTAATTTAAGTAATACATTTATAATATATTATATTATTGATATTTTTGTTAATGTCTATTGCAGTCATAACATTTCTATATTTCTTATCATATTTGTTATTTAAATGATAATAATAGCTAAAAATATGAATTTTATTTTATTGTTAAATACTACTGCAGTAATCATATTGCATTATAAAATAAAATGACAGAGTATAGTAATAATAATAATGATAATAATAAACCAATAACATTTTATTGTTTTATTATAACAATAAAGAAATGTTATGATTGCAGTAATCCAATCATACTGTAAAACAGAAAGTGAGTATTCAATAAAAACAAAATATTCCTTATATGTTTTGAATTATAACAGTTATTATTATAATAATCCTATTACACTATAAAATAAAAAGTCAGTTTTTTATTATTATTAACATACACTGATCTTCTATTTACAGTACAATGATTTGTTTAACTGATCAAATGAAAACAACAGTAAAATTCATATTTTGTTAATAATAACACTTCTCTTTTGTTTTCAGCAGATTTATAAACACTTCTCATTATAAATGTGGGAAAGGTTGATGTGTTTTGCGTTTTAAACGCACATTATGAGCGACTCAAACTCATTTTCATAATTCATGAAATAAATGTGTTGAAGTTGAAAACGCAGCATGTTTTCCTCTGTTTGATTTGTTAAGATTATTTATAGTCGGGCGCAGGAGACATTTTCTCCCGACCACTAGGGAACAGTGTTGGCAGTGAAACACAGATACTTCCTCGAGACGCCACAAGAAATTCTCAATGTAAGTGATTGATCTTAATATGTGTCATCTATTTTAAAATGAAATTTTTTTTACTGAATGTTTTGATATCCTGGTAATCTTAATGTATCGATTCATGAATCATAAATCAGAACATAAATCAATATTATTTTTGATTTAGACAGTTTAGTTTTGTGGACACAATCTGGGAACTATTATAGCATATTGTGTAAAATTGTCATGGTTTCATCATTTCCTGACAATGTTCAGCAATGCCTCTTTCAGATGAATGGTCAGCAAAACACTGTCCTGGTAGCATCTTCAGTCTGTGTGGATGGGATTAAGTATGCACCAGACATGATTGTTTCTGTTGGTTCGTGTGCCATTCTCCCAGATTTCAGACAGATTACAAAACTTGTAGTTATTAACATTCAACTGACTTGTGACTTCACGTTGCAGTATGAAGATCCTGACTTCAATAACACGTTATGCAATCTCAGTGATATGAGTGACCTTCCTTATAAAGCAACACTGAAAGTTATTCCACGTGCTTCTGTGATTACTCCTGACAGCCATTGACATGTCTAACACAGCAGAATCAACGCCCAGCACATCAGATACCCAAATTCTGTCATCTGACAGTTCAAACTCATCCAGCAAACATCAGTGGCCCAAGATTTTTGAGATTCCTTTTCTGTTGATGTCAACTATAGACTGCAACAAGGAGACCTACTTCATATGAGGGATGGAACTCATCTAAGTGTTTCTAGAGATATGAAACATGAAATACTGCAAAAGCTAGCAGAATGCATGTACTCATTTAAGGCGTACCGTACTGATGAAGACTTTGCGGAAGTTGCCACAACCCTTATCAGCAAGCATCCCTGCCTTCGAGAGCATGGGTCATCGACGGGGTGCGGTGGGTGGAAAAATAGGCTTAAATTTAAGATGGACAATTTTCGCTCAAAACTTCGTAAAGCTGGATGCATTGATGTCACAGTTAATGGGGGAAGAAAGGGCAAGTACTGTCCTGAAGGACAACCCCCAAAACAGAACATAAAAAAACACGAAGAGATGAAACGAATTAACTCCCAAATTTCCCTTTAGGAAAGGACAAAATATCTCTTGAAAAAGATAGGGAACTGCTTGTTGAAGAAATGCGAAAACGAGCACCAAACAAGACCCTGGTTGCCCACAAGATGGACCAAACATTTCCCTTATGAAGAAAAGAAATAGTGGAAACAGAGCCACCGATCAGAGCAATGTTGGAACGCTGGCCAGCGCTATTTACAGAGCATAAGGTAAAAAATGTTATTGTAATTGGTTATTTCCATTTGTATCGTTGCTTAAATGATTTTGTGTTGGTAGGTCTTTGCAGAATTCACCAGGATAGCCTGCAAGAACCTTCAGAATGAATTCTTTGGTGAATTAGACAAAGATACAGCCTGTCTAATGAAGATTTTCAAGTCTAAAACTGTGACCTTGGGTCAGACTTTGGCAGAATTACTAGAGCAAGTTTAATCAAGCATAATGCCAAGTATGTTTGTTCATGTGTGGATGCAACTTAATTTCATACTGCTATTGTACGTATTTAAAACTAGACCTAATACTTATCTTTCAGCTTAATATCGTCCCGATATGCCTTCAGATCAAAACATACAAAGATATTTAGGAAAATAATCCATATCTATAAATTCATATAACGCCATTCAATGGCTGACACTCATTTGATGCTTCAAAAAAAAAAAAAAAAAACGGCAATCATAACGATAATTCACATGACCCAAGTGGATCAGTCATTATCTTAAGTGATCCAGTAAAATAGTAATATTTGGAATTTTTTATCTATAAATAAGTGCTTCTGATTGGTCCACTGTTTAATGAGTGATCACCTGTGGAAGCTTGAGAAAGAATTTATGGTCCTCCATGTTTTAACGTTACGTCTCACATAAAATCTGCAAAGCGCTTACATCATGGGGTCACAACATACCCTGCATGTGTTGTGGAGCAAAGCTGATGAACTCTCTCAATGAAATCAATTAGGCTCGAGAAGCAGAGTTCCAGATGTCAAAATAAGACTTTATTGGACAAAGCAACAAAGCCGAGATAACGGTCACCACATCTAGTCTCTGTCTGTTCGGGTATCCCTTCTTATACCTATCCATGCTCACCAAAATTGGTAGATCTGGTTTTTTATGGGTTGCACCTGTATGTTTTGATTAGCCCACCTGGCCCATCTTCAATGGTGGAATTGGGCTAACTCGGCCAAAATGATCTTAACTCCTCCGTCTCCAATTAAAAATGAAAAATGACCCTTACTTCACCATCTCCAATTGGTTGGAGGTGGTCACATGGGACATACATCAAACCTGTTTACATGTATCTGTCATATGTTGGAAGTTACCCAAAATTCATTGGTTCGCTTAAGTCCACTGGTATGGTCCAGTGGAAATCACAGGTGCTACCCAACCGCATACACATGAGACTCTCAATCTGTGTTAAGACATCCAATATTGTAACAATCAGCATTTTGATCAATCTATTGATTACTATTATAACCATACATTATCTGTTTAAGTAAAATAATATCATATTGAGTAAAATAGCATAATATAATTTTGAGAATACACAATACATGATCACTAACAGTAAACCAGAAGCATTGAGTTATTGTTAAAAAGGTTTCAAGTATTCCTGTTTTCTTACACACACATCTATTGTTTTTCTGAAGAAGACTATGATTTATCCACTGGGCTCATATGAATTACCATCATGAAAACTGTGTTATTTCAGCATCAAACAAGCAGCACCCATTCAATGGCATTACATAAACTCACAGAATTGTATTATTTGTTTTGTCTTTATCTGAAGAAAGTCAAAAAAAGTGGTCATGACATGAGGGTGAGTAAATGATTAAAAAAAATTGTAATTGTGGGGTGAACTGACCCTGGGTTTCTTCCATGGGTTATGAAACAACATGCATACGTTATGAAATAGCAAGGTATCAGTGAACTGCAATTCTTTATGCTTTTATAAATGTTCAAAAAATCATTTATAGTCAATTAAAATAAGATTTTTTGTTGTACTTTATTTTGCAGAGAAAGATACAAAAATGAAATCTGATTCCTTAAAGAAACTACACATTACAAAATTACAAACAATAAGACATTCTTTACACATGGAATAACATAGAATCTCATTTCATATATCACTCTTTTTTCAGGAAAATGAGGTTACACTTCGGCGCACTGCGGTTCTCCGTGGCATCCCTGTCCTTCTTGGGGACAGCCCCTCAGAATTTTTCGAAGTCTGCTTTGTAAGTATATCTGTAAAGAATGATTTTAAATATTTTTAATTTTAATTAAGGTTATTGATATTAATATTAAGTTTTCTAGGCTGTTGGGGTTTGGGCTGATTTTGGAAAAACATATTCCCTTCATCTAAATTGCATGAGACTTAATGAATTTTCTGGCAGTTGTTATACATCATAAGTCGGTAAAATAAAAGTTCAATTTGTTATAACAGTAACTTTAAAATCCATAAGCTAAATGTGAAAATAATTATGGTTAATGTGCTAATGAGTTTGTTTAAAAAAAAAACAAGTGAACATCTCTCAGGGAGTTAAAAGGATAGTTCACCCAAAAATGAAAATTATACTATGATTTACTTGCCCTTAAACTGTCCTAGGTGTATGACTCCTGGCTCTTCCGAGCTTTTTAATGCCTGTTACTATTCAATAGTCCAGTGGAAGACCAATAAACGTCATCCATTCTTCTTAAAAAGTACTCCACATGGCTCTGGAGGGGTTAATAAAGGCCTCCTGAAGTCAATTTATGTGTTTTTGTAAGACAAATATCCATGTGTAAAATAAATATCCAACAGTAAACTTTCAACCTGTGTAGCACCAGTGCTATGTGCAAAAAAAATAACACAGAGCCCTGCCTAATGTCTAGAATTGGTGATTTTGTAATTAATTAATTAATTTATTTAATTGATTAATTTGTATTGTTTTACATTTGTCTTTTCAGGACTCAGATGAAGACAACTTTGAGCACATTCCTGTTGGCATTCTGACAGTCCACAATGAAGATTCTCCTCATAACCCTTTATCGCTTCCCATAGATCCAGTCTCCACAGCTATCATCATAGAGGGAGGTGTTGTAATGGATGTCAGGGACCTGCCTCTTGCAGTTTGTCTCTTGTTCGGACTCTCATATGCACTCCATCTTGATTACCCGAAGTGCAAGTTCATGCAAGTTATGCTTGATCTGGGTCAAAATCATTGAAATCAAAACTTCAAACTTTAAAGGACCAGTTATTTGCCTGAATCAACACTTCTCAGATTGAAAGGTTGAGATTATTTTTGAGGAAAGGTTGAGATCTGACCTGCAGTTCACGTGACCACTACTGAGATGACATGATTCTAAACGTGATGTCATAAAAAACATGCTTGTTGTATTTTTTTTGTTATTTTCATTGCTTGACATGTATGTTAATGGATCACTGCACCAATGTATTAATGTTATTTTGTTGAGTATCAATTGACATGTTCTGCTCAAAAGCACTCATAATGTTACAAATGAGATGTGATGAAGTGCAGTATCATCTCTGTTTAGACAGTTGACATTATCTGTTCTATAGCTGTGTTGTCTTTATTCCTGAGATGCCAGTTAAATGCATTTTGATGCAGAGATTCCCAAGTTTTTACACAGAGGGAACTTTGTTTGTTCATATACTGTAGCTTAAGTAAACTTTACTGGCACCAGATTCAATTAAGTTAACAAAACTTAAATGGTCTAAGTAAATATGACTCGATGTAAGTAAGGAATACTTTTAATCTATTAGTGAATAGGACTTAAATGACACTTAATACAATAAAGTTAAGATTAATCAATTGAATTAAGGCAACGAGTTTAATTAAGTAAACTTAACAAATTACATTTTACAGTGCACAAGGTGATGTGGTTAGTTTGGAGCTAGAAATAACGACCCAGACATTACAGCTCATCATTACCTACAGTGTGTCAGTGAATTTGGAGTCGTACGAAAGCTTCTTCACACTGACTGTGGCTCTGAAAATGAAAAACGGCTGCAATCCACATGTTACCAGTAATGTGTTTTTCTTCATTAAATCATTTATTAAAATTAATTTGGTAAATAGTCTTGGTGTTTAACTACAAACACACACTAAGAAACATGATATATAACACAAACATCCCTAATGCTGGTGACCAGCAATGCTGGATTTTTCAGCAGACGTTACTACATTGACTAATTAATTAAACATGAATTGCACAACAAGAGTAACTTAATAGAACGGAACTGAAATTCAAATTAAATGCAGAAATATAAAATACATATTTAATTATTTGTAATTATAAATATAAGTATATAGATACATTAGTGTGCAAACATACACCTGTGGACACTCTGGAGTCAAAACTCAGGCCGTCATGTTGATCTGTGTAGGGCTGACGTCCACACAACGTCCTGTACATCACGATGCCCAGAGACCAGACTGTTGTTGTCTCGGCCTCATATTCAAAGTCCACAAAGTATTCAGGAGGGCAGGCTTATCCTGTTTATTAAAAAACAAGAGATATTCAGGTTACAAAAGTCACCAGTAACTTGACAAATTGACACAAATCTGTTCTTCACTAGTATTAAATCACACAAAAGATTATTGAAAGTTATTTTTGTGTTAAATGAGAAAGTATTAAGTAGACATTACAAACTGTAAAGCTGTACACATAAGCATTTAGGTTGCAACGGCCAAATGAAAACTATGAAACATCAAAGAAGATAATTGGAGAAACATCTCAGTATTTTTTGTTCATGACATTAACTGGAAACCAAAACAGTTTTGTTATCAACAGTCTTCAACAGAAAGGTTTGAAACAACATGAGGGTGAAAAATGACAACAATTAAAATATTTTTGGTGAATTACCCCTTTAATGTTTTTATTTTTATTCTTTTTTTTTTAATGAAATGATACTCTAAATAAACCAAATCTGTCAGCAGGTGGTGGTAAATGTCTTTATTAATCATTTGTTTATTCATTTGATTGGTTCAAACAGCTGATTCATTCAGGAATGAAGTAAATGTCTGTTTATGAATGAACCTTTGAATCATTGGTTCACACAATTCGTTCAAAACACGGATTCATTCAGAAACTAAACTGCTGTGTTTCCCAGAGACAGAAACAATTCTGCTGTGGTTTCAAAGGTAACATGTTCTCTGCAAAATTGAGCAAAAACACATAATATTGTGTTTAAAACATAACTCAATAGCAACTTATTTACTGAACTGTTGTGTAAAATCACATTTAAGCTTGTGATAGATCGAGACAAAATCAGCCCCGGTTTTTTTTTTTTTTTTTTGTCATTTTGCTCTTCCTGCCCGTGTGATATTGTGTGATATGTGATATATATAAATATGAGACAAAACACACAGGGGCATTTTTTTGCACCAATATCTTGAATTTTAGGGCATAACTGCATTTGTGGAGTTGTTGCCCTGCATCATATTTGTCAAGTCAATTATATGAAATATAAGACGACTTACAGGTCTGGGTGTGGGGACAGTGTGTTAACTGCTTTTAAATATTTAATCACATTATTGTTCATAACTAATTAATTAAGTTAACGCATTAAACTGGCAGCCCTAATTTCAACAAATCTTTTTAACATGGCTGTGAATACTCAAGGATGAGGATGAACCGATCTTCCTCTAACGGATCAGTTTGCTCCTGAAGAGTCACAGACCAGGCTGAAGATCAGCTGAATCTGTGTGGGGCTCTGGAGGAAGTGGAGCCACCTTGCTGTGCTTTTTGGTTTCATAGTCTGCCACGTTCTTCTGAAGAATGAACAGAAGGCTTTCTCTTTCTTCTTCACTTTGATTTGTTTTTCTAAAAATGCAAAAACAGAAATAGAAGAGTTAATTGCCACCAGATATTAGAAGTCAAACAATGAGGCCAGATCCCAAGAGTTAACAATTTTTGACTCCAAAAAGAGCAAACATGCTGTAAAGGAATCGTAAATACATAAATAAAACAGGACAGAAATGAGACTTTAGACCCACCTTCCGGATCAGTCGGATTGGCTTGACGCTGGACGGCCCCAGCTGAGGATCAGTTTGCTCCTAAAGAGTCGCTGGTTTGACAACTTCACCACAGCCGAAGTCGATCACTTTGACTTCATTGTGGTGTTGATCACATAGTTGTGTTTACAGTGCTCTGAGCTCTTGTGCCTGTGATTCACTCAGCATTTCTCTGACAACATATTTTAACAAATCTTTTTAAAAGGATCTTCCTCTAACTGATCAGTTTGCTCCTGAAGAGTCGATGGTTTGAGGTCAGACGGGCCCGACTGAGGATCAGATGAATCAATATCAGACATCAGCTGTAGAGGAGCCGCTCTGTTCACTCAACATCAACATTTTACAGCCAGCCATGTATTTCTGAAGAAAGCAGATTATTCTGCCTGCTTTTGGGTTGTTTTCCTGAAGAAAAAATGTCTAGTTACTACACTGATTTTCTTTAAACATAACTAATTAATTAAACTTAAATTAATTAAATGAATGACACAACAAAACTAACTTCATAGAATGGAACTGAAAATATTATTAATTCATTCATTTGTAATAACACAATTTATTAAGGAGAGTATTAAGCTGTAATTTGCCGCCTTTGCCAAGAAAATTTGTCAATTAAATACCTTAACCAAGATTTTGGCAAATGTCCCCTCTGGACATGACTTTTGGCTATGTATAGCTTTATATGTCAAGCTGGGGAACAATAGTCTGTTACGGCACGTGGAGAAGGAAAAAGAAGGGGACGAAGGAAAAATGGAAGAAAAGGAGGGGGAAAATTAAACACCGTTTTCACATTTCTGTATGATTTTTGAAAGACTAATGTTCATATTTTATAGAAAATTGTCATGTTATGTATTTCACAGGGCAAACCGCTGAGGTGAACAACGCTTTGTCGAGTTCCACCTCAGGCAAAGTTGAAGTCACCCAATAGTCTATGAAGAATGATGATTGTGAATAAAAATAAATCACTTGTCACTCAGATTATTTAAATTAAATATCTGTGTGATTTGATTTTATATTTTTACTGGAAACTGCAAAAAGAGCATAAAATGTATGCATTCTTTTCTCAATGTACTTATTTAACACCTACGTTATGTTACGATTTTTTTTATTTTACATATTATACGTTTTATATTTATTTTCTTCTGAATAACAATAACAATAATAAGATTGACAACAGTAATGATGATGGTTTCACCCATGTTCACAGAATATTTTCTTGAATGCAGAGAACAAAAGCTCAGAGAAGCAGAGATCACTCATTCATTTTATCTGAATTAGCAACAGACATCTCTCATTAAATTATAATTTTCTCTCTTTTTTCTTCCCAACATATTAACTTGGTTTTTTTACAAAGAAATCCTGTGAAAATACACCCTTAACATTAACAGACATATTATTGTAGGACAGCTATGAAATGAAGCTGTCATCAAATAATAACTGTAGTGAAGTATTAAGTGTTATGTTATTATGAGTGTGTTCTAATGTAACAGAGAGCTTTCCACACGGAGTTCAGAAGTGTACAGTTGTGTTTGCCACTGCGGTAAAGCCAGGGCCGGCCCAAGCCTTCAGGGGGCCCTAAGCAGAATTTTATTTGGGGGCCCCTCTGTGCCACCAATATGACTAATTATTGTCAATCCTTTATTATTCGCACACTATAAATCTAACACACCCAATATAGATTTTATTTTTTTGTAGCTGTGTTGCTTACATCATACCAATGTTTTTACCCTTGCTATGATCTTTAATTGTAACAGTAGCAAACCCACAGGAGTAGTCAGGTGTTAACTTGCACTTTAACATTCAAAGTCTTGCAGTACCAGTTGGCATACTTAATGTGGTGTACTGAAAAGTAGCAAAATAAACTAGTAGACAATGCTCTTACTGTAAACACTTTAACCACTTGAATTTTTGTAAAAAATGTAAAAAGTGCAATACAATCAACTACAAATAAAATGAATAATAAAATATAAGGCTAACGTTAACCACTTTAATTACTTTTGGTCAGAAAATTTTGCAACATGTAAAAAGTGCAATACAATCAACTACAAATAAAATTTATAATATAATAAATAATAAAATATAAAGCTAAATACCAAAGAACTACAAATTAGTTAAATACAAACAGGGTATTTTTATATGAAAAGACAAACTAACTCAACTTTACATTCCACCTCAATATTCCACTTTTTAGGGAATGTGAAGTTTTCCTTTATAGGCAATGGTCCTCTACTCAACAAGATCAGTCCTTTCAGAGTCAGACAGGATAGATGACCACTCAGCTGGGTCAACTGGAGGAGCTGCTGATCCATGGTGTAGGCTGGAAGTAGCTGAGTGTAACGCCACGCCAGCAGAGGGAGCCCTCACCCATTGTCTGCCTGTTGCTGCTCCCTCTGCTGCTTCTATGGTAACTTCCTTTCTGGTGGCCTTAAAAGGAGGCCATTTCCAAACAGGCCCTCGCGAAGTATCGTTTTGCTCATGCGGACTCTACCAAGCGTTTTCCTGTTTTCATTGCCCTGTTTTTTGATTATCACGGTTTGGTTTCTTGTCATAGTTTTGTCTTTGTTTTGTCACAGTTTTGCCTCGTTCATTGCCATAGTTCTGTCTGGTTTCATTTCCTTGTTCATTTGTTACTTTTCGGACTGCTCTCTCTGGTTTTTGGACTCTGCCTGTTTATATTGGATTACGCTATTGTTTTGCTCTGGATATACCTGTTTGTTGGAGATTGACCTTGCCTGCCTCTACTACGATCTGTTCAATAAAGCTCGCACGTGGATCTTACACGCTTCCCAGAGTCCTCGTTACAGAATACTTCGCCACCCAAAGATCCAGCAGCTTTCAACACAGATCACCATGGACCCAGCATCACGCCTCGTTCAACTCCGACAAGGTAACCGGCCCGTTGAGCAGTATGTCATGGACTTCTGTGAACTGTGTCACCAGGTAGACTTCAATGATACATTTCTTCTGGACATTTTCCGTTTTGGTTTGGACAAAAGCATATCACGTTTTCTGCCACGCAATACCTCACACTGGACTCTCGAAAGTTATATCGATCTAGCACTCCGATTAAGTGGCTCACCTTTTACTGTCGGGATTGCGGACGAGGGATCCGCAATCCTGCAGTAACCACCACACCACAACCAGCTCATGTCACGTCTCCTGCTCCAAAGCCTGCTCAAGTCACATCCGCCAAGCCACAGCCTGCTCACGCCACGTCTGCCAAGCCACGGCCTGCTCACGCCATGCCTGCCGCTCCAGGGCCTGCTCACGCCATGCCTGCCGCTCCAGGGCCTGCTCACGCCAAGCCTGCCCATCCAGAGTCTGCACCTCTCATGGCTGCCCTCCCACAACCAGCTCACAAGATGGCTGCTATCTCCAGGCCAGTCCATAAGATGGCCGCCTTCCCAGAGCCAGTCCACAAGATGGCTGCCGTCCCTGAGCCAGTCCACAAAATGGCCGCCACCCCCAAGCCAGTTCACAAGATGGCCGCCATCTCAAAGCCACTCCACAAGATGGTCGCTGTCTCCAAGCCATGCTTCATGATGGCCCACGTGCTGGACTCACCCCTAATGGCGGTATGGGCAGCTAAAATGGCTCTCCCTCACGTCACGGCAGCTACCCCTGATTCAAGTCAAGCCGCAGAGCCAAGTCAAGCTGCAGGTGCATCTTCAGAGTCAAGTCAACCTACAGCTGCGTTTCCTGAGTCAAGTCAAGTTTCCAAGTCAAGTCAAGCTACGGTCGTCGTTCCTGTGTCAAGTCAGGTTAAAGCTGTGTTTCCTGCATCAAGTCAAGTTGCAGCTGCGTCTCCTGTGTCAAGTCAAGCTACAGCTGCCGCTCCAGAGTCAAACCATGTTACAGCTGTAGCTTCCAAGTCCAGTCGAGTTCCGGGGTCAAGTCAAGTTCCAGGGTCAGGTCAAGCTTCAGAGCCCGGACAAGCTTCAGAGCCCGGACAAGCTTCAGAGCCCGGACAAGCTTCAGAGCCCGGACAAGCTTCAGAGTTAAGTCAAGCAACAGAGTTAAGTCAAGCCAAAGCTGCTGTTCTCCATGAGTCAAGCAAGGACACAGCTGTTCCCCATGAATCAAGCCAAGTCACAGCTGTATTCCACGAGCCAAGCCAAGATACAGCTGTTGTTCTCCATGAGTCAAGCCAAGACACAGCTGTTGTTCTCCACGAGTCAAGCCAAGTCACAGCTGTTGTTCTCCATGAGTCAAGCCAAGACACAGCTGTTGTGCCCCACGAGTCAAGCCAAGTCACAGCTGTGCCCCACGAGTCAAGCCAAGTCACAGCTATTCCCCACGAGTCAAGTCACGTTATAGCTGTTGTTCCTGAGTCAAGCCATGTTGTTCCCGAATCAAGCCATGTTGTTCCTGAGTCAAGTCAAGTTACAGCTGGGTTGTCTATGTTATGTCCAACCACAGCTAATTTCCATAAACCAAGCCAAGTTACAGCAGATCTTCACGAGTCAAGTCAAATTGCTGCTGTCTTCCCTGAACCAAGCCACACCACAGTTGATCTCCATGAGCCAAGTCAAGTTGCTGCTGTCGTCCATGAGCCAAGCCAAGCCACGGTTGTTCTTCATGAACCAGGTCAAGCCACAGCAGACCTCCCTGAGTCAAGGCAAGAAACTGTTGTCCTACCAAAACCTCACCAAGTCCCCTTTGACCTTCTCAAACCACCTCACGTATCAGCTGACCCCGCAGAGCCCACGCTTCCAAGCCCCGCAGAACCCACATTCCCACGCCACAAGTCCATAGCATCCACACCCTCAAAGTCAACAGACATCCCACTATCTACTGCGCTGCCTGTAATGGCCGTAGCCATTTTCAGTGTGTGGGCAGCACACTGTGCTCTAGAGGCCTTATCAGTCCACAAGTCTGCTCCAGAGGCCTTGTCTGTCCACGAATCCACTCCAAAGCCCCCGTCTGTCCACGAGTCTGCTCCAGAAGCCTCCTCTGTCCACGAGTCTGCTCCAGAGGCCTCGTCTGTCCACGAGTCTGCTCCAGAGGCCTCGTATATCCACGAGTCTGCTCCAGAGGCCTCGCCTGACTGCGAGTCTGCCCCAGAGGCCTCATCTGACCATAAGTCTGCTCCTGAGGCCTCGTTTGTCCACAAGTTCGCGCCCATACCTCCTGAGGTGTCAGCTCAAGCTGTGGATCCTCGTAAGGAGGTGGCGTCTATATATTAACTCTCTGCCACGTCCGCCCAAGAATCTGCGCCCATGCCTCCAGAGGTGTCAGCATGCGCTGTAGATCCTCCTATGGGGGCGGCGTCCTCCCATAAACTCTCTACCCATCATACCACAGCCAAGAGGGCCTATTCTGAACTCTCTGACCGCCATGTCACAGCCAAGAAAGCCTATCATGAACTCTCTGCCTGTCAAGCCACGGCCAAGGAGGTCGTCCATGAACACACCGCTCTGCTGTGGATGTCACTAGTTCCACTATGGATATCTCTGCTCCTGTCTGCTCTGCCTGTCCTGCAATGGCTCCCTGTTATGCCTGCTCTGCCAACCTCGCCATGGCTCCCTGCTCTGCCTGCCCCGCCATGGCTTCCTGCTCTGCCTGCCCCGCCATGGCTACCTGCTCTGCCTGCCCCACCATGGCTGCCTGCTCTGCCTGCCCCGCCATGGCTTCATGCTCTGCCTGCTCCACTGTGGCTCCAGGCTCCTCCGAATCAAGCATGGTGGACTTCTGCTCCAAGGTTACATTGCCTGCCACTGCTCCATGACCCAGGCCCTCCAGTGTTTCACGGTCTGCCATTGCTCCACGGCCCAGGTCCTCCAAGTTTCCACTTTCTGCTACTGCACCACGGCCCAGGTCCTCCAGTGCTTCACTGTCAGCCACTGCTCCATGGTCCAGGTCCTCCAGTGCTTCACTGTCTGTCCCTGCTCCACGATCCAGGCCCACCTCCTCTACGTGGACCTGGCCCTCCGTCCCACCCCCTGTTTTGCCTCTGTTCCCCCACCCTTCTGGACTGTTGCTGTTGTTGTTTTGAGCGCCAGGAGTCGCTCCTGGGGGGGGGGGATTCTGTAACGCCACGCCAGCAGAGGGAGCCCTCACCCATTGTCTGCCTGTTGCTGCTCCCTCTGCTGCTTCTATGGTAACTTCCTGTCTGGTGGCCTTAAAAGGAGGCCATTTCCAAACAGGCCCTCGCGAAGTATCGTTTTGCTCATGCGGACTCTACCAAGCGTTTTCCTGTTTTCATTGCCCTGTTTTTTGATTATCACGGTTTGGTTTCTTGTCATAGTTTTGTCACTGTTTTGCCACAGTTTTGCCTCATTCATTGCCATAGTTCTGTCTGGTTTCATTTCCTTGTTCATTTGTTACTTTTCGAACTGCTCTCTCTGGTTTTTGGACTCTGCCTGTTTATATTGGATTACGCTATTGTTTTGCCCTGGGTATACCTGTTTGTTGGAGATTGACCTTGCCTGCCTCGACTACGATCTGTTCAATAAAGCTCGCACGTGGATCTTACACGCTTCCCAGAGTCCTCGTTACACTGAGGGAGTAGATGTAACATCGATCCCAATGGCCACAGAACTAGAATGACCGATATGGAAATTTAATTAAAAATTATATTTAGAAATATTAATCACAGGATATTCTACAGTAAACTGAGCAAACACACAGTACTACTAACTTACCAGCCACCTCCACTGAGGTTGAAAGAGACGTAGAAGGAACTGTAGGATCAGTGGATAAAGGTGCTGGTGAGTGCTCCTCACCTGCAGAGGATGTACCTTATTAAAGATAAAGATAAAAATAATAATTATTATTATAAAAATATAATAATATAAAATAAATGTAGCCATGTTAGATTTCATACTAAAAGGTGATGCTGTCTGTGAAAAACAAACAAATGAACAACAAAAAAGGTATAAACAAATTGATCTAGGTTTGTTTTAAACTCACATGGAATATCATCATCAGCTGTAGCACTGGTACTTGAGGCAGACGGCATTGGTTGTGCCCCACCTCCAAAATATTTCAACAGTGCTCCTAAAGAGTTTCATAAGAGTATAGTTGAATGAACAGAATGTTATTTTAACAGAAAAGCTATTTCAACAACATTAACAACAGTTATTTTAACATCAACCTATATGACACCGCACCGCAGCAAGCCATCTGTACACCTAAAACATTAAGACATAATGATATAATAACACAGACCCCGAACGTAGGCCAATGTAAGTAATGTTAAACTGTTATCAGTACCAAAGTTATAAAACAGAAGCTTATTTTTTATTATTAGCACCAAGTTTATGAAACAGAAGCTTATTTTTATTACAAAAATATAATCTAGGAAAGTTATTTTTACACAGAATGCAAAAACCTGAATCTTAATCCAGCTAAGTAATATGTTGTATTATAATATATTAATATTGCAAATCTTAAATTTGCGGATGTTAAATAAAACATTAACTTTCTTGTTTGCTTAATTAACTAGCCAGCTAACGTTAGCTTGCAATTTAGCCTTGTTTAGTTTATACTCATTTTTTTTTAACTTACCTTTATCTTGCTGTTTTTTCTATGGAAGCCCGTTTCCGCCACTAAAAAAAAAATATTGCGACTTTTTATCTCACAATTCTGACTTTTTTTCTCATAATTGTGAGATATAAAGTCGCAATTGCGAGAAAACAAGTCAGAATTGCGAGATATGAACTCGCAATTGCCAGAAAACAAGTGAGAATTGCGAGATATAAACTCGCAATTGCGAGAAAAAAAGTCAGAATTCTGACTTTTTATCTCGCAATTCTGACTTTTTTTCTCGCAATTGCGACTTTATATCTCGCAATTCTGACTTTATAACTCGCAATTACCACTTTATATCTCACAATTCTGACTTTATAACTCGCAATTACCACTTTATATCTCACAATTCTGACTTTTTTTCTCGCAATTGCGAGTTTATATCTCGCAATTCTGACTTTTTTTCTCGCAATTGCGAATTTATATCTCTTAATTCTGACTTGTTTTCTGGCAATTGCGAGTTCATATCTCGCAATTCTGACTTTTTTTCTCGCAATTGCGAGTTTATATCTCGCAATTCTGACTTTTTTTTCTCGCAATTGCGAGTTTATATCTCGCAATTCTGACTTTATAACTCGCAATTGCGACTTTATATCTCACAATTATGAGAAAAAAACAGAATTGTGAGATAAAAAGTCGCAATATTTTATTTATTTATTTTTTTTAGTGGCGGAAACGGGCTTCCATATTAAACTCACGTGTGAAGGGGTTAAAGGTCCATGACTGTTAAGAATTACATTGAACGTGGATTTAAAACAGTGTATTTTGACTGTCTGAATTGAAATCTTTAATTAAAATGGATATAATTATATATATTTGTATACATAAACGTTAATAAAATGTGATTTACATTTCCCCACATTATCTTTATTAAAATTATATATAAATAGTCTAATATCTGTTAAAATGTGAACATAATATGAACAATTGATTTACAGTCATAATTATCCTCCCCATATCAACCCCTTATGACTAACAATTACATACTGACAATGAACAAATCTGTCTCTGGAGTTTCAGCAGCTCTAAAACAATCAGCAGAACTATAACACTCATTATCAGAGAGATCAGGGAAAGATCAATTCACACACAACTCAAGTGTTGATTAGCATTAACAATGACACCAATAAAATAAATGAAGTAGAAGCACAAGAGCATCACAGACAAAGATGACAGTCTCACTTTACATTTGTATTCACACACACACACCAAAAAAAAAATTCATTTAGAATTTAACATTTTTCCTTCTGCTGAATTTCATAGGCTACAATTTAATTTTGACCAATATAATTGTGGCTTTTGCAGTAATAATACTGAAATAACATTAATAAATAATAAATATACATTCATTAATTTGGCAAGGAGGATTTTGAGTGCATTAGCAAATTTTTTGATGTGCCTGTGTTAGAAAAAATCTATTATTTTTAAGCTGATTTTCTAGCTGACTGATGAGTTTATGGACGCTAAATGGTTATTCTGAGGTAAATGTATTTGTGGCATTGTTTACAAGCTTTACATGTTTTCTGCAGTTTGAAACACTGAATGAGACATTTCAGTACATTGTACTTTAAGCTTTCTTATAATATAGCCAACTTTTAGAGAATTTAGAGAAAATCTTTAGAGAATTTTGTCATTTAATTTGCATGATAAGTTTTACATAATACACAGCGTTTTTTCATCTGAAGCTCACTAAAAAATGTTGGGTTAAAAATAACCCAACTAGTAACCCAACTATGGGTTGGTATAGCACCTTCCCATCTATGGGTTATTTTAACCCAATGAATTGGGTTAAAATCCAGTTGGGTTAAAAGTAACCCAACAGTTGAGTTAATTATTTAGATTCATTTATATCAGTTTTTATTTATTTATTTATTTATTTATTAATAAAAATACACTATAACACTACTTTGTTTTCAAATAAATATTTTTTTACAAATATATTTTTAAATGTAAAACAGTCATACTGCAAATGTTTACAAAATAAGTGTACAAGAATGTGAAAATATAATACATTCAAAACACACAAATATGCACATACAACTGACATATTTTCAAGATGTACACTGAATTCAAAACCAACAAATGTGACTCTGGTCCACAAAATCGTCATAAGGGTCAAGTTTTTTGTATTTAAATGTAAACATCATCTGAAAGCTCAATAAATAAGCTTTCTATTAATATGTGGTTTGATAGGATAGAACAACTATTTGAAAATCTGGAATCTGAGGGTGCAAAAAAATCTAAATATTGAGAAAATTGCAAAGTTATTAGCAATACATAGCAATACATTAGCAATACATTCAGTTTCGATATACTTATGGTAGGAGATATCTTCATGGAACATGATCTTTACTTAATGTTCTAATGATTTTTGGCATGAAAGAAAATTTGATAATTTTGACCCATGCAATGCAATTTTGGCTATTTCTGCAAATGTACCCATAATACTTATGACTGGTTTTGTTGTCCAGGGTCATAAATGTGTATCAATTCATATTTATTTATATCAACACATATACAAATGTGCACAAATAAAACAAACATAACATACAAACCTTTATCAATAAAACAAAAATAAAAAATCATAAACACAAGTAATAATAATCATAATAATAATAATAATAATAACAATAATAAAAATAAAACAAAGTAAATCTGCTGGCTGCTGGACTTGCTGATAATCAGCAACATAAAAAGTTTTTACTGATCAATACAAATACAGAGTTTCTAAGGAAGAGGTAATGTGTTGAAAGAAGTCCTGGAACATTAAAGACTGTGCTGCAAATGGGTGCAGGGGGCTTTGGGTAGTTGATGTCATACATGTAGAAATGTTTGAAACACAGATCCACTGCTTGTAGTAAGGTCTTCTGTTCCACTGCTTCACCGTTGAAAATGCTCAAAACTTGGGAGGAGTTCTTGGAGTTAGTGCAGCAATGCTGGTGTCATCCGGTCGCATAAAACTTCCTTCATTGACTCCTTCCTCTGTGATGAGATGAAGCAGAAGAAGAAACATTTTACAGATAAACTAGAAACATTTTTTCATAATTGTTGGAAAACCTACACTACTAATCAGAAGTTTTTGAACAGTAAGATTTTTAAAGTTTTTTAAAGAATTCTTTTCTACTCACTAAGCCTGCATTTATTTGATCCAAAATACAGTAAAAGCAGTAATATTGTGAAATATTTTTACTATTTTAAATAACTGCTTTCTATTTTAAAAGCTTTGAAAAGACTGGACAATTACATTTTAAAATATATTCAAATAGAAAGCAGTTATTTTAAATGCTGTATTGGATCCTGAAATGCTGGATCAAATAAATGTAGGCTTAGAGAGAAGGGAATTCTTTAAAAACATTAAAAATCTTGCTGTCCAAAAACTTTTGACTGGTAATGTATATGGATCACTAATATAAATGGTTTACTTACCTTGAAATATTTCAGTTAATTGGCATGTGGATGTTTAATGTATGAGATTCCACTGTTGTAGTTGTCTCTTCACCCAATGTCTAAAAATAAGTAAAAACACATTTAGTACACATTTAAAAAACATGCATCTGTCATAGCTTTATAAGAGAAATGGCTGTAAGTAGAGGCGATTCTAATATATGCATAACAATATTCAATGTAAATAAACCATAAATACACATTTAGTGTTATTACAATTAGTGCTCGCTTTCCAAACAACTGACGCTTGCCCTGTTTTGACCAGCAGGCGTCGCCGTTGTGTCACGAACGATTAGAAGCAGTGAATAATTTTGCGAAGCGATTCGTTTAATTGATTCGAAACTTTGAAAAGGTTCGTTTCTCCCATCACGTCTTTCTTTTGGGAAAATCTGATTATTTTTAGACTTTTCTAACAGAGAATTAACTGAATTTGAGCGCATCTCTCTGAGCTGCCGCTGAGCCTAACGTTACATGCTGGACCGAGAAGTTGAAAGGTCCGTGTGGCGCGGTTCAAATGAACACTAATGTGTCATTTAGCATTAGCCATTTCCCATATAAAGTTAAATGTGATAACCATTATTGCGACCAAACAAGTAGTAAGAAACCGTATGTCTAGATCCCTTCATCAGCTGTAAAATAATATTAAACCTGTAGTAATAGTAGACGGTGATTTCAGTAACATAAGTGGTCTTATATACATTTCACCATACATTATTAACTTTAGGTTACTGTAATACATCTCTAAATAGTTTTACAACTTTCTGCTAATTTTTATTTACTTTATTACTGCTAGCGGCCTAACTCGAACAGCTAAGTTAACGTTAAAGTTATTCGTTTACAATCGAGCTCATTCTCCGCAGTTACGTTAAAATACACTGACTAAAGGAAACTACAACTTTGTTAAAAAACAAACATACAACAACAAAAGTTCAATTTTGAAGTGCATTTCACGTTCTTCTTATAAGTATAATGTTATAAGAGTTATTAAAACCCTGTTACTCACCTCACACTGATGCAGCAGCAGCTTCTTCTGTCGTCAGTCACTGTCGACCGTTAAAATTTGAACTGTCGCCGCGGGAACCAATTAAACCCAACGCTGGGTTATTATTAAAAACAACCCAACGATGTTTAAACAATAACCCAACGTTTTAGAAAATAACCCAACACAGTGACCCAACATGTGTAACCCATCTATTGGGTTAAAAAAATAACCCATCTATTTTTACTGTGAGGGGATGGTAAGGGGGGATGGTGGTTGAGGGGATGTTTTTTGTCTCTTTTTTAACAAGGGGGATGCAGTGGAAGAGCAGAGGTCCTGTGGCTGCATTTGAATGGAGAAGAAACTGATCAGTAGAAGGAAAGTTGACATTTTGAAGAAGAGCAAGAACACAAGACCAATGTCTGACTTCAGTGTATTATTTTGATATAAAGACAGTAAACTAATCCGTAACCATCTTCTCTATGCTAACACTGATTTTAATTCGGAAAATTGCATCTGCTTAATAAATACGTTATTGTAGGACGGCATCAGTGGATACACTCAAAACAGGCTGAGATGAAACTTTTTAATTATGAATGCATCAATGTGAGTCCGATGAGTTAGGTTAAATGTAAATATTGCAAGAAATCCACTGTCATTCACTGATGTTTGTGACATAGCTGCAGGTGGCAAATTTATAAACATTAAATATTGTGCATTTGCATTGTGCAATTTTCATGCATCTTTCATCTAGAGCATTTTTGATTTAGGGTTAATTAATACATTAACTAACATGCAGGAGCTATTATAACTGTGTTATTCATGCAGTAATTAATATGACTCATGTCGTAGTTAAGTTAGTTCTTCTGTGAATTGACTATAAACTGTTTGCAAATGATTTGTAAATACTTTATTAGTGTATACTTATTATAAAGTGTTACCGAAAAGATGAGAAAAAGAAAATGCCACAATAATGTCTCTCTATTCATTATTTATTTAAGTAGGATGAAGAGATCCAGATCAAGGATCGGTAATAAGCTACACTTGTCTAAGTGTTATTTAACATTCTAGGTTGTAACAAAACAGTAATGTATACAGTAATCTAAAAAAAACAAACAGTGTATACAGTAATCTATTGCAAATTTCAAACTCATATTAGCCATTCAGTTTCAATGATTCTTCATTATGTTCAAGGTTCAGGACTATTTGAGGCACATTCTGCAAAGTTACTGTCCTTTTAAGGGAAACAGTAGGAAGCCACTGAATGTGTTGTGGTTATTCTGGCTATCTGATATCCTCCTATTTGCCAAAAGTCTCACAAAGACGACATCTCCAACCTCCAGGAGCAACACAACTCCATTTGAGGAGTTTACCACATTTGCAGCCTGATGAGCATGTGCTATAACTACATGCTCTCCATTCTTAATAATAGAGACAGTTGATGGATTTGTTTGGCTTGCTGTACCATGTACAGAGATTCTGAACATGTATGCTCCTTTCAGTGGGGCTGTGAAAACACCTAAACCAAACAACAAAAGATACAGAAAGATTTCAGCTGTTTCCTGTGTGAATGCTCGATTGCCAAACGCTTTTTATTAGTTTTGAAAGATTGTTTTTTTATTGATTGATTATTTAGTTTTCTTATATGAATTACAACATTGCAGAGAAGTTTGAGCAGAAGGCTTCTCATTACTATAAGTTTTATGACTCCATTTAATTGATAATTACCTGTAATTGGGTTGTAGGCATTTCCTATGTTTGTGAAGACATTCCTGTAGGCTAGTGAGATATCAGTGGTAAAGGGACCAATATTTCCACTGGTAGATTGCATCAGTGCAGCTGAAAAAGCTATCTGTCTGTCTGTTAATAAAACAAACAAAAACAATGAGATTTCACAATATTGCTTACTACGCTGAGAACACAACTGAATTTATTATGATTCAAGCACACTGTTTCACCTCTATTTTCCTTTCTCAACTCCTCCACTTGACTCTGAGTAAAGTTTGAAAGTTCTGTGAAGGAATGAAGGTTCTGTTAAATATTTACACTGCTTGCTGTATGCAGCTCATTGTAAAAACACATTTTACACAGCATATATGCCCAATTTTACACCTTTTCTTATGCATTGCAGTGGTGTTTTACTTTCACTGACAATTGATAACATTGATAACAAGGTGAACATTTTAGAGAGATACCATAATTTTTCTTGTTCAGCTCTTCCAGGAGGAGTGTCTGTTGTTCTGCAACGTGCTCAGCATCCCTCAGTCGTGTCTCTAAAGCTCTGATGTTTGCTTTCTGCTCTGTAACCGTGGCGGTCAGTTCTCTCAGGGCTGCATAGATGTCAGGGAAGTACAGATGGCAGCTTTGTTGGCTGTCATTTGAAGTTTCAGCTCTCACAGTGTCTGTCTGAGGTGGATTCTGTCTTCTGTCCTCAGATCTGAGCTGTGGACTGATCTCATTCTCACTGCGTCCTCCATCTACCTGCTGCTGTACAGCATACATAAAGGTTTCCAACAGCAGTAGGATACAAATTAATCTCTTCATTCTTTACTGATGTTTGCTTCTAGCTCTTGCTCTGTATTGTCTCAAAGCTGCTCATGTTCTTTTTATAGTGTCATGACTCACTGTCATCTGTACAAGATTTATATTTCTTCAGATAAAAAAGCAGATCAACAAGTTAATTGTTAATTGTAATTAAAGCAGGGATGTTCTGGGGCTAGCTATATTCAGCTGTATCCACAACATTTGTGGCACAGATTTATTTCCTGGAAAATAATAATATATATATATATATTTTAATCTAATTATATACTGTAGAGGGTTATACCACTTTCTGGTATCCAAATTTGATAAGTAATGCTTACATATACAGTATAATATTCAGGTATTGTGGCTATATGGGTGAAACTACAAAAACATAAAATTTAATTATAAACCCAATTTACAACTCTGTTACGTACAAGAATGCCCTAGATTTTTGGAAAGTGGATTTATGCACTTAACCCTCGTGTGCTGTTTGAAAACAGGTGACTTCCTGTATCATCTAGGTCAAATTGACCCGTATTGGACTCGTAATTCCACAAAAATTACAGTATGAAAAAACAAAACTTGTTCAGATGACTGGCTTTGATTTTTTTTTTTTTTTTTAGAAGATTTAGAGGTAGACATGTTTTGTAAAATTTATATTTTATATAAAATATTTAAAAAATATATTTTAATGTATAATAATTGTACATTTTTATAAGTTTACACTTCTATAACTTTTTATGAATTTACTTTTATGAATTTTTTTTGTTCACTTATAAAATAATCTGTGATGTTTCACCTTTAAAAAGATTCCAATCTTAAGTTTGTGTAGTATTCAAGATTTATAACAATTTTAGCTGGAAAAGTCAGCTTGAGTCTAAAAAAGTTTTGGAGTCTATGCTCAAAAAGTGGGACTTACAATTAAAAGGCTAAACGGTTTTGTTTTCCACAAACTTTGAAATTAAAAAGTTGTTAAACTCATCAAGATGCTGGCACTAGGAGACACTTCAGGACATAGAACAAAGGAGCTCTGACATACAACAAAGGAATTTGTTGTTATTTTATGTCTGTACAGTTGCTTTTGAATGGCTGCTTATGTGGGTCAAATTGACACGTGAACATCACAAACAGATAAAAATTTATGTATGTACATTTCACAACATCAGCTTGTTAAAACTGTGTATGCATGTTCATGACCCTAAATGAGAAAACATCACAAAATTTCAAGAAAAACAACATGGGTTAAATAGTATTTCAGATAGATTGAAAAAAATAAAAGATTTTCATTTTTACCATTAGCAGCTGACAAAATATTTTTCTCCATTGAAATAAGTGGAGGAAAGCACCATTTTAGCTTCATAGGATAGTAAAAAAAAAACCTATGAAACAAAATCTTACCAATAAATGTTATTATTTTCATTCTGTAGAGTTGCCATAGAACATTAAAATAGGGGAGTCAAATTGACCCGGGAACAGTACTGTAACGTAGGGAGAGAGGCGAGCGGATCCAAATGCGAGCTTTTATTCATAGGACGAGACAGAGACATGGTGAAAACAGGCAGGGTCAGAACAACAGCAAGAAGAGACATGGGGATAGTCCATGTAGCAGGCGTGGGTCGATCCTTGGCAAACGTAATCCGAATGGGGGAAAGGCAAGGGGTAGTCCAAACAAACAAGCGAGAAGTCCAAAGGCAGTCGGTGAGACAGACGTAATGAGATGGCCAGGTAGAAAGCTAAACACAGGGAAGACGGGAACTCGGGAACCAGGGAACTAGGGAACTCGGGAGTGTTGGAAATTTTTCTTAGAGACCAGGAGACGTTTTTGGATATCTTGAAGCAGAAGTTTTTCTTTATTCAGATACTCGCTGCTCTGCACTGCAGTCTTCAAAAAGTCGTCTAACAAAATCTCAGCACAGCAGAGTATATAGGTTTCAAGGGGGAGGAGTACATAGAGGTGGAATCAATCTAAACAAAGTATGCAAATGTGGTACAGGAAATCAGCCCAGTAAAAGGTTTTTCCCAGCCTTGATCTATTTAGCATACAAGTGTCATTCAAATGCAAAGGTGCTAAAACAAAAGGCACAATTGTACCTTGAGCTTAGAATTCACACTTAACTTGGGAAAACCTGCCAGATGTTCAGCTGGACTGCCTGCTCTTAGAATGTCACAATATACATAACTTTTTTAGTTCATGTTGTTATACTGGAACCTAGCATAGGATCAGCATATTTTGAACAGATTCTTAAATTTGTAATCCTTCAGGAGCTAGGGAACTCGGGAACTTAAGCGAAAAAATAATGAAAACACCACAATACTCCGTGAGTAACAGGGGAAAGTCCAGGGTTTATATAGAGCGCCTGATTGACCACAGGTGCTGATGATGAGTGATGGGAGAAGTAGTCCGGGGTGCAGTGCAACAGTCTGTATAATGTGAAAGAGTGAGAGCGACATCTGGTGGTGAGTGGACTGATGGTCACCGACCAGATTCATGACAAGTAGGAATGTAACCTTTTTTTTAATTTTTTTTCATGTCAAAACACAGCATGTTGAAACTTTGGGTAATGTTCATTACCCTAAATGAGAAAAAGCCACAAAATTTCAAGAAAAACAACATGGGTTTAATAGTATTTCAGATTGAAAAAGAATATCTTACATATACAGAAATATTTTTCTGTATTGAAATGAATGGGGGAAGCTAATATTTTTTTATCTCATTTGACAGTAAAAAACTAAAATAACAAAATATAACCAATAAATGTTATTATTTTGGGTCTGTAGAACATGAAAATAGATGGGTCAAATTGACCTGGGAACAGTATGACATAATAAAAACTTTTGTGGACATGTCAAACACATGAGCGTGTTAAAACTTGCATGAACAACATGCACGTTCATGACTTTAAATGAGAAAAAGTCACAAAACTTCATTAAAAAAAAAGTTAACTGATATTTCCGACAACTCAAAAATCAAATCGGGTCAAATTAGATTTTTCGGGTGGGACTCGTGACTAAAGACCCGAAACTTGACTCAGGAAATGTCATTTGACTCTAAGAAATGACATTTTCTTGGCTACAGAAAATTCTTCCCTGCAGTACTAAAGCAAAGGGATATCAATTTTACAAGGCAGAATCAGAACCAAAACTCATGTAATTTGTGCACAAGAGTTTTATTAACTAAGGGCTAACACATAACTAAACTAAACAAACAAACATACATGGGGGAAGGGCAAGTGAGAGCCATTAGAGAGACAAGAAAATGTAGCTATGACAAGAGTCAGTTAACCACCTGAGTGAAACCATCAGTTCCATATACAGCTTATACTAAACCTCTGTTTTGTTTAGTTAAATGTACGATACTTGCATTGCCTGCAGTCAAATGCAGTCTTGGGTGAAAGTCTTGATGGTTTGAAGCAGTGGTGGTGTTAGAATTGCGATCACGTTCTTCCTGAAGAGTGATGAACTCCAAAGATGTTAATCTGACTCTGTGTTGACTGGGAGTTTCTTCCCAGGTGGAACATGAAGAAATAACCAAGAGCTGTGAGAGAGACCTAGCTGAAATCCAGAGGTCTTTGGTGAATGGAGAGACAAGGCTGCAAGGCCTGGCACAATACTTTGGGGGTCCAAGAGAGTTCTAGCTCATCCTCCTCATCCTCTTAGGCTCTAAAAGAACCGCAGACTGACTGTTTAAGGTCTGCCAGGTGCAGATATGCTGGCTCAATCTTAGCAACCAAAAGATGGAAAGGTGATGAGAGACGAGTGAAGAGACTAAAAAGAAATGAGGGGAGTCACTAGTTTGACGCCTTTAAATTTTGCGGAGGTCACACCTCCGGGAGGTCAAAGAGCCAATAGTGACTTTAACTTTTGGAGGGAAAGTTTACGACTCTTTGTCTCAGAGAATGGTATTTTGCATATGTAATTCGAATGGGTGTTGATGTAACCCTGATTCCCTGAGAAGGGAATGAGACACTGCATCCTCACAATGCCCACAGAAATGGGCTCTTTCCTATTCATTCACAGACAAACCTTTCTTTGACTTCTCTATCATGCATATCCTAGGTCATTTTGTATTACTATTGTCCTTGTATTTTGTGTTTCGTATTGTATACTGTTTTATGCATGTGTTGTGACAGATCACTAGTTAGTATAACCCCACTTATACTATGTTTGGTCTCTTTGAATTTGTATTTTGATGATCTATAAGATTGTGTATATTATATGTTGATATGTATGCAACATATTAGGGTTTTAAGAATCTTTAGTAGTTCCCGTCTGATGAAACTTCGAACTGCATTCTCTAGAGGTCACTATGGGGGAACATCTCCTATGTGGCTCGTGTCTGAAGCCTGCATGTAAAAAACTACACAGTACTGGCCAGCGACAGCCTATGACAGCCTATGCGACAGCCTATGACGTCACTGCCGGCGTGACCACATAGTATAAAAGGGTGCCGGTTGAACACATCATTGGCTTCTACGTTTGAAACATATGTCCGAAGCATGGCGATGAGACTAGAGGTGTTTGGCTTCCACTCATCCATCAGCATGGCAGCGTGGGTATAACCGTTCACCATAGCGACCTCTAGAGGACATTCCCTTCTTATGGAACCAGGGTTACATTTGTAACCTGAGACATTCCCTTCTGAGGAAACTTTGAACTCCGTCCTCTAGAGGTCACTATGGGGAACAGTTATACCCACGCTGCCATGCTGAGGGAAGTGCAAGCCAGACACCAAAGGCGAGCACTAAGTACCAGCTCCACCCAAGGAGAGGGAGCTGCCCCAATGACATCTAGGCGGCTGTCAGTGACTTAATCCCTTCGGCCAAAGGCCTGAGCTGCATACCCAAGAACTTACCTGTAAGGGCAGGGCTAACAGAAGCCTGACCCTAAGGCAGAGTTCAGACTTGGAATCAAAAAAGAGATTCCTTTAAGGGATAGAGCCCATAGTCTAGGACAGTAGTCCAGACCTCGGCTTGTCAACTGGAGGTTACCTACTGCTCTGCGTGATCTTCCTCAAAGAGCTGGTCGGCCAGGTCAACGGTACCCCGTTCAGAGGTATCAGTAAGATAAGTGGAGTGTGGCCCAAGGCACCAGGGCCAAGCATCTCAAGAAAGGGTACGAAGCTAAACACGTAATCCCCACCATATTTTAGAAAGAACGCAAGAAGCTAGTGTGCTTTCTTACCACAACGTGGATTTTAGAATGTGTCCGGCTTGCCTGGATACTTGAAAAAAATTCAAAGAGAGGCTGTGGGAACACAAATCCCAAATTAGAGGAAGATTCTAAGCTCTCAGGGATCAGAATCACGCTCAAAGTGACCCTTCAAAAAGAGGGTAGCACTGCTAAGCTCAATATTGAGTGGCCTGAATGGTATGCCCTGGGGCAGAGGAAGTAAACTCTCTTAGGATAAGAGGAATCTTAATTGCTCAACAGGGAACAGCATGCTCAGAAGAGACCCTCATTCCTTGAGGGGAGCGAAAGAAGGCTGATTAAACATCATCCCACCTGGGGCTACCACCTGGAATAGCCAGAGCCATAGGGAGCGAAGGCCCTTCTCTCAACATAGAGAGGTACCTATGAGCTCCAATTAGAAGTGGCATGCTCACAGAAGACCCTCAATGAGGGGAGCATTGCCAAGCTCATGCAATGTCAGGAGAGACAGGACAGAGGCCTAATGACCTAGTCTTATGAAGCTCCAGGAGACCAAGGGTCATAAAAACCCAAATAAGTCAGTGCAGCCTCAGCACAGACAAAGTGGTGAAAGGTGAAACACATTGGGCGGCAGCAAGTAGCCGATTTATCTGTTAAGATTGTCACAACAGCTCAGTCCTTATAACCAAGGCAAGCATTCAGCAGCAGCAGGGTAGATACTTTTCCAACAATGGGGAGAACCCATTAGTTCTGTCCAAGGACAGCGTGCTTAAATGACCCTGCTTAGTGAGGGAAGCACTGCTACGCTCATCTCCTGACAGGAGAGAATACAATGGCAGAAACGAGGTCTAGTGACCTAGGCTGCTGATTCTATGAAGCTCCAGGAGGGCAGAGGCTTTTAATACCCAAATTGGGTAGTACAACTTCCACACACAATTATGCAACAGAAGGAGAAACACATTGGACGGCAGCAAGCAGTCGACTTATCCAATGTGACAGCCATGGAATGCATAGCAGCCATAGGGTAAGTACCTAACCTACCATAGAGAGGAGGACCTACCCATTCTGCCCAAAAAAGAATTGCTTCAATGACCCTACATTAGCGAAGGAAGCACAGCCTGGCTTATCTAATGTCAGGAGAGACATACAAGGGCAGAGAAGAGGTCTAATGACCTGGGCTGCTGATCATATGATGCTCCAAGAGATCAAAACCTTAACCCTTTCACTGGTGAGTTTAAAATATCCTATCGGACCCCCCAGAGTGAGTTTTTTTTAGGCGACCGTTATTTTAGAACGTTCCCTTTACTGTTTCCATGGTGACACGTCATGACTGTCACATGACACACCGCAGCAACTATAGCGCTGTATGACAGACGTATCGCTTTTATTTAGTTTTTCCTTTTTTTATTCAAAATATTCACACACTTGCTTACCATGTCTTCAACTATCTCATATTCCGATTCACGAATATGTGTAAGTGAGTGTATTTTGCCATTTTAAAACCTTCATAAATGATCTAGATCGTGATCTATAACGTGAGATGGACGTTGCCATGTTTGTTCGTGCTACCATTCAGAGAGTCCTGTCAGCCGGATTTACAGCACGTAAATTCACCAGTTTCTCATGAAATACATGCAAGTAAGTGGCTGGTGAACTGGGAAAGGAATGGACTGAATTATATCGTTACTTAAACTGTGTATCTGATATAAATCAAACACGTTGACAAATTATACTTGAATGGATTGTTATTGCTGTCTTATGTATTGCTGCTGGTTTTTCAGCATGTCAGCCTGATAAGCTTGAAGCACTGCCTTTGTGTGCAATGAAGCCACAGCCTGACCTGCCGCCGTGTATGCAGGAGGTTTGAGAAGATTCAGATTCAATCTCTTCATCCAACATCTCCTGCTCTTCCTGGGTAGAACCACACATCATCACATCATCATCATCCAGCAGCTTACTCTCTTCCTTGACCAACGAACGAGAAAAGGAAAGCCCCTCATCCAGCTTATCGGCAAGATCCACCTGCAATCCCCACAAGCTCAGTTTCCTCGGTGCTTCAGCAGCAGCAGGTCCTGAACCATGAGAAGCCAATTGCTGTCCCTATTTCCTCGAAAAGAGGGATAAACAAGAGCGGAGCTTCTTCATAGGAAGAAGCACGCAGTGCACACAAACTGCCCCCTCAAGAACATTGCGTGCATGCTCTTCGCCCAAACACATGACGTAAAGATTGTGTGTATCATCTGGTGTCAAAAAACGGGGACAGGGATCTACGGACCTTCTAAACACCATGCTAGTGTTAGCCATAATAGTTAAGAAAGACAGCTTACTGGAGATGTGCAGCTTCAAACAAAACAGACGCTGAAGACGAAGAAAAGAATGATGTGTTCCACCGATGCCCTTTTTTTGCTATGTGGTCGCACTGGCAGTGACATCATAGGCTGTCGCTGGCCAGTACTGTGTAGTTTTTGACATGCAGGCTTCAGACATGGGTCACGTAGGAGACGTTTCCCCATAGTGACCTCTGGAGGATACAGTTTGAAGTTCCCTCGGAAGGGAACTAATAAAGATTCCTAAAACCCTAATATGTTGCATAGATATCAACATATAATATACACAATCTTTCAAATCATCAAAATACAAATTCAAACAGACCAAACATAGTATAAGTGGGGTTATACTAACTAGTGATCTGTCATAACACATGCATAAAACAGTATACAACACAAAGTGTTGTTCCAGTTGGTGCTGGAGCAAATAGCTGCCTACTGCTCCGGGTGTGTGTTCATGGCGTGTGTGAGCAGTACTCACTGCTGTGTGTGCACTTTCTAAGGAATTAGGTCAAGATCAAATGGTTCAATTGGGAATCAAATCAAAAGGATTCATAATTAACTTGATTAAACTGAGTCAGAATTAGCAGTTTACACTTTATTAGCTGTTTGTCCAGTGAAGAGTTTATCTTAGTATATCTTACCAATTCTGGATATTCATATTATTTTCGTGGCCTATGATAACAATACAAACCAAAGTGATATTTTATTATTGTTTACTACCAACATTTGAAATACTATCATGTATACAACATCATCAGCATCAACATTTCTTTAAATTTTAGATCCTCATATGCATGGAAATGGATCAATGAATCAACCCAATTTAGGACTTTCACATGCAAGATTTTGGGCAAGTTGATTTATGCACTTACAATAAATGTACCTTGACTTGTTTTACAGTACAACAGGATTGAAATGAGATTTGTTGTCTGATTGTGATTGTGTTTTTACCTTTGTTAATTATTACTAACTCAGGTTCTGTCAGAGAGTGCAACCAATTTCACCTTTGTACATGTGGCATATGCTTTAGTCCAAAGCAATTTATATTACAATTTAATTAAAATTTTTTGTACAGTGTTTTCAACAATGCACATTGTTACAGAGGACACAGACAAATTTGAAAAATACATGGAAAAGAAAGCCTTCCTTTAAAACTCAAGCAATCAGGAAATTCCTTAAGATATTTACAAAATTAGGAATTTTGCAGCTTTTTTCCATCTTGAGTTTGTTGTCAGCATCAGTGGTATAAAAAAAGGTGTGCATGAGTCATTCAGTTTAGGTTCACTGGTTAAATGAGCTTATTATGGTGTATGGTAAGCATTTATTTTCATAAAGTTTTGTTTTCTTATGTTCTAGTACAAGTTGTCTGTTTTGTTTCATATGCAGAGTAGTCTGTATACAATTGCACCATATGTAATACTAGTGTTTGCATGTGGGGAACTATTTTTTGTTCTCATTTTATTCTTTGTTTGCTGTTAATGTGTGTTTAGATTTTGGTCATATGTTGCAAAATGGTTTACAGTGTGTGCATGCATGATTTCTGTCTGACAAGCAAACCAGACAGGAGCGTACGTCAAATTTGAACTTGAAAGATTTTGTGTATTGTTGTCTTTCCATGGTTGAAACTAGACCCTCTGATGTTCATTAATTGTTATAACTAGTAAAGAGGAAGATTTGATTAATGTACTGCTCCACACAAAAGGCACAAAACAGCTCCACAATGTACTTTTATCTCTCATGAGAGCACCATGGCTTATCGGATGTGGCAACAGTAATGAAGGAGATAATGACCCTTTGCAAACAGTAATGACCGTTTGCAAAAGTTACTTATATCAAACACAGGGGAAGAAACAAGTTTCATTCGAAGATGCTTTAACAGTGTATAATAAACCTCATGGATTACTTTACAGTTTATCAGATGGTTTTAGGCAAAGAAGAAACATTTTGACATATCTATATACAAATCAATGCTGCAGTCTTGCATTCCCAGTTCTCAATCTCAAATGTTTCTCATTTCTCAAGTACAAACTTGTCCATTTTCCTCCTCATGGATTAAAACCACCATGTAGCCATGTAAACAAAAGTTGTAAATCTAAGTTAATTTTTAATTATGTGGTTTTCCTTCCTTCTAGTTTTTATTTGTTTTTCATCATTACAGACGCCATCAGGGTGTGTAAACACTATAAAGTATATAGTTGTAAATGTTTAACTAAAGTGTATTTTCTGTTACATGCACAAATAACAGTTGGCATCCAGGCTGTTAAACAGGTCTACAGTAAAAACTTTAGATCAGACCCTGAACACACACTGATTCATATCACACAAAGAATGACTAATTATGGTAATTATCTTGGTGGAAATTGTGCTCAGGACAATAATAAATTAAAAACTTTTTTTTCCATCCAGGAACTGGTAAAAACTATAGAATAAAGTCTGTAATTACTTGTGCCTCAATTCATGTTGTGTATTTGATTTGGTGTCCTTGTGGTTTGGGTTATGTTGGAAAAAACATCATGTCAATTAAAACATAAGAGTGCTATTAGAAGAAAAGATTAACTATCCAGATGTGGCCCATCTTCTTGCCTTGAATCACAATACTTCTGTCTTACTGTTACGTGATGAATGAAGCGTGAAACAGGCGGATCCATCTGCAGTGATTTATTAAGGGACATGGACAACGACATGGTCAAACAGGCAGGGTTAGGCAATGGCGTACAGGTATGTTAGAACAAGACAAAAGAGTAGTCCAAAAAGCAGGCGTGGGTCGATCAGCGGCGAACGTTATCTGAAGGGCGGCAAGGCCAAAAGGGGTAACCCGAAAAGACAAGCGAGGGTTTCAAAAGGCAGGCAGCAAGACAGACTAAACAAAATAACTAGGCTAGATTACAAGACTGGTAAAGCAAGGCAAAAACAAGAAGGATACACAGGATAACAAGGACAACGCTTTGTATGAATGCTAAAGATAATTCAATACTCGGCAACTGGAGAACGGAAGTCCGGGGCTTAAATAGGGTCTCTGATTGGACGCAGGTGATAGGAGCAATGGCTGATGGGGAATGTAGTCCAGGGTGTGGTGAAACAGTCAAAGTAATATGAATGTGAGAGAGCGACATCTGGTGGTGAGCAGACTGAAGGTCACCAGCCAAAATTCATAACACGTACATTTTTATGGCATTGAAAGTGTTTTTGTGCCACCTAGAAGGGGAGATATAAACATTTTTTTAATGATTTTTGTATATGTTGAAGTGGAGTTAATTGCCCTGTCCAAATACCCATATAATAACCATACTGTCTGCAGCTGTTTTTTTTTTTTTAGCCAAATCTCATAGAAATCATGATATCAGCATCTGTCAAATCTGCCCATTATGAAACTTCTTAGATTAAGATATGATTGACATCCCCTGGTGTTTGAAGGTATGCCAATTCTGGGCAAGGGCTGGGATGAATATAACCTGAAATCAGCAGCAGGAGTGCATAGTACATGTACATATATGGAATATCAATATATGAAATATATATACACTGCTCAAAAAAATAAAGGGAACACTTAAACAACACAATGTAACTCCAAGTCAATCACACTTCTGTGAAATCAAACTGCCCACTTAGGAAGCAACACTGATTGACAATCAATTTCACATGCTGTTGTGCAAATGGAATAGACAACAGGTGGAAATTATAGGCAATTAGCAAGACACCCCCAATACATGAGTGGTTCTGCAGGTGGTGACCACAGACCACTTCTCAGTTCCTATGCTTTCTGGCTGATGTTTTGGTCACTTTTGAATGCTGGCGGTGTTTTGTCTCTAGTGGTAGCATGAGACGGAGTCTACAACCCACACAAGTGGCTCAGGTAGTGCAGCTCATCCAGGATGGCACATCAATGCGAGCTGTGGCAAGAAGGTTTGCTGTGTCTATGAGTGTAGTGTCCAGAGTATGGAGGCGCTACCAGGAGACAGGCCAGTACATCAGGAGACGTGGAGGAGGCCGTAGGAGGGCAATAACCCAGCAGCAGGACCGCTACCTCCGCCTTTGTGCAAGGAGGAACAGGAGGAGCACTGCCAGCACCCTTCAAAATGACCTCCAGCAGGCCACAAATGTGAATGTGTCTGCTCAAACGGTCAGAAGCAGACTCCATGAGGGTGGTATGAGGGCCCGACGTCCACAGGTGGGGGTTGTGCTTACAGCCCAACACCGTGCAGGACGTTTGGCATTTGCCAGAGAACACCAAGATTGGCAAATTCGCCACTGGCACCCTGTGCTTTTCACAGATGAAAGCAGGTTCACACTGAGCACGTGACAGAGTCTGGAGACGCCGTGGAGAACGTTCTGCTGCCTGCAACATCCTCCAGCATGACCGGTTTGGCAGTGGGTCAGTAATGGTGTGGGGTGGCATTTCTTTGGAGGGCCGCACAGCCCTCCATATGCTCGCCAGAGGTAGCCTGACTCCCATTAGGTACCAAGATGAGATCCTCAGACCCCTTGTGAGACCATATGCCGGTGCGGTTGGCCCTGGGTTCCTCCTAATGCAAGACAATGCTAGACCTCATGTGGCTGGAGTGTGTCAGCAGTTCCTGCAAGATGAAGGCATTGATGCAATGGACTGGCCCGCCCGTTCCCCAGACCTGAATCCAACTGAGCACATCTGGGACATCATGTCTCGCTGCATCCACCAATGCCACGTTGCACCACAGACTGTCCAGGAGTTGGCGGATGCTTTAGTCCAGGTCTGGGAGGAGATCCCTCAGGAGACCATCCGCCACCTCATCCGGAGCATGCCCAGGCTTTGTAGGGAGGTCATACAGGCACGTGGAGGCCACACACACTACTAAGCCTCATTTTTTGACTTGTTTTAAGGACATTACATCAAAGTTGGATCAGCCTGTAATGTGTTTTTCCACTTCAATTTTGATTGTGACTCCAAATCCAGACCTCCATGGGTTAATAAATTGATTTTCATTGATAATTTTTGTGTGATTTTGTTGTGAGCACATTCAACTATGTAAAGAACAAAGTATTTAATAATAAGTTTTTAGTGTTCCCTTTATTTTTTTTTGAGCAATGTGTGTGTGTATATATATATATATATATATATAGATTGTCATTATCATAGGCTTATCATCAAAACTAATTGCCCCATACTTTCAGTTTCAATTATTGTCTCATTTAGTCATTGAATGCATTTCACTGTAACTTCTACTATCGTTAGCTCATCTTCACCCATGTTCAAAAACATGTTATTAAGATGTACATCAAACTTAACTATTTAATGGAAGACACCAGTTTTTCACCAGTCTCTGTACTGAGCTGGATACAAGCTGAAAAATACATGGAAGGCCTAGTAACAATCCTCCTGCCAAAACAGGTAACACAGTATTACACAGCCTGTATCCCCATTCTCCCCACAAATTTGCTAACCATTTAAACCATTAATTGTTTGCTTGTTCAGGCTCTTTTACGGCCATTCCCACGTGAGTAAAAGCACTTTGTGTTTATACCGGACTCTAGCATTTGTTGACATGTGCCTCAAATCTCTTTACTCCATCTGCTCCTCCTCCTGGATGTAGATGGGACTTTTCTACAGTGGCTGGCATGAATCCACCTGGTTCTTTCAGCTACCTTCACAGTCATGTCGGTAATCAAAAGCACCTCTAATGGCCCCAGCCACCTTTTTGCTTTCCAGCTCTTTCTCCTCAGGTCTTATACCACCGCGAAGTCACCATGTTTCATGTTGTGCAAGTGAGTCTCAGCCACTTTCCCCTGGACAGCTTTTACATTTCCTTGCAGTAACTCAACATGTCATGTTCACTTAATTCTGTTGATGGCAGCTGTTGTTTGCCACCTTCCATTCCCATAAATGGTGGTCTATCAAAGAGAATTTTAAATGGGCTCAGGTTTACCCTGGATCTCTTTCTCATTCTCATGTCCATGAGAACAATTGGGAGTGCCTGAACCCATGTCAATCCAGTTTCCTCACAACACTTGGCCAATTAGTTTTTTCTTATAGTATTTTATCATTTGACCCCTCCACCTGAGCTGAAAGTCAGTCAACAGAGCCTTTGCTACTGCTGCTGCTTGGGACATTTTTGTCCCTTTTACCACACTGTGAGTCATACAGGGACTTACTGTTGGGTGTTATGACATGACACAAAAATGTTACTTGTTGTTTTACAAACTGTAGTTCTGGCAGGCTGACCTTGTGGCCCTCCTGAGCCAAATGCTTCAGGATAGAGACAGCGTCAGCCACACGTGTATTCATCTTTACTAATAAGAAACTAATAAACCTTTAACATATTATAGCAAAGCAGTTCCAGCTGTCAGAGTCAAAGGTTCTAGGCTTCTTTGAAGCACTTCGTTATCTATCGTGGGGGGTGTTTGGAAAAACCCTGACTCAAACACGTAAATTTATAGCCTTTTGCCATTGAATTCAAATGCAAACTAGTAGCCACTGTTTTTTGTCCCTTTTACCACACTGTGAGTGTTACAAATAACAAATCTTTTACAATTTTTTTTTTTTTGCGAATGTTGTGAACCCCTTTGTAAATTGTACAACCATTCCCCCTTTCGATGCATGGTCTAACCCATGCATCGTCTTAGCATAATTAGGAAAGAAGTGTTGAGGTAAACAAGGCCTGCCATCCTCGCTCATCCAGACACCCTTGGTCAGTGCACATCCTGATTGTTTCCCCTGGTCTTTCTCTGCTCCTAAAGCAAAAGTCTGCATGCTCTGTAAGTAAGAAGAAATGTCAATGTTATTTTCAGATAACATGGTACACTCTGTTACTTTTGGCTGTTTAGCCGCCGTGGCCTTCGCTGCCACGTCTACTCTGGCGTTTCCTGTAGATACAGAATCTTTGTTATTTGTGTGTGTTGCACATATACAAATGGCTATCTCGTCTGGCAGCAAAATGGCTTCTAGTAAAGCTGCCACAAGAGGAGTATGTTATATTGGGCGCCCATCTGACTTAAAAAAATTTCTGTTTCCACAGTGCTCCAAAATCATGCGAAACTCCAAAAGCATAACATGAGTCTATGTAAATTGTGACACCTTTGTCTGTCATGAGTTTGCACGACTCTGTTAAAGCCACAAACTCTGCTGCTTGTGCTGAATAGTTTTATGGCAGTGAGACAGAGGTCACTATTTCAAATTCTGTCGTTACAGCATAGCCCACTTTATTTTGACCTGTTTGTGGATCTCTGAACGTGGAACCATCCACAAAGAGGACGTTTTCGCAATTTTCAAGTGGTGTGTCCAAAAGATCTGGACATGGCGTACACACTTGATCGAGCGCGGTCAAACAACAGTGATGTTCCCCCCCATCCTCCTCTGTCAGAAGGAGGGTGGCAGGATTCAAGATTGTGCAGCATTTAACGGTTATATTCGGCATATCGAGCAAGATAGTGTGGTATCGTGACCAATGAGCTGTCGATAAGTGCGATGTTTTTTGTTCTTGCAGAATCATGGACGCTGCATGTGGCACCATCAATGTCAGGTCTGGGTACCATACAAATTCTCTGGACGCCATCACGGCCTTCTCAGCAGATGCCACCGCCCTCAAACACTGAGGCAGGCCTGCTGTGACTGGATCTAGCTTGCTTGAAAAATAGGCCACAGGTCGCAGTCTGTCCCCATGATGCTGCAAGAGAAAAGAAGTCATAAACCCATTTTTCTCTTCCACCATCTGAACAAAAGGCTTAGTTGGTATCGGTAGGCCCAAAGTCGGCACCAGAGACAGTTGAACTTTCATGTTCACAAATGCCTCGGCCGCCTCCTCTGTCCACTCAATTTTGTCATATGACCTCAGCCCCTTCCCTATTGTTAGGGCTCTCAGAAGCTGCTCGAGAATTGCATAATTGGTAATAAATGTTCTGCAATATGAACACATTGCCAAGAATGACAACATTTATTTCTTTGTGATTGGCTTCGGCACATCTTTTATGTCCTGTACTCTTTTGTCATACAGGGACTTACTGTTGGGTGTTATGACATGACACAAAAATGTTACTTGTTGTTTTACAAACTGTAGTTCTGGCAGGCTGACCTTGTGGCCCTCCTGAGCCAAATGCTTCAGGATAGAGACAGCGTCAGCCACACGTGTATTCATCTTTACTAATAAGAAACTAATAAACCTTTAACATATTATAGCAAAGCAGTTCCAGCTGTCAGAGTCAAAGGTTCTAGGCTTCTTTGAAGCACTTCGTTATCTATCGTGGGGGGTGTTTGGAAAAACCCTGACTCAAACACGTAAATTTATAGCCTTTTGCCATTGAATTCAAATGCAAACTAGTAGCCACTGTTTTTTGTCCAGTTGCATGCTAAAAAATGCATTAGCCAAGTCTACCACTGAAAAGAATGTTGCATGTTGCTGAGTTTATGACAAGATTCTGTATGGATTTGGCACTGAGGGGGCCCTTTGTCTGACAGCTGCATTCACTGCTTGTAATTCTTGGACAAAACGTCGTTCTGTGGGTTGGCCCTTATCCCTTATAATTTTCACATTAAATATCGGAGTGTGCACTGGAGAGGTATTACATGGCACTATTATACCCTCTTTCAAAAGTGACTCAAATACTGGTTTTATACCCAGTATTGCCTCTGCTTTCAGAGTGTACTGTTACTGATATGGCCTGTAATCAGATTTTGGAGTGATTATAACCGGTTCACATCCCTTGATCAAACCCATATCATATTTGTGTTTTGCCCACAATTTGGGAGGCACCTCTGCCAAAGCAGGGTGTATGTCTCAGGTGCAAATATTTGCCATGCAATGATTTTCTTTTGTGCTTTTATTAATAGGGGTCACAATTCTCTCTACTTTAATGTCATACTTGCAGTCTGACACAAATGCCCCTAAACTCTTACTGTGTTTCATACCCCCACCTATCTCACACCAGTCTGTTGCGTCAACAGATTTCTTCACAAATCTCCCTACTTCACACCATAACTAATCCCTGGCCTTGGAAACAGATAAGTGAGGCACAGACTCTCCTGCCACTAGACAAAACGACATGCAATGTAAATTGTTAGGCATAATGATTTCTATGTTGAACGGCTTTGTTCGATTCTTAGCCAATTCACACATCTGAGTCCAATCATTGTTTTTATGTGCCACTGATGCTCAGCTCGCAGACAGCACAACTGGTCCTCCAGTTCTGTCACTCTGACACCACAGGAGTTTGCGACGAGCCCTAAATTTAGTTTGCACAATAAATCTCGACCCATGATGGGTACAGGCCATGCCGGTGCATAAGTGAATGCATGTTTTAGCACCCGGCCTCCCTCTGTTTCACAATTCAAAGGCACTGTGAATTTTTCAAAAATTTTATGACCTGATGCAAAAGTGGACTCATTTATTTTATTAGTCAATGCTATAAATTCAACTAATACCACTTTCAAACGTCATTGTACAATTATCAGAAATTTTATCATTCAAATCAGAAACACTCAACCCAGTGCAAGCTTTTTATTCATTGCAGAGAGCAGTGTTTACATCAGTGTGTGTGTGTGTGTGTGTGTCTGTGTGATTAAAAGATGTTCACTTCCCTGAGCTGTAGCTGTCGGCTGCTCGCCCGGGACCCCTCCTGCCTGCTCTCCATCTCTCCTGTTTCAGTCCGCTTCATCTCTCTCCCTCTCTGGGCATTTTCGGGCCCAGTGACCATCCTTCTTTCACAGTCTGCATTTGCTGCACTCTCTGGTCAGATGATCATCAGTCCCACAGATTACACAACTCCGTTGCTCTGGGTTTATTTCAGTCCAGTTTGAGGATCTTCCGGCCCGTCCTTTTCCTCTCCCCCCTCTCGTCTGTTGACACAGCCTGCACTATAGCTGGCTGTAATTCTTTGTCAGTCTTTGCTTTCACTCTTTCCTTCTTCGTTGTTTGTTGTTCTTCAGCGTGCAGTTGTCCGTTTTTCCATTTGATGTAGTTGCACTTCACTGCTTGCGCAATTTCTGGTCTCAGTCCATTCAGAAACCAGCTTCGCAAATGACACTCCCAGGCGCCAGGTTGGTCTCCTCTGTCATCGGGCTTTTCCAAGCCGCTGTGTTTGTTGAAGGCCTCGTACAGTCGATGATAATAGTCTTGAACAGACTCTTCTCTGGTCTGGCAGCAATTGCCAATCCTTGATGTGTCCACACGCGCTGGGAAAGCTACAACCAGCTCCGCAACAGCTGTACAGTAGTTTGCGTTGGTTTCATCAGTCCAGCTACTGCTTACTCTACGATAATCTTCCCCTCGCAGCTTCCCACTCACAGTCCAAGGTCTAAAGACCATCATCACCCCATCAGGCCCTGAATCTTCGACCATCGGGGCTGTTATGCTCACATTTTCTTCCTTTACAATGTTTCTTGTGTTTCTTTTGTTTGGTGGGGGAAGTCTGTGAGTTTTTTCCTAGTCGGCCTCTTCGTTGGGGGTTTCGGGAATCATTTCGGGGTCTTCTTCTTCCTCTTGCCCTCCAGCTGCTGCCGCCTGTGGATGCGGTGCTGTCGGTATTGTTGACGGTACTGCCGGTCTCGCTGGCAGTGATGATGGTCTCGCTGGTGGTGCTGTCAGTCTTCTTGGTGAAGAGCAGTTGAGATCAGGGTCCACTTTTAGGGCTTGCAGCTCTTGCAACAATCCACTGCCTGCTCACATCCCCCACACACATGCTTCGCACAGCACCCTTTCTGTTTCTCACTTGCTTCCTCAACTGACTCCTTTACTATTCTCAATCTTATAGCACATAGTGTACCTTCTTTAGGAAAATCATGATATTTAACCAACTCATCCATATCTTGCATGCATTTTTGGCCATATAATTTTCTCATTTGATCAAATACCGGTGTATCATATTTGGCGAGCCTACTCTGGGATTTCCCCATAATGGCTCCCTTTCCCTGTGGGCTCTCTCGTCGGTGCCTACACTTTCTGCCGGATGTCTCCAACAGATCCGACCTATAACCCAAAGTCAGCCAGGCGGAGTTACCCGCACACCTTTTCAATTCCTTCGAAATGTACTTCTCGTGTCGTACTTGCTCACGTGATCTCAATTTCTTGAAATATTCCAATCGCTCTGATTTCAATTTCTTTTAGAAATATTGTAACCACGCTTGCTTTCCTCACACAACTTTCTTTTCTACAGAATGAATTGGCCATGCTGTATTCTTGTGATTAATTACCCTTTCTAATCACGTTGCCCACAGAATCGGACAAGCCACTATGGTTCGTCCCCCATTTTTGTTAATTCCAATTCTAATTATACCAATTCTAATTTCAAAAACCAAATTCTTTGAGAATATTTTGATCTGTCTCTTACCGGAGAGTTCTGATGCCACCTGGGTTCGTTTACTGATTCCAGTGGTGTTCCTCCTGGGCCCTGGCGGGCGGGCCCTCTTCCGTCAATCTAGTCGGGGTAGGGCTGCGACTTCTAAGTCCAGGATGATCAATCACCGTCCGCTCGCGGGTCCAAAAGGCACATCCAAGGAATCCCACTTCTGACACCAAATTGTTGTGGCAAAATCAAACCAACTCTCACCAAAGTAAGAGACAAACTCAGTCAAATGTCTTTTATAAATTTATTCTTTGCAAAGAAGGTCAGACAGTCAAACAGAAACACAGGTTACTGCAGAGTGCGACCCAGAAGGGAGAGCTCACTTCAACCTATATCTCTTCCGTAGCCTTCAAGGTTACATCTCCCAAACGGTAACTTTCCACACATAGTAAGAGTCAGATGACTACATTCTGCTACGTCATACTCCCAAAAATCTAATCTTTATATTTAGGGTCCTGATACCCTTCTCTCATGTCATTCTTATAGCAGGTTTAAATAAAGCAGACCCTTACTCAATATTCCATAAGCACATACATGAATAAAACGAATTTTTCTTTCACACTTGACATGAACAGACTTGAACAGACTTTGCTAGAAACAGACTTGGCATGAACAGACTTATAACATGGACACGGGTTTACACTTCAATACACAACAAGGAAAATTGGGAACATGAGGGCTACTTATACCAAACAATGGGGGTCACATAACACAAACCAACCAATGACAACATGACATAGAACAGAGGCCAACCAATGGCAGGAATACAAGAGGGCAAGGGAAGCAAGACACAAACAGCATAAATCAAAACTACAAAATAAAAGACATGAAAACAAGAACATGAACAAAACCCAAACCCCACGTTACAAGAAACTCAGAAAATATTATAACATGTATTCTGACAGCTTCTTTCACTTATTAAAAGAGATCTTATAATAATTTAATGGAGCTTTACTGTAGTTACAATTAGGGATGCACCGATACCGATACTGGTATCGGTGTCGGGCCCGATACTGAGCTCCTGTACTCGTACTCGTACTAGTTAGAATGCCCCGATACCAAACGCCGATACCACACAGCATGTGACAAGTGTGTATGGCAAAGAAACACCGACAACAGATCAACAGACAGCAGAATGGAGTCATTAGAGATTAGGAATGTCTAGGAAGTATATGTATGCAAGTAATATAATGTTAAACATTCAGTATTAACGCCTGCATAGCTGGTGCGCACGAGCTGATGCACGCAGAGTGAATTGAGCACACGGAGGCGAAGACGTGCGGGCTTGTCGAGATAAGATCCCGCCTTGACATCACTGTAAAGTTTGTAGTTCGGTCAGATATGTCAAAAACAAGTGAGTAAAGCAATGCACAAGTTATTTAACGGTAGAGAGAGAGAGAGAGAGAGAGAGAGAGCGCCAAAGAGAAAGAGAGAGAGCGAGCACTTTTGTTGCGTGACCTTTATTGATGTTCGCTCACTTAGCACACGCATCATTTGGATTAAAACAAATTCGTAAATATAAAACAAAATTTATAGGGGTATTCACTATAAAAGATTATGTTAAACCTTAAGCATACACGACTGTACGGCGAAAGTGAAACTAGCAGTCTGTGTGAAATGCGCTACGCTGTACTGTACTTGAGCACGCATGTTTTGCTTGCTTCATGAGTGTTTCTGCATTTGAGTCTCTTTAGATTATAGCCCAAATAGCAGCATGTTTCAGATGAAAAAACGCTACTTATATTTCTGAAAATATCAGAGTTATGAGATCCATGATGAGTGGTTCCCTGCATTATTACAACAAAACGCGTGGTTAAAGTACTGAGCCGCTGCAGCGGAGCAGTTAAATGCTATTAAATTAAAGATGTACCATAGAGCCAAAAAAAAAGAAATAACTGAACAGTGAAAGTAACAAACACATTTTAATGGGCATAATTAAGTGTAAAAATAAAAATAACTAGGGAATGTATAGTCAAACCAAAAATTATTCAGACACCAGATATACACCACCTAATGTTTGATTTATTTATTTATTTATTTTACTAGTGGGTGCAGGACACAGTTTATGATAATATGATAATGTGAAAAATGTTGTCTGATAATATGAGAAAAGGTATCTGAATAAATTTTGGTTTGACTGTTTCTATTTAATAAAAGAAGTTAACCAACTAACATTATACATATTATTTTAGTTCCTGTACCCAATATTTTACAAATTTACTGGTTAAATAAAAAAAATATCGGTACTCAGAATCAGCAAGTAACAAAAATAAAAGTATCAGTATCGGGCGAGTACTGGAAAAAGTGGTATTGGTGCATCCCTAGTTACAATATTAAATGCTGTGATTAATGTCATATTTTGTCAGAAACTCATTTCAGTCTTGCGAGGAATTTATTATATTCATGATACAAACATTAATTAAAATCTGATCTCAAGTTGATTTGTCATTGTGTTTTATTATTTCTGTACAAAAACAATAGAAAGAAATTAATGACATGTTCTTCATCAATCATGTTTGTGACATTTTTACATTTTGATAGTAATAAAACAAATGATTGATGAGACACGACAATAAAAACAAATACAAACACACACTACAAACACATCTTACTATGTATATGGTGATTTCTGACACATTTATTGACTGTTATTTGAGTGACAGAAGTTGAGCTGCAGTATTAATGTCATGAAGAGACTCAATAACTTCTCACTGTTACTGATTTATCATGCAGCTCAAAGCATTATGGGTAGAATCTCTCATCAGGACGTTCGCAGATGCCATTCAGGGGACGCTGTGGCGACCTTTTTTTGTTAGCTGGGTTGTGCCAAGTTGTGTAAGGCTGTTAATGTCAGTTGCATTAACACCCGTAAGCCTGCGCCATCTAGAGTTTTATGAAAGAACTAGACGTTTATTAAACTTGAAAAAAAAATAGCAACTTCTAATTTAAGCGAACTTAAAACAATCTTCACCTAAATCCATTATAATAAATGTAATATTTGGCCCTTCAGCAAGTAGGAAATATACATAAATTAAATACAGTTATCAAACACTAAAATTTATTAATTACATATGATTATAAATATGTTAAAATTTAAATATGTTAAAATGAAAATATATCACTTTATATATACAGTACTGTGCAAAAGTCTTAGGCCACTAGTATTTTCACCAGCTAAAATTTTTTATTTCGTATAAAAGGATGGCAGCTTAACGGAGAAGCTCTGAGTAACTGTGCACAATTTCATATAAAAACCCTTAATATACTCTGCAAATCTTTTAGCACAACATCAGTGTTGATATGTAAAAACCTTCCGTAACTAAACAGTGTGACATCTTTACTCGAGGGCCTAAGACCAGCATAAAAATAACTTTGCCAAGTGTACCGAGTGAAGTGGAAGCTAACCAAATGGATAGCTTAGCCGAAGTTTTAAAAGAACTGAAATCGCTTCGAGCAGAAATCGGAACAAATTTGGACAATATTGACACTCATCTGACCGATATGGCGAGCTCAGTGGCTGTGTTGGAAAGTAAAGTGTCAGATGTAAAACGAGATGTTTCTTCCAATGCAACACGTGTCGAAGAGGCTGAAGGCCGCATACATGATACGGAAAAGTCACTGGAAAAAACAGAAGCGGCGCTTGACTTGGCCATCAAACGAACCACTTATCTTGAATCTAAGACGGATGACCTGGAGAACCGGGGCAAAAGGAAAAACCTCCGTCTTTATGGTATACGTGAGAGCGCAGAAGGCCAGAAAACACTCCTCGAATTTATAAGCGACATGTTGGCACAATGGCTGGGGCCGGACAAATCGTTCACTTTAGAACGGGTTCATCACACACTAGTGTCCGGGAAGCCCAACCAAAACAGAGCTATCCTCATCCATTTCTTAAAGTTTCAGGAGAAGGAATTCGTCTACCGTAAATCAAGGCAGCATGGCATCATGCATGACGGGGTCAAGATATCCTTCGTGCAGGACCTCTCAGCTGAGACAGTACGGATCCGACAGGGATTTAACCGTTACGAATCTGTTGATATCAACGCGTTCTGTGGTTTTCAACACAACCCTTGCTTGCTGTGAGTGCTTCACAACAGCAAGATTCATCTTTTTTCAACGCCACAAGAAGCTGAAAAGTTCCACTGAAAAGCTGAAAAGCATTTCATAGCCAGCGTAGAATCATCTGTTAAGTGAACTGCGGAGTTTCACCAACAGAAATATTTGATCAGCTGTAGAATACAGTGGACGATCGAGATGTACAGTAGGAGCGAGTTCAAGCCATTTGAAACATAATTTGATTGATTTTTATGCCTACTGTACATTTCTGTTTGATTAGTTGATTGGGTACAACTGAGTTGTCTTTGTTATGTATATTTTGTAGAGTATGTATATAAAGGATACTGTTCTAGTAAGGTCAAGCTACATGTTTTTTTATGTTAAAAGGGAAATTTAATACATTAAGTTGAATTGCACATTTGAGTTGCACGGGTAAAAGGAGCAGACTGTTGTTGAGATCTTGAGCTGAGCTACGCTGGTGTCAGACGTGTTGTGTGTGGGGAATGAGGAGTAGGAACGAGGAGATCCGGAACATACATTTTCATTAAATAATCCACAAAAGGAACGGGAACGAACAGGAACAGCTGGGAATCCACATGCACGAAAAAACATTAAGACAATACAAGAACCGAACACCCAAACGGGGAACTCAACCAAACTTAAATACATAGACCAATCAGACGAGGACAGATGAGAACAATTAAACAATGACATAATAATTGAAAACGGAACAAGAAAGACCAAATAAGGGCATTGTCACGAATCTGGTCGGTGCTTTGCGGACCGCTCACCACCAGATGTCACTCTCACCTTTACACTGCACTCTGACTGTTGCTTTGCGCTTCGGACTGCATCTCCCATGCTCCACCGTGCCCATGGCGTTGCCTCCGGTAGCCAATCAGGCTCACTATAAAAACCCCGGACTTTCCCCTTGCAAATCACGGATTGATAGTGATGTATTCTTGGTGTTTTCTTAGTTTCTTGTTCCCAGTTCCTAGTCCCCAGTGTTTTGTTTTCCCCCGCCTAGTTTTCTCGTTTTGAACGTCTAGCTGCCTGCCTTTTGACTCTCGCTCACGTTTATTGGATTATTCTCTTCGACTGCCTGCTATACACCTGTCTGCTCCTGTCTCGACCCTGCCTGCTCGACTATGTATCTGTCTCGTCCCAATAAAAGCTCGCATATGGATCCGCTCGCCTGTCATCATTCACTCCTGGTTACAGATCAATCCGTCACACAAGGATCCAGCAGCTTCACTCCCGGACATTCATTTGACATGGACACAGACAGGATTCTATGCAGAATCAAACAGAAATCACACACACTCGAGCAGTATACCCGTGAGTTTATTTCCATTTCAAATTATTCCACCCTCCCGGACTGCACAATTATAGAAATCTTCTGTGATGGCGTAAATCAGCCTTTGAGGGCGAGGCTGAGACGCGAGGGTCCGCGTTCATCACTCGCGGAATTTATGAACTTTGCCTTATTGAGTGTGGGGTCGCCGTGTACTGTGGGAGTCGCGAAGGAGGAACGCGACAACGCGGACATGGAAGCCGTGCATCCCTCTCGCAGATTGGCGGTAACGCCGGATCACGATGCCACAAACAAGTTTTCCGCCTGGATCGCTCGTGAAATGGCGGCCGTATCGGAGCGCGCGCGAGCAATGGCGACGACTGTGAATAGTGCTGCTCTAATGGCGGCGACAGCGGTGCCCGTTCACAAGATGGCGGCCGCGCCGAAGCGCGTTCATACCCTGGCGGCGACAATGGAGCCCGTGCGCAAAATGGCGGCGACTGCGATGCCCGTTCGCAAGATGGCGGCAGCGCCAGTGTGCGTTCACCAGATGGCGGCGATAACGGAGCTCCGTCATGTCACAGCTGCTGTACCAGAGCCGTATAAAGTCACAGCTGCTTTTCCTGAGTCAAGTCAAGTTTCAGCTGTGTTTCCCGAGTCAAGTCAAGTTTCCAAGTCGAGTCAAGTTGCAGCTGTGTTTCCTGAGTCAAGTCAAGTTTCCAAGCCAAGTCAATCTACAGCTGCTGTTCCAGTGTCAAGTCAAGCTACAGTTCTTGTTCCTGTGTCAAGTGAGGTTAAAGCTATGTTTCCTGTGTCAAGTCAAGTCAGAGCTAGTGCCCCCATCTCAAGTCAAGTTACAGCCATCTTTCCTGAGCCAAGTACAGTCAAGATGGCTGCCACGCCAGAGCCACTGCACAAGATGGCCGCCGTCTCCAAGCACCTCCACAAGATGGCTGCCACTCCAGAATCTGTGGTCAGCACCTGGACGCCACCTGTGGCCATGATGGCTCATGTGCTGGACACGCCTCTAGTGACGGTATGGGCAGCTAAAATGGTGCTGCTCCATGCCGCGGCGGCTACCCCAGAGTCAAGTCAAGACACAGCTGTCGTTCTCCACGAGTCAAGTTACGTTACGGCTGTTCCCCACGAGTCAAGCCAAGTCACACCTGTTCTTCACGAGTCAAGTCACGCTACAGCTGTTGTTCCTGAGCCAAGCCATGTTGTTCAGGAGTCGAGTCCCGTTACAGCGGATCTCCATGAGCCAAGCCAGGTTACAGCAGGTCCTCATGAGCCAAGCCAAGCTGCTGCTGTTATTCCAGAGCCAAGTCAAACTTCAGCCGCTGCTCCAGAATCAAGTCAGGCTACAGCTGTAGCCTCCAAGTCCAGTCAAGCTTCCAAGTCAAGCAACGTCAAGGCTGTCGTCCCCGAGTCAAGCAACGTCAAGGCTGTCGTCCCCGAGTCAAGCAACGTCAAGGCTGTCGTCCCTGAGTCAAGTAGAGTTACGGCTGATCCTCATAGGCCAAGTCAAATCATCGCTGGACTTCACGCGTCAGGTCAAGTCACAGCAGCACGTATTGAGCCAAGTCAGGGTATTGCTGTTGTTTCAGAGCCAAGTCACGTCCCGCCTGACGGCCCAGAGTCAAGTCTCGTACCGCCTGACGACCCAGAGCCAGGTCACGTCTCGTCTGACCTTCCAGTGCCCTGTCATGTCTCGTCTATCTGTCCAGAGCCTCACCATGTCTTGTCTGACCGCCCAGAATCAAGTCACGTCTCGTCTGACCGCCCAGAGCCAAGTCACGTCTCGTCTGACCGTCCAGAGCCCCGTCACGTCTCGTCTATCTGTCCAGAGCCTCACCATGTCTCGTCTGACCGCCCAGAGTCAAGTCACGTCTCGTCTGACCGCCCAGAGTCAAGTCACATTATGTCTGCCAGTGTGATGGCAACCGCCATCCTCAGCATCTGGGCCGCACGCTACGCTCCAGAGATCTTGACGACCCCAGAAGTCCTGCCCGTCGTCAAGTCTGCGCCAGAGGTCTCGTCTGACCTCCCGGAGCCTTGTCACGTCATGTCTGCTAGCGTGCTGGCGATCGCCATTCTCAGTGTGTGGGCTGCACACTCGGCTCCAGAGGTCACATCTGTTCACCAGCCCACTCCTGCGGTCACGTCTGGTCACAAGCCTGCTCCAGAGCTCCCGTCTGATCTCAAGTCTGCTCCAGAGCTCCCGTCTGATCTCAAGTCTGCTCCAGAGCTCCCCCCACTTGGAGAAGCCATGCCAATGCCTCCTGAGGTGTCAGCCTTGGCTGTAGATCCTCCCATGGAGGCGGCATCCCTCTACAACCTCTCTGCTTCTCCCCTTATTCTGTCTGCCTTCTCTGTCTCTGCTGTTCCCAGGTCCCAGGCCATTCCTGCTCCAGAGCTCCCGCCTGGTCTCAAGTCAGCTCCAGAGGTCCCGTCTGGTCTCAAGTCTGCCCCAGAGGTCCCGTCTGGTCTCAAGTCTGCCCCAGAGGTCCCGTCTGGTCTCAGGTCTGCCCCAGAGGTCCCGTCTGGTCTCAGGTCTGCCCCAGAGGTCCCGTCTGGTCTCAGGTCTGCTCCAGAGGTCCCGTCTGGTCTCAGGTCTGCTTCAGAGGCCTTCCCCTTCAGAGAAGCTGCACCAATGCCTCCAGAGGTGTCAGCGTCGGCTGTAGAACCTCCTATGGAGGCGGCGTTATCCTGTGGTCTCTCTGCTTCTCTCCCTGTTCTCTCTGCCTCCTCTGTCTCTGCTCTCCCCAGGTCCCAGACCATGACGCAGGTTCCTGTTCCGCCCCGGAGGGCTGCTGCGCCTCCTGTTCCACCCCGGAGGGCTGTGGCACCTCCTGCTCCGTCTCCTGTTCCGCCCTGGAGGGCTGCTGCGCCTTCTCCCCCTATTCTGTCTACCTCCTCTGTCCCTGCTTTCCCCAGGTCCCAGACCGTGACGCAGATTCCAGTTTCGCCCTGGAGGGTCGCTCCGCCTCCTGTTCCACCTCGGAGGGCTTCTGCGCCTCCTGCTCCACCCTGGAGGGCGCCCGTGCCTCCTGCTCTGCCTCCGGCCCCGCCCTGGAGGGCCCCTGCTCCGCCTCCGGCCCCGCCCTGGAGGGTACCTGCTCTGTCGGTCCTGCCTCAATCACCGGGCCCTCCACATGGACCTGGCCCTCCAGCCCTCGCCCTGTCTCGCTCCCGCCCCACCGCTCCCCGGGACTGTTGTTTCCTTCGAGCGTCTGGAAGCCGCTCCTTGGGGGGGGGCTATGTCACGAATCTGGTCGGTGCTTTGCGGACCGCTCACCACCAGATGTCACTCTCACCTTTACACTGCACTCTGACTGTTGCTTTGCGCTTCGGACTGCATCTCCCATGCTCCACCGCGCCCATGGCGTTGCCTCCGGTAGCCAATCAGGCTCACTATAAAAACCCCGGACTTTCCCCTTGCAAATCACGGATTGATAGTGTTGTATTCTTGGTGTTTTCTTAGTTTCTTGTTCCCAGTTCCTAGTCCCCAGTGTTTTGTTTTCCCCCGCCTAGTTTTCTCGTTTTGAACGTCTAGCTGCCTGCCTTTTGACTTTCGCTCACGTTTATTGGATTATTCTCTTCGACTGCCTGCTATACACCTGTCTGCTCCTGTCTCGACCCTGCCTGCTCGACTATGTATCTGTCTCGTCCCAATAAAAGCTCGCATATGGATCCGCTCGCCTGTCGTCATTCACTCCTGGTTACAGGCATACATGGGGAAAAACCACAAAAACAATCCACAGGGGTGTGACAGCTGGCTAGTTGCTCCTCAAATATCGTGGATCAGTGTCTCTCAGATTTTCAGTTAACGGGAGGGGTTGGCATCTCGGTTGAGAATGCTAAAGTTGAAAGTGTAACAGCCTGTTACACTGAGTGTGGGAAGGGAGGTGTTTGTTTATATTTGCACCACCCTATTATTATTTTATTTTTTCTTCTTTTTTTTTGTTTGTTTTTGTGTTTTTCCCTCTATTTTTATTTATATCTTCCTTTATATACTAAGACAGTAATTTATGGAGAGAACAAAACTAAAAGGTAGTCTGGATATTAAAATTACAAGTTGGAATATCAAGGGAATGAGGAAACTGGTCAAACTGAAGCAAGTACTGAATAGGGTAAAATATCTCAAATCTAAAATAGTGTTTTTACAAGAATCACATTTGATGGCATCAGATATGCATTGCTTGAGTAAAAGATGGCCAGGCCAAGTATTCCATGCAAACTTCAGTTCTCATGCAAGGGGTGTGGTTATCCTCATTCATAAATCGCTACCATTTCAGGTTACTAAAACCATTCAAGACCCTTCTGGAAGATATATTATTCTTCAGGGGAGTATTTTGACACAAAAACTAAATCTTATAAATATTCATGGTCCCAATGAAGACAGCCCATCATTTTAGAAATTATTTTTTTTCAGAAATTATTTTTAACTGTTTCTGATTTGGAGGGATTTAATATAATTGGAGGTGAATTTAACTGTACCCTCGACCCAATATTGGACAGATCCACTCAGAAGAATACAACTCATATACAAACTAGGAAAACATTAATTGATTATATGAAGGATCTAAGTTTAATTGAAGTTTGGAGAATGCTGAACCCAAATAAAAGAGAATATTCTTGTTGCTCAAGCTCATATAAAACTCAATCACGAATTGATTATTTTATAATATCTGCAGACTTACTGTCTAATGTAAAATAATGCTGGTACAATAGTATAGTAATTGGTGATCATGCAACTGTAACGGGACTCATAGGAAGCGTATAAGATCCAAATGCGACAGACAGGGTCAATCACCAAACAAACAGTAATATCCAGGGCAAAAACAGAAGCAAGATCCAAATAAACAGGCAGAAGGTCAAAATCCAGGTGAGCAGTACAAAGTGACAAATAAACAAGGCTATGAAAACAAGGCAAAAACTATGGCAATGAACTAGACAGAACTATGGTAAAAAACAAGGCAAAACAATGACAAGAAACAAAACCGTGTCAAAAACAAGGCAATGAAACAGGAGAAAACGCTTAGTAGAGTCCGCACAGCAAAACAATACTTTGCGGGGCCTGTTTGGTTTAGGCCTCCTTATATGGCCACCAAACAGGAAGTAACCAAAGAAGCAGCAGAGGGAGCGGCAACAGGCAGTCCATGGGAAAGGGCTCCCTCTGCTGGTGTGGCATTACAGAATCCCCCCCTCTAAGGGCGACTCTTGGCGCTCAAAACAACAACGGTCCAAGAGGGTGGGGGAACAGAGGGCCAGGTCCGTGCAGAGGAGGTGTGACTGTGTCAGTGACAGACAGTGAAGCACTGGAGGACCTGGGCCATGGAACAGTAGCAGACAGTGAAGCACTGGGGGACCTGGACCATGGATCTGTGGCAGATAGTGGAACCTTGGAGGACCTGGACCGTGGAGCTGTGGCAGACAGTGGAACCTTGGAGGACCTGGGCCGTGGCGCAATGGCAGACAGTGGAACACTGGAGGGCCTGGGTCATGGAGCAGTGGCAGACAATGGAACCTTGGAGGACCCGGGCCATGGAACTGTGGCAGGCAGTGGTACACTGGAGCAGAAGTCCACCATGTTTGATTCGGAGGAGCCTGGAGCCATGGTGGAGCAGGCAGAGCAGGAAGCCATGGCGGGGCAGGCAGAGCAGGCAGAACATGGAGCCATGGCGAGGCAGGCAGAGCAGGCATAACAGGGAGCCATGGCGAGGCAGGCAGAGCAGGTAGAGCAAACAGGAGCAAATATATCCACAGTGGAATTAGTGAAATCCATAGCAGAGCGGAGAGTTCATAATTAGCCTTCTTGGCCGTGACATGGCAGGCAGAGGGTTCGTGATAGGCCTTCTTGGCCGTGACATGGCGGGCAGAGAGTTCATGATTGGACCCCCATAGGAGGTTCTGCAGCCAGAGCCGCCACCTCCAGGGGCATTGGCGCAGACTCAAGGTCAGACATGGCACTGAGTTCATGGGTGGACGCCACCTCCTTAGGAGGTTCTGCAGAGCATGCTGACACCTCGGGAGGTATTGGCGCAAACTCTTGGACAAGAGAGGCCTCTGGAGCAGACTCGTGGACAGACGAGGCCTCTGGAGCAGACTCATGGACAGACGAGGCCTCTGGAGCAGACTCGTGGACAGACAAGGCTTCTGGAGCGCAATGTGTAGCCCACACGCTCAAAATGGCTACAGCCATCACAGGCAGCACAGTAGATAGTGGGATGCCTGCCGGTCTTGAGGGTGTGGACGCTGTGGACATGTGGCTTGGGAGCGTGGGCTCTGCGTGGCTTGGGAGGTCAGCTGATACGTGACGAGGTTCTAGGGGGTCAGCTGTGACGAGGCTCTGGAGGATCAGCTGAGACATGACGAGACTTTGGAAGGTCAGAGGGGACCTGGTTAGGTTCTGGCAGGACAGCAGTTTCTTGACTTGATTAATGGAGGTCTGCCGTGACTTGACTTGACTCAGGGAGGTCTGCCGTGACTTGACGTGACTCATGAAGAACAGCTGTGTCTTGACCTAGCTCGTGAATACCAGCTGTGACTTGACTTGGCTCATGAAGGTCAGCTGTGGCTTGACTTGGCTCATGAAGGTCAGCTGTGGCTTGACTTGGCTCAGGAACAACAGCAGTAACTTGACTTAGCTCATGAAGATCTGCTGTAACTTGGCTTGGCTCATGAAGATCAACTGTGGCTTGGCTTGGCTAGGGGACAACAGCTGTAACGTGACTTGACTCATGGAGAACGGCTGTATTTTGGCTTGACTCATGGAGAACAGCTGTGACTTGACGTGGCTCAGGAAACACAGCTGTCACTTGATTTGGCACTAAAGGTGCAGCCCTGGCTTGACTTGACACTGAAGGATCAGCCATCACTTGATTTGCTTTAGGTGCAGCAGACATGGTCAGATGAGATTTGGATGAGATGATTTTGAATTGATGAGGCTCAGGCGTGGCAGCCATCTTGTGAACAGGCTTGGGGATGGCGGCCATCTTGTGAACAGGCTCGGGGATGGCGGCCATCTTGTGGACTGGCTCAGGGATGGCGGCCATCTTGTGGACTGGCTCTGGGATGGCGGCCATCTTGTGGACTGGCTTGGAGATGGTAGCCATCTTGTGAACTGGCTGTGGGAGGGTACAGACCATGACAGGTACAGACTCTGGACGGGTAGGCATGGCGTGAGCAGGCCCTGGAGCAGCAGGCAGGGCATGAGCAGGCCTCGGAGCAGAAGACGTGACATGAGTAAACTGTGGCTTGGTAGATATGACTTGAGCAGGCTTTGGCTTGGCAGACATGACGTGAACAGGCCTTGGCTTGGTGGACGTGACATGAGAAGGCTGTGGTTTGGTGGACATGACTTAAGCAGGCTTTGGTGTGGTGGGTATAACGTGGACAGGCCTTGGTTTGGCAGGCTTGACATGAGAGGTCTCTGGTTTGCTTAACACGACGTGAGCAGGCTTGGCAGGCATGGCATGAGAGGGCTCTGGCATTGACGTTAACAATACCGGATATGACATGTAAACATTTTGGTATGACAGATACTGGGGGACGGCAGGGTTTCTCATCAGCAATCCCCACAGTAAATGCAGAGCCACTCAGAAGCAATGCAAAGTCAATGTAACGCACCAGAGACCAGTGGCGGTGATGACCTGGCATCCTATTTGATAGGTCTTTGTCCAAACCATAAAAGAAAATGTCCTTAAGAAAACTTTCTTTAAAATCCACCAAGTGACACAGTTCACAAAAGTCCATAACATACTCTTCAATGGGCCGGTTACCTTGACGGAGGTTAACAAGGCGTGATGCTGGATCCATGGTTGATCTGTGTTTCTGAAAGCCGCTAGATCTTTGGTAGGCGAAGTATTCTGTAACGGGACTCGTGGGAAGCGTATAAGATCCAAATGCGAGCTTTTATTGAACACAGCATAGTCAGACAGACAGGGTCAATCACCAAACAAACAGTAATATCCAGGGCAAAAACAGAAGCAAGATCCAAATAAACAGGCAGAAGATCAAAATCCAGGCGAGCAGTACAAAGTGACAAATAAACAAGGCTATGAAACAAGGCAAAAACTATGGCAATGAACTAGACAGAACTATGGTAAAAAACAAGGCAAAACAATGACAAGAAATAAAACCGTGGCAAAAACAAGGCAATGAAACAGAAGAAAACGCTTAGTAGAGTCAGCAAAACAATACTTCGTAGGGCCTGTTTGGTTTAGGCCTCCTTATATGGCCACCAAACAGGAAGTAACCAAAGAAGCACCAGAGAGAGAGGCAACAGGCAGTCCATGGGAAAGGGCACCCTCTGCTGGAGTGGCATTACAGCAACAGTATCTATGGAGATTCATTTAGGCAGATTCAAGCATTGTCCTAGATGGAGGCTGCAAACTTATTTGTTACAGGACCCGGCGTTTATTACATTTGTGGAGAGTTGTATTGATAAATACTTTGAACTAAATACAGATGAAACTACAGCAAGTACAGCAAGATGGGAAGCGCTTAAGGCTTATATAAGGGGAGAAATGATTAGCTATACAAGTGCTAAAGCTAAGCACCATAATCAGGAACTACAAATATTATTAGATCATATTTAAAAAATTGAAATTGAAATTAGTATTGACAATAACCCTGAAAAGCTACATAACTTATCTATCATGAGAGCTAATTATGATAAATTAACAACTGATAAAGTGGTTAAAAGCCTACTGTGAACTAAGCAAACATACTATGATCAAGGGGAAAAAGCAGGTAAGCTGTTAGCATGGAGGATAAAGAAGATGCAATCTGAAAAAAAACAATTAATAGTATAAAGCTGAAGTCTGGTAATTTAACTACGTATCCAATAGAAATAAATAACCATTTTAGAGATTTTTATGAAATACTATACAAATCAGAATATAATGGAAACAGAAAAGTGCAGAAATTGTTGTCATATATATATATATAATGTCAAAAAAAAAAAAACTTGTTAGTAACATGAAAAATTACTTTCTTTGGGAGAGTTTTCCAGCCTCATGTGACAGGAAGGAATTCAGTGCCTTTTTTTTCTTGAAATCCTTTATTTGGTTGTTTGCTCAAATGTCATTGAGACATATAACATCTAGACAGATAACATCTAGAAAAATACTTACAAAAGGAAAATGACAACTATAAACTGGCAACTATAGTAGCCGGTGGGGTTAAATAGGTTAAGGTAGTTTGCAAATCTGATATTGATTTAATACAACAATTCAATAAACAAGAATTTATTATTAAGTGACTTACATTGTCTGATCTTAACACTATTGCCTGATTTTGCTCTATTTTGACAAAAAATAATTTCAGTCACAGCTAAGCCGCCACACATCTCCAAGCAAACACTCATTTATTTTGTTTATAAATGAACATGCGTTTTAAACAAATCTAGTGAGTCAGTGATTCAATTCAACCCATTCATAAAGACATTCATGCATTTATTCCTGAATGAATCAGCTGTTCAAATGAATCAACTGAATGAATGATTCAGTGATAAAATTAGACTTGCAACCACCTACAGGCAGTTTTAATTTAACTTTTAAAGTACCAACATTTCATATTTATAGAAATAGAAATAATAATTTTATATTATTAAAGTAAATCATTTAGTATCGCTATATTGAAAATTTTAGATTTAAAACATTCAGCATGCACTCATGTCACCTCTGAGCCTCATTAAACATCTGTAAACACACCTACATGCCATTTTTGTGTTCGTCTTTGCCACCTATGTAGTGCAAATTAATTTTGTTGATACTGATTTCATTTGACTGGTAACTTGCTTTACTATGCTTTTTCTATTGTTTTAATTAGAAATTTTGATAGCTTATAAAACTTTGAATTTGACATAAAAGGTGACCCTTTTAATGAAGCTATTAAAAAAATTCTATTACAAAGATTAAAAGGAGTCAAAAATCACCTCGCAATACTGATCAGAAGGTTCTCCTGAAGTTTTTATTTAAATTTCTTGAAGTGGAGTACAAGTATTCTTAATGCTGTTCTGCTGCATTCCATTATGCACCTATTAGCTATTTGTTTAGATGACAAAACATTTTGATGACAAAAAACATTTAAACAGCTGTCTAACAGTGCATGTCAAGGTTAACTGGTGATTGGGATGGCCAATCAAATAAAAGGGCAGATTTTTAATGCATGTTGGGGGCTTTTTTACAAATCCAGAAAGACATTGAAAACAATGGATCATGAGCTTTTCACATGTAAACAAACATAGTGCCGCACCGTATAATTATATCAAATTACATCACAAGCTTTACAATTTGATAAACACACTTTGCTTATTTATTTTATTGAAACCATTTACCTCAGAATCTCCAGCTGACAGTTTGGACTTTTCAGTCCATCACTCCAGAATCCTTCAGGTCATTGTTACTCAGGTCCAGCTCTCTCAGGACAGAGTTCGAGGATTGTAAAACTGATGATGCTGATATGATGCCACAGCCTGATGCCACAGCCTGATGCCACAGCCATTTCACCCTGCAGCCCAAGACTGGCTACCCACTGAAGCTAAGCAGGGTTGAGCCTGGTCAGTACCTGGATGGGAGACCACCTGGGAAAGCTAGGTTGCTGTTGGAAGAGGTGTTAGTGAGGCCAGCAGTGGGTGCTCACCCTGTGGTCTATGTGGGTCCTAATGCCCCAGTGTAGTGATGGGGACACTATACTGTAAAAAGCACCGTCATTCGGATGAGACGTTAAAACCGAGGTCCTGACTCTTTGTGGTCATTAAAAATCCCATGGCACTTCTCGTAAAGAGTAGGGGTGTATCCCTGGTGTCCTGGCCCTCTGGCCTTTGTCAATCCTAATAATCCCCATTCACTGAATTGGCTCTATCACTCTCTCTCCTCTCCACCTGTAGCTGGTGTGTGGTGAGCGCACTGGCGCCGTTGTCCTGTGGCTGCCGTCGCATCATCCAAGTGGATGCTGCACACTGGTGGTGGTTGAGGAGAGATCCCCCCATATGATTGTAAAGCGCTTTGGGTGTATAGCAATACACAATGAAAGCGCTATATAAATGCGATCATTCATTCATTCATTCATTCATGATAAACTCCCACAAGACTGAGCAGTGAGATTACACCCACATAACCTGTTTAAAGAACAAAACAAACAACTGTTGAAAACAATAAAATGGTCTTCCTTTAGATTTTAAATGTATGTTTCAGTAATTCAGTTTTTCATAAAACACCTGTTACAGCAATGTATGAAAGGAAGAGTGGATCAAATAGCAGCATGTTTGTATTAATTTAAATGAACAAAGCAGATTGTCTTTCTGTTACTGGTTTCAGAGAAGTAGTGCTTGATTACTGCATGCTGGTGTGATTTTGGCAAGATATTTTCACCTGGCTGTTGTGAAGTGTCTACAAGAATAAAGATGGCAGATGGGCAACCAGCCATAAAGTCTTCAAGAGGTCAAGGTGTTTGAACCTTGTAACATTGTATTCATGGATGACAATGTGTTACAAGGCCTTTCCACAATTCAGTCATGTGCCACAAAATGAACTAACTTTTTTTTTGGTATTCCTTTTTTTAAGTATCAAAAAAGGAATACCAAAAATCTTCCAGCTTTGGACAAGAAAAAACATATAGGTATGGTCAGCAGGAGCCAGAGAACAACTATTGCAAATAACATCCACTGCCAAAAAAAGCTTACTTAGTTTGACATTTGTGAGATTAATTCTTTGGAGAACTTTAAACTGAATCAGACTCAGTCTAGCACAGAAAGAAGAAGAATTAACCCTGTCAACAGCCATTTCCCACCATTCCTGCCACAAAGTACATCCAGGTTCTATCTCCCATTGACGTTTAAACCAGAAGGAAGAAGGCAAAGTATTAGAAAGAATTAACTGTATAAAGTAGATGTAGAGCCATGGTTTTGAATTAAGCATTTCTCATATAAAGAAGGTTCTGTCAGGACCACTATTGTCAAATAACTTACTATACAAATAAATTAGCATACATTTTAGGTTGGGGGTAAGGTTCTGTTCTGGGCAAACACTCCCTGCCAATCCATGCAGCCTAGCATAGATATGAGCAGGGAGAGCATAAATAAATACATGGTAAACAGAACAGAACCAATATTAATGATTAATGTAGCAGATATCATTAATGTTCTAAGTGATGATTTTATGTAACAACATAGTTCAGTGGTCTGACCCAAGACAAGGAGGACAAGAGGAGATGGGGATGGAGGTGGATGATTAACTCCTGAGCAAAGCGATAGCTGCTGAATAATGAATAATAAATAATAATAAAAGACCTTATAAAAGGAATTATGATTGGCGTCATATTCCTATGGGTAGACGTCTCACTCTCCACATTACAGTAGTGTACTTTGAGGGGCGCACGCACCAAGGCAGAAAGCGAAGGTGCAGAGCAAGACTGTGCTTCTAACCTACACCAATCTAAATGGGAAGAATTATACTAGCTGTGAATTTTACTAATATTTGCTGCCCAGTAATAAATCAAAAAGTTGGGCAGACCAAGACTGCCCTACAAAGGCAAAAGACCTTAACTCGTTAGAGTGTGAAAATGAGAAAAATGAGTTTAAAATTTTTTATTTGTGCAGCCAAATTAATTATAGGTAGAACACAGGAAATTTGGCAATTAGATGTTTTAGCAATGAAAATTATCTACATTAAAAAATTGTGAGCTCAAACTTGATTTTTACCCCTATTTCGGAGTTAGCGTACTCTGCCTTTGCAGTGTCTGCAAAAAGTGAGAAGTCACACCAAGGCAAAATGCAGTAACTTCCTCTGTGTACCACTACTGGTACTCGTACCACAGTTTGCTATGCTCAGTAATGTAAGAGAACACTAGACATAGCATAATAGTTTTTATATTGACTTGAATGAAATAGCCTAACCTAAAAGAACAACTTGTGGATTGATGTGAATGCCGGCAAGCAGGAATGGCCAGAATGCTTGTGGACTGATTTTATCAGGTTACAAGAAAAGGTAGAATATGGATTTAAATGCAAACTGTTCATAGCCTACTGATTTTATAATTGATCATGCTACATGCTACGGCATCCGATTCCACACGCGTCCAACTAGCAGTGACAGCCTGCTGAATAATCTGCATTATAAAAAGTAAGAAAAAAATATTTTAAAGATTATTCACATTTACATATTGTTGCCAAAATATCTCTGTACAGTGCGTTATTATATGGAGCTGTCTGGCCGATCGCTATCTATCCAATTTGTTTGTCTAATGCTTCAGTGACAGATCAGATGTATGAAAGTATACAAGTTACACCGCAATTAAAATGCGGCAGACTTTAATATGCAATAAAACAAAGGCAAAACACCATATAACTCGGACACCCCAACTCAATTTGAGCGTTCCAAACAAAGTCAAAGAGCGGTAACTGGTGTTATAAGGTGCTCTGCCTTGGTTTCTCCTGGGGTTTTTGAAGTTATGGTTAAGACAATTCATTATTTTCTCGGAAAAACAACTAAATTGATTCAAGATACTTATACACATGATAAAGGATGTCTTGAATGTCCCAAAAATATTAATAACTAATTTTTGACCAAAATCGAACTTAAGGTCTTTTGCCTTTGCAGTGCAGAAGACCCCTATCTTTTTTATGTTTCTAGAGATATGCCTCGTTTAACCAAGGAGGTCTGCCCTGCATATATAAGAAGAATGTCTCAGTTACATATGGTAACCCTCGTTCCCTGATGGAGGGAGTGTACGACACTAGGGGTCATGCTCTTGGGAGCCCAAACACCTCTGACAACATTGAGAAAAGGCCAATGAAATTAGGTGTGCAGATTTTGCATAGCTGGCCACGCCATGGACATCTGGGTATAAATAGATCAGCGCAGTATCTGCTCACTTGTTCTGTTCTGAGGAGTCGAGAAGCATCTCAACCCACTCAGAGGGAGTCCAGAGTTGTGGCATAAAGAAGACAACGTCTCCGTTCCCTCCATCAGGGAACGAGGGTTACCATACGTAACCGAGACATTCCCTTTCTGTCGTTCACTCTGATGTTGTGTCGAGTGTACGACACTAGGGGTCCCTATACTAAACACCACAACTGTCGGACTGCGTCACAAGTGAATGGGGACACAGATAGCAACAAGCCAATGAGTTAGCATAAATGCACCTCACCTCTTTGTGACCTTCTAACATCCAAGAACTTGACCTGTCGCAGGCAGGGTCCTGCAGCAGGGGCCTTTCCTCAGTGGAGCGGCTGAGAGTCTTGAAAATGTTGGGGCTGTGACTGTTCCCCTAAAGGGGAAAGACACTATGGAGATCACATCCTACCTGGAGGGGAGGTAATATGTTAATAATCACCTAAGGATTCACAGAGGGAAAACTACATAGGGAGGATTCTGAGGTTGGCTCCATGTGAGGAGAGACTACCAAGAACTCAGAACCTATAGACAGGGGAAACACAGCATCTCCAGGCAATATAGGTGAGAATTACACACATGGGGCCACATGAGGAGCCACTACATGTGGAGCACCAACCCAATACGAGAGTTCACAGAAGGCAACCTACCTTGTATTGGATTCTGTAGCAAGTTCCTCCGCTGAACTTAGCTACATGAAAGTGCTAAGAGTGATGGAAGAGTGGTTCAGGGTTCACACAAGGAAATTGAACTGTGTTATGGCAAGCTCTACACCATACCAGTCTCCTAAGTCGAAGAGCTTGCATTCTAGACTTTGGAAGACATAGGTTATAAAACCTAACGAATATATGTTAGGTGTATCCCAACCTGCAGCTCTGCAAATGTCTGTTAAAGAGGCCCCATTCGCCAAAGCTGCTGATTCCCCTGGTCGAGTCAGCTCTCACTCCCAACGGGCAGGGTAAGCCTCTGGCCTGGTAGGCCATGCGGATCGCATCCATATGCCAGTGGGTGATCCTTTGCTTGGAGATAGCTTTCCCCTTCTGCTGTTCTCCAAAACAGACAAAAAGCTATTCAGAACATCTGAAACCCTGATTATGTTCCACATTAATGTGCAGGGCACGGACTGGGCATAACAGGGATAGGTTGGTGTCACCTTCCTGGGAAGGGATAGCTTGCAAGGTTACCACCTGATCTCTGAAGGGAGTGGTGAGTTCTTTGGGCACATATCCAGGCCAGGGTCTCAGGACAACGTGAGAGTCTGCTGGCCCGAAATCCAGGCACGAATCATTAACGGAGGCTGATCATGGTTGGCTGATATAGCCGTCACATGGACCTTGAGTGTTGAGGCAGATAGGTGCTAATCCAGGCCTCCTTGGAAGAAGGATAGCGCTGATTCAATGCCACATCTCCGTGGGTCCTTCCCTTGGGGGAAGAACACCAGTTGACAAAAGTGTGCCATTTTAGGTCGTACAGCCGCCTGGTGGAGGGGGCAGGTGGGAGGTCTCTGAAGCCCTCTTGGTCGCATCCAGGGACCATAGATGGAGGTTCCAGAGATCGTCCGGAATCTGATTGTGCATTTCCCCTGAGAAAGGAGGTCCTTCCTCATAGAAGTGCGCGAGGGAGGGAATGACGATTAGGAGCACAAGCTCCGAGAACCAGGTTCTGTTGAGGCAAAACGGGACTACCAGAAGAATCTGTTCTCTGTCCTCCCTGACTTTGCATAGAGTCTGTGTAATGAGGCTCACTGGGGGAAAGCATACTTGTGTAAGCCCCTCAGCCAGCTGCGTGTCAGTGCATCTGTACCGAGGGAGGCCTTGATTAGGCCATGCCACAACTGGCAATAAGTGGATTCCGGTGAGGCGAACAGGCCTACCTATGCCTGGTCAGATTGACTCCAGATCAGCTGGATTGTCTGAGGGTGGAGCCTCCACTCCCCTCAAAGCGAAACTTGTCGTGAGAGAGAATTGGCCACGCGATTGAGTTCGTCCGGAATCTGATTGGCACACAGAGACTTGCACTGCATGAAAACGCGTGTTTCCGGACTGTTAATGTCAGCGCACAAACCCGTAAATGGCTCGTTTCTGGCAGTTTCCATCTATGTGCTCTGGCGTTTCTGATTCGTTGACACGGACAGAAATGGACACTTTTGTGTGCGGCAGCTTTCCAGTCCGCTCACTAACGCGATAAACCCTCAGACACAGGCGGAAATATTGACACACTCACCGGTAAATCCATGTCGTCCTGTGCACGAGAAGTGAATCCACTGCAAAATCCAGGGTACAAGCGATTAAATCTCCATAAACGGCCAATCATATATCTCAGTAAACGTCTGTAAATCACTGTGCACTTAATATATTTTATATGCTACTGGCCTTCTACACAAAAATGTGTCATATGCACTTATAATAACTGTAAAGAAAGCCACAAACAGAGCAAAGTATCAACAAAACTCAATTTTATTTTTTCAGCAAATGCAAGACTGCAAACATTTAACAGGACTGCAAATATTACTCAACAAACACAACAGGACTGCTACATTTAACTAATCATTTAGAGAAAAATATTTTGCAAACACAGACAATTTAAGTAAATCATTAAACTGATTAAACAATTAATTATTTTTAAAAAGAAACAATAACAAAATTATACTTATCAAAAACAAACACAATAATGAATACACTTTCAAAGGACACTGCAAAGTCCAGTGGACACTGCTTCATCTCAGACAGTCACACACAAATATTCTACACCATCAGGAGCATATATTTTTTCCATTTAATTCTGCCCTTCAGAAGCTACAGAAGATACTGTTATGCTCATAAACTGACATACCCCTAGCAGAACATGCAATCATTTTAACCAAAGAGGTATCATGGACATTACATGCTATTTTTTATTTAGTACTGTCCTGAATAAGCAATTTTTACAGATACTTACATATACTGAATTTATAAAAATGAAAATGTATAATTTATAAACATGTTCAAAAGTTTACATACAATTGATTCATAATACTGTGTGATTACCTGTATGACCCACAGTTGTTTTTGTTTAGTGATGTTTTGTTATGTTTTTCATGAGTCCCGTGATTGTCCTAGGCTGCAGGTTCTACAATCTTCTTATGCTTACAGTGTTTTGTTTGCTGTTCTTCAGAAAAATTCTTCAAGTCACACAAATTCTTTGGTTTTCCAGCATCTTCTGCATATTTGGCCCCTGTCCAACAATGATTTATGATTTTGAGATCCATTGTTTCACTCTGAGGAAAACTGAAGGACTCATACACAACTATTATAAAAGGTGAAAACATTTAGTGATGCTCCAGAACAAGCAATACATTAAGAGCTGAAGTTGTAAACTTTTGAACAGGATGATGATGATGATGAGTAAATTATATTTGTTCTTTTAGTACTGCCGTTCAGAAGCTAAATACAATACTTAATACAATACAATAATTTTATTTATTTATTTTTTACTTTTCAGACAAAATAAAAGTATACCCTGAACATCCAATTCAAATAGCTTACACCCTGCATCTCTTAAGGCATTGTGTTGCTTACTTGAGCATCAGTAAATGTGTTTACCTTTTGTAATAGTTATGTATGAGTCCCTGAATTGTCTCCAAGTGTGAAAAGATGGATCTGAAATCATACAGTCAGTGCTGGAAAGGGTTCAAATCTGCAAAAGATGCTGGAACACCTGAGAATGTGCAGGATCTTGAGGATTTCTCGTATATGTAAACAAACCTGCGTGATTATAGCAAACTGGAATTATCAGAGATGGATAAAAAATTTTTTATCAATCCCACAGTCTTGCAAATCCATTAACTGATTGAGTCTTCTTATTTAATTATATGTTATTATTATTAAATGTATATTATTATTATTATTATTATTATTATTGAACTGTAATATAATAATATTATTATATTAACTTTTTAGGGCTATTTTTTAAAAATATGTATTGTTATATATGCTTATTTCCCCTCTCAAGCAAAGAGATCGAAAATGAAGGGGGGGAGGAGTCACATACATAACAACGAATAATAAAATAAAATCAATAATAATAATAACAGTATACAGATATAGAAAAAAGATGATCAGTTTATGGATTTACAAGACTGTGGGATGGATAAGAATGTTTTCTTGTAGGCCTATTTTATTTTATGTGCTTTATGTAGCATTTATTCATGATAAACTTCTTTTGAATGCTGTCTTCATCCTGCAAAACATTCCCACAAGTTAATATGACATAGCCACAACAAAACTGAGTGAACTGAAGATGTCCCCACCTGGTCACATATGTACATAGGAAGGGGTAAAGAATAAGCATATTTTAAGCATATCTTCTCTAGAACAGCAGCTGAGATCCAGCAGAACACTGGGATGTGACACATGATGTAGAGGCTCCTTGATGACTTCAGGTGTGAGATGATCCTGTTTGCCAGACTCTGATCACTGATTCTCTTCCTGAAGTATTCCTCCTTCTGTGGCTCATTGAACCCTCGTACCTCTGTCACTCGATGGACACACTCAGAGGGAATGAGATCAGCTGCCGCTGGTCTGGAGGTGATCCAGATGAGAGCAGAGGGAAGCAGATTCCCCACAATGAGGTTCATCAGCAGTACATCCACTGAGGCTGATTCAGATATATTACACAGTTTCACTTTCTTTTTAAATTCCAGAGACAGATGACACACATCCAGACCATCAAAGATGAACAATACTTTATATTCTTCAACGGATATGTTCATTTCTTTTGTTTCAGGGAAAAAGATATGGAGAAGATCTGAAAGACTGAGTTTTTTGCCCTTCATCAAGTTGATTTCTCTAAAAGAAAGTGGAAATATGAATTGGACGTCCTGATTCTCTTTCCCTTCAGCCCAATCCAGGATGAACTTCTGCACAGAGACTGTTTTTCCAATGCCAGCAACTCCCTTTGTCAGCACAGTTCTGATGGGTTTGTCTTGTCCAGGTAAAGGTCTAAAGATGTCATTGCATTTGATCGGTGTGTCCTCTGTTGCTGCTCTCCTGGATTGTGTCTCAATCTGTCTCACCTCATGCTCATTATTGATCTCTCCACTCTCACTCTCTGTGATGTAGAGTTCTGTGTAGATCTCATTCAACAGTGTTGGGTATCCCTGTGTCGCTGTTCCCTCATACAGACACTCAAACTTCTTCATCAGAGTTGATCTAAATATGTTGAAGACGTCATGACTGTAAAATCAATATTTTATATTATTACACTAATTAGTACATCTTATATATTCTGTATCATATTCTATATTCTATATCTCTTACAGAAATGTTATACCTGCGAACAGGCCATATATCTCTACTTATAAAATTTAATGGTTGAATCATAGATCTGTTTCTCTTCAAAGACACACAGCTGGGCTCTGGTTCTGATCTCTTCTGCTGAACTGAACTAAAACAGAGAGATTACAGAGATTACAGAGAGATTAAAGTTAATCATTTAAATTACTGTGTGAAACAAATAAGTTATTTATTGTTATCAAATTAATTTTAAAGAACACTTTATAATAATTTCATGCACTATATTGTGAACTGAACTTTGAGAATATATGATAATATATCATATGTCATGCTATAATCATATATTATATAAATGTCATACCTGAGACCAGGCCGTGAATCTCCACTCAGATTTATTGGCTCACCCATAGACACACAAAGATAATAAAAATAATTCTTGAGGAGTATTTATGGATTTATTTCTATAAGAGAAAAGCTTTGTTGTGTTTATAGGTACTCAAAGTAACTGCGTCCTGGAATAAAATCGTAATCTCCAGATGTTTGAGTTTCAAGATGGATCTGAACAGTTTGATCTCCTCCACTGAATCTAGATAGTAGAGACAAACAATCACAAAAACTACAGTAATTAAACAGCCTTATGTCATTATAAATCATTCTATTAAATATTTAAAGACATTCTGTTTTTGTGAAGAATTGATTCACTCTTATTAAAATGGCAAAACATAAAGACTGTATATTTACATTCACTTTTGTACAATTCTCATCTCAAGCCAAACTCAATCTTAAGCCATAATCTCCACAGGGTGGAGATTAAATTGCTGCAGTTATTGCTACATATTGCTACAATGACAGACACTGATTGACTAGTGGTTGAACAGGTCTGATGACTGTACTGTACCGCTGCTGATACACAGGTGTGCTAATGGTGTCGTATCCAGACAAGTAATCTAATTAAACATTCCTTTTGTGGTCTTTTTCTGCTCACACTTATTTCAGACAATTGTATTTACACTGTAAAAGTAGTTCCATATCTGTCGTTCACTCCAACGTTGTGTCGAGTGTATGACACTAGGAGTTGCTCTTGGGAGCCCAAACACCTCTGACAACACTAAGAAAAGGCCAATGAAATTGGGGTGTGCACATTTTGCATAGCTGGCCATGCCCCGGACATCCAGGTATAAATAAGGCAGCGTGGGATCTGCTCAATCGTTCCATTTTTCAGAGCCGAATACAGTGTCTCTGTGTGAGAAGCGACATCATTCACTTTATTTGTCGTTGGATCTACAGCACGGGAAGTGGTCTCTCCCTTCTCTAACAACGTTAAGTGTTGTGAGAGTTCCCCTGGGTGCTACGACAGCGATCTAGAAGAGAAGATTCTCCTCAAAAAGAGCACCTTTTCACAAAGTGCTACACGGTCAGATTGTGTGTTTACGACATGCCTTTCCATCCGTGTCCTTCTGGTTGCGGTTTCTACCTTTCCCCTAACGATCAGCACGATCACTGTGTTCAGTGTTTAGGCCGTGAACACGCTGAAGCAGCGTTCACTGAGGGCGGATGTCAAGTTTGCGAAGAAACATCCTTGAGCACGCTCCGCTCGAGAACCGTGTTCTTTATTAAGAAGCCGCAGCTCACTGCAACTGCTTCCCACTCCGGTCCTTCTGCTTCTGGGTACAAGGCCGCAGTGATGTGCATTGAAAGAGAGCGGTGGGAGATAAGCGAAGTCTTGCCGGGTGCTCCCCCACAGACCGCTCGATCCTTGTGAGCTTCAGCAGTTACTCGCAGTTGTGGCATGTAATATAAGGACCCCTAGTGTCGTACACTCGACACAATGTGTGTGAATGACAGGTAACGTCTCGGTAATGTGTGGTAACCCTCGTTCCCTGATGGAGGGAACAGAGACGTTGTGTCCTTCATGCCACAACTCCAGATTGCCTCTGTGTGGGTTGATACGCTTCTCGACTCCTCAGAACAGAGCGAGTGAGCAGATTCCGTGCTGCCCTATTTATACCCGGATGTCTGGGGCATGGCCAGCTATGCAGAATATGCACACCCAATTTCATTGGCCTTTTCTCAATGTTATTAGAGGTGTTCGGGCTCCCAAGAGCGACCCCTAGTGTCGTACACGCAACACAACATCTCCGTTCCCTCCATCAGGGAACAAGTGTTACCATACGTATCCGAGACATTATCAGTTCTGCTTCCAGTAAAAATATCTAAACATCCTAAAATATAAGTTTACTTTATGGAAAGAAAAAAGGAAAAGGAAAGGATGTGACATGCGACCAAGTATGGTGACCCATACTCGGAATTTGTGCTCTGCATTTGACCCTTTCAAGTGCACACACACATTAGTGAGTAGTGAACAAACACACACACACCGTGAACACACACCCGGAGCAGTAGGCAAAACTGCATTCATTTGGTTTGTTTAAAACTATTCAAAATGGTTCTGTCACTTTGATATTGCCTTGTCCTTGTGTAAGCATGCAATCTCTAGTGTTTTCGAGCCGTGTGTCCTCTTGTCTGCATGCTATTCATGTTCAGAGTGTGGTGTTTGGTTTCCGACACTTATTTCTACTTCGATTTCAGCCTGTTGTCGGGATTTGAGCACCCATGCTCCATGTTTTGTTTTACTTTTTAATCTACAAAAAAAATATCTGAGTTACTTTTTCAAATAAGTAACGCCAGTTACTTTTTTCCCATTTATTGATTAAAAGCTCTCCTGTAAGAAGTAAGAAGTGAAATGTGAACATTCATTAATTCATTTTACAAAAAAACAGATTCAGTATTCCTCAAAATGAATAAAAACAGTAAAGTGCAACTCAGAATATGACGCAAATCTGTAATAATTAAATGTTAAATAACAAAAAACCTTCTTTGCTGCTGACCTTTGATGATCCAATTCAACCATACTAATAAGCAAAAATGTTTTTATTGTTGAAGAGTGTTAAATTTTCTTCTTCTGCACTATATTGATATAAAAATGCAAAAAATAGAGAATATATATTCCATTTGTTGTTATTTGCAGCATGAAACATTACATGGTTTACCTAAAGGGGGTTCGTAGAGGAACTGCAGTGGGTTTAATTCAATCATAAAAATGTAAAATGAAAAAATTTACAATTACATTAATCAAATAAAACACTAAAAAAGAAATATTTTATTTGTTTACCTGCATATTGTGACCATTAATCAATGTCAGTGAACTGTGAACATGCAAATGTGATATTTAATTTAATCCCTTAAAATCTGAGGGTGTAATGCCACGCCAGCAGAGGGAGCCCTCTCCCATGGACTGACTGTTACCGCTCCCTCTGCTGCTTCTTTGGTTACTTCCTGTTTGATGGCCATATAAGGAGGCCTAAACCAAACAGGCCTTGCGAAGTATTGTTTTGCCTGTGCGGACTGAACCAAGCGTTTTTCCTGATTTCATTGCCTTGTTTTGTTATTTCCACGGTTTTGTTTTATAGTCATCGTTTTGCCTTGTTTTTTGCCATAGTTTTGTCTAGTTTCATGGCCATAGTTTTGCCTTGTTCCATTGCCTTGTTTATCTGTTACTTTTGGACTGCTCTCATGGTATTTTTACCTTCTGCCTGATTTACTGGATTACGCTCTCGCCTTCCCCTGGATATTACTGTTTGTTGGAGATTAACCTTGCCTGTCTTGACTACGTTGTGTTTAATAAAGCTCGCACCTGGATTTATCACGCTTCTCACGAGTCCCTTTACAGAGGGGTACTTTAAGTAAATGTATTAGGTGAAAGAGGTTCAGCTGACAAAATTTTAGTGAATCCCTGCATTAGATATAAATAAGAAATAATGTTATGCTGTGTATTTTAATGTGTTTGAAAGCTTTCCAAAAGATTGCTGGCGCATTGCTATTTTGAGGCAACTGAAAGCAATTGCGTCTTTAACTAAATAAAACCTAGTCTTAATTCAGTGGTGCAGTTTTTAAAAAATGTTTTATTTAAACTCCACGATAATATGCGCCTATAGGCGGGTGTACAACGTGCATACACTCTAATTACACACACAGGGGCCTGCAGCAGCACACAAACATGCCAAACAGGGCCATCGCTAGTGGGGTGAAAAGTGGTGACGATTATAGGGGCCCACTCTTGAGGCTGACGGCAGCCTAAAGATGCTCAGAACAGTTGATGGGCCACTACTGCACGTCGTCATGAAAGCTTATCATTTGCACGTGTTTCTAAGCCTTTCCAATACAAACATTAAAAAGAGTTTAAAGCATTCAAACAAGAAGCCAAAAACTCAACTGAGAACTCGCGTGACATGTTTGGTGTGCACGCCAAGAGCCACATCAAACAGCGTGCAAACACCGAACCAACCTCTGCTTGCTGTCCTCCTGCTATGGAAGGCCAGATGGGTCATGATTCACCATTAACCAAACACCTGGTGTCCAGAAAACGGAGACAAAAAGTACGCCACAAAATACGGCGTTCTGTAGTACAAATGGCGTAAATTACAGCTTTTTTACAGCATAATACGCCATTAATGCTTGTAGTATGCCTTGAGTATCTAAAAAAATTATAATATAGTGAAAAAGTTCATTTTTTGTTTGTAACTCATTTTAAAAACTGAAACTTTTATATATTCTAGATTAATTACATGTAAAGTGAAACATTTCTAAATTAGCTTACAGCTTACAGCTCATGAAAGTCAAAAATCCAGTATCTCAAAATATTAGAATATTTACATCTGAGTTTCATTAAATGACCATCCCTACAGTATAAATTCCAGGTATCTCTTGTTCTTTGAAACCACAATAATGGGGAAGACTGCTGACTTAGCAATGGTCCAGAAGACAATCATTGACACCCTCCACAAAGAGGGTAAGTCATAGAAGATCACTGCTGAAGGAGGTGGCTGTTTACAGAGTCCTGTATCAAAGCATATTAAATGCAAAGTTGACTGGAAGGAAGAAATTGGGTAGGAAAAGGTGTACAAGCAGCAGGGGTGGCCACAAGCTTGAGAATACTGTCAAGTAAAGCCAGTTCAAACACTTGGGAGAGTTTCACAAGGAGTGGACTAAAGCTGGAGTCAGCGCATCAAGAGTTACCACGCTCAGACGTCTTCAGGAAAAGGGCTATCAAGCCACTTCTGAAACAGAAACAATGTCAGAAGCATCTTACCTGGGCTAAGGAGAAAATGAACTGGACTGTTGCCCAGTACTCCAAAGTCCTCTCTTCAGTTAAAAGTAAAGTTTGCATTTCATGCTGAAATCATAGTCCCAGAGTTTGGAGGAAGACTGGAAAGGCACAGAATCCAAGCTGCTTGAAGTCCAGTGTGAAGTTTCTGAAGTCAGTGATGATTTGGGGTGCCATGACGTCTGCTGGTGTTGGTCCACTGTGTTTTGTCAAGTCCAAAGTCAATACAGCCATCTACCAGGAGATTTTGGAGCACATTATGCTTCCATCTGTTGACAAGCTTTATGGGGGTGCTGATTTCCTTTTCCAGCAGGACTTTAGCACCTGCCTACAGTGCCAAAACCACTTTCAAGTGGTTTGCTGACCATGATATTAGATATTGAGAATCTGGAATATTTTCAAGAATAAGATGAGAAACAGTCGATCCAACAATATACAGACAAGCTAAAGGTTCAATAGTGCCTCAGCAGTGCTACAGGCTGATCGCTTCCATTCCACACCTCACTGATGCTATTCTATTATATATTATATTTTAAAATACTGGATTTTTGACTTTTATGAGCTATAAGCTCTTTTTATTTATTTTTTTTTAAAAATGTATTACAGACAGATATAAAAGACAGAACAATACAATGAAAAGAACATTGTCTGCATTTTCTTTTATCACCACATATAACCCCACTGAATTAAAGGAATCCAAACCAAAATTAAAACAATTCATAAACTCCCCCCACTCATAAGGCCCTTAGGAGGATTGAAGTGAAATGTCATTATCTATAACAATACTATATGAAATATATATATACAGTACTGTGCAAAAGTCTTAGGCCACTAGTATTTTCACCAACAAAAAAATGGTTTTAAGTCAGTTATTTCTTTCTTTTGGTGTAGTTTGTCAGTAGGAAATATCAGTTCACTTTTCTAAACATTCATTTTGCCATTAATTGTAATAATCCAGAGAGATTTTTGTTTGCACAAGGAGTCTGACAACAGCCAGTTGTGTGTATATATATGTATACACACACACACACACACACACACACACACAATATATATATATATATATATATATATATATATATATATATATATATATATATATATATATATATATATATATATATATAAATGTAATGTTAAATGTAAACAATCACATACTGATCAAACTCAGTCAGAATCTAGTGAGGTCAAAGAGTCAAAGAAACTTAAAATGGGGTTCCAAATTTTGTAGAATTTAACAGTTGAGCCCTGAATAGAGTACTTCAGCTTTTCTAAAGAAAGGAATGACATGAGGTCTTTTAACCAGGAAGTAGTTGGGGGTGGAGTTGGACACTTCCATTGTAACAAAATGCATCTTCTAGCCACCAGGGAGGCAATAACATCTTTTTGTTGTTTCGAGAGAGTGGAAGCTGTAAGCTCTAATTATCCAAATTACAACAAAAAAACATGGTTTTATTAGCAGGGTTGCTGCTGGACCAAATAGGTGCCCTAAGCAGAATTGTATTGTTGTGCCTCCTTCATATATTATGGAAGGAAAAAAAAAATTATAAGGGGTCAAATTGGAACTTTAATAAAATATAAAAGTAGACTAAATAAATAAACTGTAATTAAATAAAGTATTGTATATAAATTACAATTGTAACTCTAGACCAACCTTCTCCAACCTTTTTTCATTCGACAGCTACTTTTTAAAAAACGAAAGTGGCTGAGAGCTACCCATGTTGTACAATACTTAAATCTCTTAAATAGGCCTAATATATAATTCCAAACCGTCATGCATAATATAAAATGGTATAATACATGTTAAAATTTCAAGTTTTACGTTGAAAATCAACAAAAGCAGCACTACGCACTTTTGGTTTGCAACTACTGACATGTACAAAAAAAAGTTTTGACTAAAAAAGTTTTATAAAACGATAAACCTCACATTTCAGCCTTTATATAAACATGAGCTAACATGATTTCTAAAACTCAACACTTTGGATATATAAAAAACTGTAAATCCAATGATCCAAATCCAAAAATATAAAATTATAAATCCAATGTTTGACAGAAGGTGGTTCATATGGAACAGAAATAAAGCTGTTTTTCCGGTAACTGCTGTAAAAAAAACTCTTTATTGTGCATTGCAGGGTGGAAAGATGAAAAGAATTCCCAACGAGACGTCTCAGGTAACGTATGTAACCTTGTTTTCCTGAGAAGGGAACGAGACACTGCATTATCTAGGGGTCGCTATGGGGAACGCCATCTCCTTGACCTGTGTCTGAAGCCTACATACAAAAACGACAACAGTGTTGGCTGGCACATATGACATCACTTCAAGTGTGACTCGTCGCTGCCGGTGCATCACTACCACAGTGTAAAAGGACACATTAGAACACAACATTCGCTTCTTCATCTGGAACTTACATCCGAAGCATGGCGAAGAGACTAGAGGACGCAGTGTCTTGTTCCCTTCTCAGGGAACCAGGATTATAAAAGAATGAGACGGGCCAGGACCCCCGTGTTGTTCGGGCTCAGACCTGGACCTTCGAGGAATGAAGGTTTTGAAGGCCACTGAGCGCGCCCTTGCCTCCCTGAACTTCCCGACCACCGTCTCAACGGAGACACTGAAATGCTCGGAAGGTGAAACCGATGTCTCTCCGTGACCACCATGGCCCCCATAGTGGCGGCCTGCTTAGTGGCACGGAGAGCAGATCCATGGTGCAGAGCAGCTCAGCAACATCATCAGGGAAATGTCAGTGTCATCAGGTGTCAAATAACGAGGACACGGATCCACACACTTCTCAAACGTCTTACTAGTGCTCGCCATGATGAAAGGAAAGAAATTGTTCTTACCAGAATGCTCGCTCCAGGCAAAATGGTCAGTGAAGATGAAGAAGAGAATGTTTTGTTTTATTGGCGTCCTTTTATACTGTGGTCGCACCAGTCGTGCCGGAAGTGACACCATAGGCTGTCGCCGGCCAACATTGTTGTCATTTTTGTATGTAGGCTTCAGACACGGGTCACGGAGATGGCGCTCCCCATAATTAAATAATAATTAAAATGACCTCACAGCCGATATGTCAAAACAAACAATTTACTTGAATTAAAGGGGAAACCTGTTTTATATTAGTTCACTCTATGGTCTCAAGCGTTCAGAAATCACACAAAGGAAAATCAAGCAGTTTTACTATGATAAAACCATGGTTAGTTTTGGTAAGGGCTGTGATGTCTGCATGTAAAATTTTTAACTGTAAAAAAAAAAAACCTAAAAAGCCAAAAAAATTTACCGTAAAATGCATTTTCAAACTTGGGCTCAGAAAAAGCATTTTTGTTACCAGTAATATATAGCCTTTGATAACAGCCTGATCAGCCTCAAGAAAGTAATAGAAAGTAGTAATAAGTGAATGTGATAATAGCGATATTTAATTGTCAATCGAAAATGTGCATCACAAACTGAGACATGATCTGTGGTCCAGTTGTGACTCTCATCCTGTTTGAAAAACTGTAGCAAAACAGTTAAACTCAAAACAATGATTTATTCAGCAATGAATTGAGATGCACTGTGGACGTTGCTGTCTTTCTTTGAAATTATTTTTACTGCTGAAATAGAGCAAAAGCAGTCTGAAATACTGTGCCTAAAATGTAAGTGACCTAATATTATTGAACTTGAACTTTTGAATAGTCGTGTTGGTGAAAGCGTGTGATGTTGCTTAACTAGCTGTAATTTAAATATGAAAGCCTTCATGCTGAGTGTTGTGCATTTTAATCTCCTGGAGAGGCTGCGTGAGCCTCGCCTCAGCAGCGCAACCTTATACTGTAAGTGCATGCATTATATACACAGTAGCTATATCTACTATTCGCCACTTACTCTAAATCAGTGGTGTAGTGGAAGCTGAAAAGAATAGCTTACATCTGGACGTAATTCTCCGCAATCTCTGATGAAATCGGTCGGGTTTTCTCTGTAGAGCTGTTGTGAACTTACTATTTGAATGCATCTGTTTACTGAATACTTAGACTGAAAAGTTTACAAGGGTTCACCAGTTTAAAGATACCATTTAAGGCATTGTTTTCGTTATAATGCACTGATACAAATTGGTAATCAATAACTAATTATTATTTTACCAGTCTGCGCGGCTTCCCTGACATGTTCGCGCACGTATGAATAGGCAGCATTTGGGGTGGGGGAACGGTCCCCCACATTAGTAAATGCTTAAGTTCATGACATTCAAAACTGGAATACTTTATATTGTATTTTGAACGTTGACACTACACAGCAGTTTTGCACACATCAGGGCATGTTAATGTAAAGGAATAGAAACTGGTGCGAATTAGCTCAAAAGGGAAATGTATATAAATAATTACAATTAATTATGATTAATTACCATTATTTATTTACAGCTGCCAGTAGTAACTGTAGCAGAATTCATTTTCCATCAACTAATCTGTTTGTCCAGCGGACATTCAGTAATTTCATATCAACTCTGAGAAATGATATTTTCTTGGCCACAGAAAATAACTTTCTTAAAGTGCTATTGCATTAGAGCATGTAGCTTGAATTGGAATCGTAAAGGGACATTAATTTACCAGGCAGAATCAGAATCAAAACTCATGTAATTTGTGCACAAGAGTTTTATTAACTAAGGACTAACACATAACTAATCTAAACAAACAAACATGAAATCACTCATACATGGGGGAGGGGTCAGTGAAAACCCATTAAGGAAAGGAAAAGGAAAAAGGAAAGTACATGACATGTGGCCAAGTATGGTGACCCATACTCAGAATTTGTGCTCTGCATTTAACTCATTCAAGTGCACACACACAGTAGTGAGTAGTGAACAAACACCCGGAGCAGTGGGCAGCCATATTGCTATCGCCGCAGCGCCCGGGGAGCAGTTGGGGGATCGGTGCCTTGCTCAACGGACTCACCTCAGTCATGGTATTAAGGGTGGAGAGAGTGCTGGTTATTCACTCCCCCCATCTTCAATCCTTGCCGGACCTGGGACTCGAACCTGCAACCTTTCGTTTACAAGCCCGACTCCCTAACCATTAGGCCACGGCTCAAAAATACAGAATACTATACACAATGCAGTACACAATGATCTGGGGCTACGTGTGATAGGGAGGTCTGTGAATGAATAGTAAAGAGTTTATTTCTATAGGCATTGTGTCTTTACTATGGGCAAATGTAGGCTGTGTCCGAAAGCTCTAAAATACTGCCTTCGGAGGCAGCATTCTATGGCAGGAAGGCATCAAGGAACGTCCAAATCCAAATTTTGCTTCACTTCCTGTCTCCGGAGGTTTTGATTAAATTTTGAAGGCAGCATAGATGTATCCTTAGCTGCCTTCGATTTCCCACAATCCTGTGCGTGCGCATCATATAGGCTATATAAATAAAGCTATTCTGGTGAAATTAAACGTATCTTATATAATAGATGAGATCTTGACCACGATATACTTTATGAATAGTTATAATGTAAAAAGCATAATAAATATTATTGTTTGTAATAATAGTATTTTACAAAAATGTTAAAAGGGTTCAAATGAGTAGTAAATAAGAACAATATTCACAATATACTACCAATAATAACGAAACAGCCACTAATAACAATGACCTGTTCTGCAATAATACTTGCAGCAGTGCTTTCATTTTTTAAGCAAAAAAAGTCATTCTCTGCCATCTTTTCTGATGCACAGACCTTCAATGACAATGACATTGAGGTCTTTATGTATTAATAAATCATTTATACATAACTATTTAAGGTCGTTTTTCTACAAAATGTACAACTTAACCGTTGAGTAACCTAGCAACGACTGCATGTTACGCTGCCTCTGAAGTCTGTCCGATTTCTAGAGTTGCCTTCGCAGCCTTCTAAGTCACTGCCTGACAAGTCAGCTGACTAGGCTTTCGGACGCAGCCGTAGTGTGCTCTGCTTGCATTCCTTTGAGCAATAAAACCCATGTTATCAGATGGTCGCCCTGGCAACTGAGCCCTTTTGGGGTGTTAGTTGCTTTTTGGGGGTTGTCTCCAGAACTCCAGCATATAGCTGGCTTGTTGGTTTTAAAGATTGTTTATTAAATGTAACAAATAACTGTGTGTCTGATTGGTCCAGATGCTACAAAATAAAAATATTTTTATTGAATTAGTCAATACACCATACACAAGGATGGGATGCAGTAAAACATCAAAACTGTCTGCAGACAGCATAAAGCTACTAAATGATATTTTCTCACTCAAAGAGTTAAGAGCACATGATAAGAAATACTTGGAGAAATCAGACTAATTAATATTTAAAGCACAGTAAAATGAGAAACGGTAATTATCAGTAATTCACGTGACAACAAAATGACACTGTGCAGCTTTCAGTGATTCCATTAAGTATAAACACTTGATCATTAGTTGATCATGTCATTAGTTTAAATAAATGAAATCATGAAAATTACTTCACAACCTTGAAGTCTCAGAAGCACAAAATTACCAATAAAAATAACCAAAGAAAGATGAAACACTCACCTTAGATAATATGTGTAGATCTTTCTTTTTCCTCCTCTGAACTGTAGTGTTAAACAGCTCTGATGTTTTCACCTCTACAGAACAAGTTAAGACTGTTGTTTTTAGATAAAGGCATAAGAATGAGAAGAATGACAATTTGACATGTCAGCACATGCACTTACTCTGCTCTGGTTTGTTATTTACAAATGCTCTTTGTCAGGAAACAGTGCTGAACTTGCATTTACTCTAGAAGAATAAATCAAAACAAAATCACTAAAAAACACTAATCTCACTTGTATTTTGGGGCATTCCCAAAATATATGAACATAGTCCCCCACCTTCCACTAATGAAGCTCTGAAGAATCTAATTTTCATCTTCCAATCAAATTCCTTCCTTATGTGACTGTTTATTCCCTTATGAAAGCCGTCACATTAATTTGTAATTATATTGTAATTAGTATATCTAATTCCCAATTTCTTTTGATATGAGATGAGTCATCCAATTTGTCTTGCATTAGTTTTCTGTATATACGATTTTTAGTAGGTAAACCATGTTCAATAATATTAATAAAATATTTGTCTATCCAACAGGAGATCTTTTGTTGGAGATGCTTTAATTATATCCCATTGCTTATGGCTTGTGATATAGTGTCGTAGTTGTAAATATCTAAAGAAATCATTAGATGTTAATGTAAACCTATCAGATAATTGAGGAAAAGATTTTATGGTCAAAAAGTTAATTAATTATCTTTAAACCATTCTTTTCCTGTCTGCTAAAGACACCATCCGATATAGAAGAAAGTAAATCTGGGTTGTCTTTAATAGTTATTGCACGTGATAAGGCTATTACTCCTGTAGTGTTTTTTGCACTGTGGACCAGATTTTGACAGTGTGTTGTATCCATATATTTGTTTTCTTGACTCCCTTTTGTGCTTGCAAATCCATAAATGGCAGAACTTTCAAAGAAACTGCAGGAGGTGAATTCTGTTCAATACTGACCCATTCTGCCTCCTTATCAACACCAAGCCAAGCAGTAATAGCTCTAAACCGAGCAGCCCAATAATAGTATCTCAGATTAGGAAGGTTCAACCCTGCACTTTCCTCCTTTATCCTTCATCCCCTGTATTCTGGGATTGCTCCTTATTAATTCTGCTAATGGCTCAATACTAAGTGTAAATAAGACTGGAGACATTGCATCTCCCTGACAAGTTCCCCTACCTAAATTTAGAATTTTTATAAAAAACCTTTACTCATTTAACAAAAGTGTCATGAAATACCATATAATTAGGAGTCTGTTCCAAAAACACCCAGTCCACCCTATCAAATGCTTTCTCAGTGTCTAAGCTGAGAATCATTGAGGGCATTTTACTGTCTTTTCCTATCTACTGTAAATTTAACACTTTTCTTATGTTGTTTATTGCATATCTTTCTCTGATAAATCCAGTCTGCTCTGGTTTAATATTTTTCAATATGTTTTTTAAATCTGTTTGCTAATATTGAAGTTAAAATGTTCATATCTTGACATGGTAGGCTTATTGGTCTGTAAGCCGTACATTGTGTAGGATCTTTTCCACTTTTATGTAGCACAGTAATGACTGCGTCAGACCATGAGTGCGGTGGGTCATCATTTTGTAGTACATAATTTATTGTTGTAAACTTTTTCTTATAGACCAGGGGCCTCATGTACAAAGACTTGCATTGAATTCATACTAAAACATAGCGTACGGACAAAGCTGTAATTCTGCGTACGCACAAAAAAAAATCTGATGTATGAAACTCTGCGTACGCAGGATCCCACGCATATTGTCTTTGTACATCCCAATTAACGTGAAATTGAGCACACATGCACTAGCACAAAACCAAAACCAGTATCCTCCCTCAAATCAATAAATTTTAATATGGTAATGATTCCACTGTGCCAAAAGCAAGCAGCAAGAAGCGAAACTTTAAACTTTAAAGTGAATTGGAGATACTATTATCCTAGGTAGAAACAAGAAAGAATATTTTATTTGGAATATTTCAGCTGCCCAATCGCCCGCTCTACAACTGACCGAGTGCGAGAATGGGCATCATTTTATCTGCGCTCTCGGTCAGTTTGTGGGTTGGTGAGGAGAGTTAACAGCCACGTCTTCAGTGCATAACCACAATCACCTGATGTGAAGTTCAATAATTACACGTACAAATAAATAAATAAATAAATAAAAATCTTTTAGATAAAACCATAACTTTAAATGTGTCAATTAAATGTGTCATGCATAATTGAGAACATTCCCATAAGGCTCATGTGACAACAGTAAGCCTATTTTATCAATTACAAATTAATAGCAATGTTTCTCTCATCTGGTGTTGCGATAGACTTAGAATACTTCGTAGTCTAATGTTTGCAACTTCACTTCATTGCCTCTAAGAGTTGCCAACGGACAAAAAACATGAGAAATGTACGTACGCCAGACATGAAGTTGGTGTGGAGGAACGCACATTCTCACGTTAATTTCACTGTTAGTAAATCCGACCGTGAGCGTGAAAACTGGTGTAAGCAAAGTTTTTGTGCGTACGCAGCATTGATACATGAGGCCCCAGGAGAAGTTTCAATATACAGGAGTACACAGAGGTGGAATCAATCTAAACAAAGCATGCAAATGCGGTACAGGAAATCAGCCCAGTAAAAGATTTTTCCCAGCCTTGATCTATTTAGAATACAAGTGTCATTCAAATGCATAGGTGCTAAACAAAAGGCACAGTTGTACCTTGATCTTAGAATTCACACTTAACTTGGGAAATCTGTCAGATGTTCAGGAACTGCATAAAGACAAAAGGTTACATCTCAGGGCCTAGGCTACCTGCTCTTAGAAATCACAATATGCATAGCTTTTTCAGTTCATGCTGTTATACTGGAAACCTATGTTTAACCTTTTATAAATTTGTAATACAACAATACTTTACATAAGTTAGGAGCCAATTCATTTATAAATGCTTTATAAAATTCCTCGGGTAATCCGTCTACCCCTGGAGACTTGTTTTTTATAGTCTCTCTTATTTCTCCTTCCGTAATAGGGGATATAATTTTCTGTTAATTTATTTAAATCAATTGGTTGCAAAAAAACTTTTCACTTCTTCTTTATTTATTAGATTCTGACCTTCTATAATTTTTTATAATAATCTTCAAATGCATTAGCTATATCCTTTGGTTGAGTTAACATTACTTTAGTATCTGGGTGCTTAATTTTTGGAACAACTCTGCTTGCTTGAGCCTTACGTAATTGAAAAGCTAAAAGCCTGTTTGCTTTGTCACTCATCTCCCCCCACAGTGCCCCCTCTGCTTTATATGTAAATAAGTCATCCAATTTCTTCCTTTCCTGTTTTAAGCATTCTAGAATTTTAATCTTGCCTATTCGTTTATGTTAAATTTCTAGTTTCCTGATTTCGTTCTCTATCTCATTTTGTTTAGCTAATCTCAATTTTTTGTATTCCTGGATGTTATTTCTATGATTTACCTCTTGTCACTGCTTTGGCCCCCTCCAATAAAATAGAATTAACCAGCCCATTATCATTAATATCAAAATATTCAATCAGCTGTTCTCTTATTTCTTCTTTGGCTTTACAATCATTCATTACTGACGTATTTAATCTCCAGTATTTAAACTGTTTACCTTGTCCTAACTGACGTTTTAACCTAACTGGCACATGGTCAGATATAGTTATGGGATCTATTTGATATTCATTGACACTATGTAAATCTGTTCTAGATGTACAAAATTGTTATATTCAAAATAACTACCATGTACATGTGACATAAAAGTAAAATTCTTTCATTTTAGGATGCAAGTGTTGCCAAACATCTGTCAATCCTAATTCTCTCATTATTCCTAAAAGAACTTTAACTTTTTTGCCTGGGGTCCCCTTTCTGCTGGTAACCTATGCACTTTGCTGTCTAATACACAGTTGAAGTCTCCACCAATTAAATACATTCCCTCACCTTTCTGTGCCATTAAAGAAGAAACATTCTTGGAAAACTGTGAATGGTCCTTGTTAGGTGCATAAAGGTTAAGGATAGTAATTTTCTTGGAGAGTCACGTGACCTGTGAGCAAGATGGCAGCTTAGTTTTGTGCCTCCGCCGACCCCACTCATTCACCGATAACTTCACTTTATTTAACGAAATGTTTGGACATTCTTTTCAACAACGATATGTCTTCACGTCACACGAAATCGGCCGGCAGGCAAGTAAATCGTGAACACATATGGCGGACAAGATGGAGGAGTCTCTTGCCGCAATGATCGCATCAGCCATGGAGAAGCAACAGTCGTTTATTGAAGCACAGTTTAAAACTCTTCAAGACAGACTGGACAACATTCAGAAGGAGCTTTCCAGTTGTTCTAGTGGCGTAAGAGAATTACGTGATAGGTACTCCATCCTGAGCAGCCGAGTTGGTAAAACGGAGAAAAACTTTGAAAAATGTGCCACAAAAATGGTGACTTACGAGGAGAAACTGACTTGGAAGACTGGAGCCGGAGGGATAATGTTCACATTATGAACTTACCGGAAGGTGTGGAAGGTCCGAATCTTACGTCTTACATTTCAGATTCTCTACCAGTATGGTTCCCTTCGTTGACTGGCGTGAAATCAGAGATTATGAGAGCTCATTGCATTGGTCCCCCCAGAGCAGTCATTGAGCTAGCACATAGATATTCTCAGATACCGATGTGTGTAGGAAGGTCTGTCAGGTAAAACTGAATGAAACCACCCGGACTACAGAAAGTAAGCTGTCCGACTAAAATCCAAAGAGGGGCAACAGCATTGCTAAGTAAGGGCTTAAGGAGACCGCCAACTAAAAACCCTAGGAAGGGGAGCAATAACCGAGCTAGCACATGGCTATCCGCAGATAGCTGGTTTTAGGAAAGGGGACCATGTAACCACCAGGACCATTTCCATTTAAATATAAACCCGAAAAGGGAAGACAGCCCCATCTCAGCAGGGCTCCAGGAAGATGCTATTAAGAACACCAAGGAAGGGTCTTAGTAAGCACATAGTTACCCTCAGATAGATATGCTTCCAGGAAGGGGCAAGTTGACACACAGCTAACCTCAGATAGCTGCCCTTAAGTAAGTCTGTCCCACCATTAACATGGCTGAACTATAACCACCCTCAGATGGCTGTGTTAAGGAGGTGTCCTATTATTTTTGTCCATACACCTGAGTTTTGCCTGATATTTAACACCGCAACTGCAACGCGCAGCATGTCTTTAGCTCCCGTGGGAGCTAAACAGGCTCTGCCCACGCGCTAGAAAATGCTTTCTCTTTACCACACATTGTCACAGATGAGCTGTTCTGGTGAGAGAAATGCATACAGACAAGAGGTCAGAATTGAAGACGAAGAAGAGGAAGATGTGTTCGCCTGGCGCCCTTTTGTACTAGACTTCAGACATGGGTCACGTAGGACACGTTCCCCCATAGCGACCTCTAGAGGACGCAGTTCGAGTTCCTTGAAAGGGAACTTCAATGGGGCTGAGCCAAGCCATCTTTTAGCTCTCAGGTTAAAGAGCAGTCAGAGGTGGTCTTTAGTGAAACTTTATGTAATAACTTTTTCAAGGATTTAACCCTTTCTCTTTCTGCGGAGGAGGCTATTTCTCTGAATGCCCCAATCTCTTTAGACAAATTAAAGGCACCCCTTATGGTTATGAAGAAGGGGAAATTGCCAGGTTGGGATGGTATACCTCTGGAATTATACCTCGCTTTCTGGGACGAGCTTGGACAGCCGATGTTAAATATGATTCTTTATTCTGTCTGTGAGGGTTCTTTCAATAATAGTGATAAAAGGTTTATTATCACTCTGTTACCAAAGGTTGACAAAGTGTGAGACTAACTAAGTGTGGGAATCACAGACCATTGTCTCTTCTAAACAGTGATGTTAAACTGTATGCCAAAGTCTTGGCATCCTGTTTGGACACCTTTATGACTAAACTGGTGCACAATGATCAACCCGGTTTCATCAGGTCACGACTGGCAGCAGATAATGTTCGTCGTTTATTGCATATCATACATGCGGCTAGTGGACTTGACTTACCATGTGCCACACTATCTTTGGATGCTGAAAAAGCCTTCGATAGACTAGAGTGGCAATATCTTTGGACAGTACTGGTACACTTTGGACTATATTAATATGATTTAAAGTTCTATATGTTAATCCTTCTGCGGTGGTTATGACAGGTGGCATTTGTTTGTGACAATTTTCCTTCTCATGCGGCACTTGTCAGGGATGCCCTCTCTCTCTTTATTGCTGTTTGCCTTATCTCTTGAGCCTCTTGCACAGAAAGTTCGTCAAAATGCGATGGTGAGACCCATTACTTTTTGTAATACTTCAAATTGGATATCTTTATATGCAGATGACATTTTATTGTATCTCAGTGACACAGCTAAGTTAATTCCACACGTTCTTTCTGTGTTTAATTCTTTTAGCTTACTCTCTGGATATAAAATTAATTGGACTAAATCTGCATTAATGCATTTAAATAATCTGTTCTCTCAGTCTATTCTGCCAACTGGTATACCGGTAGTATCTAGCTTTAGATATCTGGGTGTTGAGATTTCTTCGTCTTTGCACACAATAGTTTTAAAAAATGTTCAACGTATATATAATCGTATAGTTAAAGATTGACTCGCTGGTCAACACTACGATTATCTCTACGAACTTGAATTTATGTAATTAAAATGGATGTTTTATCTCGCATAAATTTTTTCTCTGCTATGGTACCACTTTCTCCACCTACAGATTACTGGTCTAAACTTCAAACGTTAACATCCAAGTTCATATGGAATGGCAAACCCCCTCATATAAAATATGCAACTCTACAGCATTGCAAGGATGCGGGTGGTCTTGCAGTTCCAAACTTTAAGTTTTACCACTGGGCATTTATTTTGCGACCTCTTTTAGTTTGGTTGAATCCTGGCCCTCTCATCTCTTGGAAATTGGTCAAATCTAATTTGGCATTACCCTACAGACTAAAAGACTTAATTTATTGTAATATACCTTTGAAGAGTATGAAACAGTATTTTGGCCCAGTCATAACATATCTTCTTTCTGTTTGGCGAGCAGCTGCAAAAAAATCCCACAATAACATTAAATGGCATTCTCACACTCCTCTATTTCATAATCATAGTCTACTTATGGACAATAAACATTTTGTTTTCCCAGAATGGAGTGATAGAGGCATACATGTTTTAGCTGATATATGGGGGGAAAATGGTCTACGACCCTTTAATGATTTGCGTACAGAATATAATCTACCAGGGACCTCCTTTTTCTTTTATTTGTGCCTGAGATCTGCGATGAGAGCATTGAGGAACTAATATTTCTTGTCTACTAATATTTCTAGATGCAGGTGTGAAAGGTATAATATCTTCATTGTATCTTTTGTTTTTGGAAGCCTCATATAAACCCTTACCAATTTTGGACATCTGGTATAGAGATTTATGTGGTACGGATGCAGAAGACAGCATTGATGATATTTGTTGAATTCAATATCTTAAACTTGTTTCAAAATATCCCAATCATCAATTAATTCACTACAAAATGGTTCATAGGATGTATCTCACTCCTAGGAAACGATATTTAATAAAGCTTTCTTCATCTTCCAATTGCGATTTTTTCTTAGGAAATTCTATAGGCACCTATAGACATATGTTCTGGGATTTCCCCGAAGTTAATCATTTCTGGAAACAGATATCTAGGACTCTGAAGGACATATTGGAAGTCGATATATCATGCTGTCCTAAGCTTTTGCTTTTAAATGATGACTCATCTTTCAGTTTTTCCTTGTCTCAGAAAAAACTCTTATTCTCTGGACTAACTGCAGCTAAGAAAATGCTTGCCCTGCGCTGGCAATCTCCACACTCTTTAGCTTGGTCACACTGGATATATTCCTTCTTGGACATTGCTAACATGGAGTTATCAGTGGCTAGGATGCACGGTGCCACTCAAAAAACTATTTCAGCTTAGATAAGAGCAATATCTAAAATTAAGGACTTGTTAAAGTGACACATTTTAAATGTCTTTACACTGTATTTGCCTGGTGAAAATTATGTGATTATTTTTTGTTATAGACTATATTTGTGATTATACCTAATGTGATGTTGAGGGAGTTTTTTAATGGTCGCTGTGGGTGGGTGGTTGGTTTTGGCATTTAAAATGAAAATCAGTGTGTTGCACTTATACCTATTGATGTATGTTTGTTATAACTATTTTTTGTAACACTTTAATAAAGAATTGATCAAAAAAAAAAAAAAAGTAATTTTCTTGCCTGGAATTGTTTCAACTACCATGATATATCTTCCCTCTTTATCACTGTATATACTTGCTCCATATTAAAAAAGACTGACTTGGCAAACATGATTGGAACAGATTTCTTCTTCCCCTTAGAAAATGAGGCACTGTGAATTTGATCCACCCATTCTCTTCTCAGTTTTAAATGTTCCCCATCGGACAGGTGGGTCTCTTGAAGGAGTGTAACCGTGCATTGCATTTTTTTAAGCTGATTAAATATCTTCTTTTTTAATTGGGCTACTCAGTCCTTTCACATTATAACTAACACAAATTACATCATCCATTCACCTCGTTATAACTATTGCATGTGCTAGTAACCAATATGTTCCAGTAAACAAAACAAAACAAAAAAACCTTTAGCTGTCAAGGGCCAGTAAACAGAAACAAAAACAGGAACTATGTACATGAACAAGGCTTCCACACATCCATATGGCCCAGTTCTTCTCTCATAGGCCAAATCCCAATGTAAAAAGAGCAGAGAGTTGTGGCGTTAACTCCCTAGGGTATCAATAGTGCACGGAGTGCTTGCAGCCATTCTGTTTTGAAACACGGCTGCCTCCAAGAGTGATTTCCACTCCGCAAAGTATCAGAAAGCGTCTGTCAATTTCAAAGCAAATCAATTATTATCCCGAAAATAAAGGAGTGAAAAAAAACACCTAAACATATGCATCTTTACAAAAAGCCAGTTTCTTATACATTTTAACCAGAGTTTACTCAGGTTTACTTAGCCACAGCCATTTCACCCTGCAGCCCAAGACTGGCTACCCACTGAAGCTAAGCAGGGCTGAGCCTGGTCAGTACCTGGATGGGAGACCATCTGGGAAAGCTAGGTCACTGTTGGAAGAGGTGTTAGTGAGGCCAGCAGGGGGTGCTCACCCTGTGGTCTATGTGGGTCCTAATGCCCCAGTGTAGTGATGGGGACACTATACTGTAAAAAGCACCGTCATTCGGATGAGACGTTAAACCGAGGTCCCGACTCTTTGTGGTCATTAAAAATCCCATGGCACTTCTCGTAAAGAGTAGGGGTGTATCCCCGGTGTCCTGGCCAAATTCCCTCCTCTGGCCTTTGTCAATCATGGCCTCTTAATAATCCCCATTCACTGAATTGGCTCTATCACTCTCTCTCCTCTCCATCTGTAGCTGGTGTGTGGTGAGCGCACTGGCGCCGTTGTCCTGTGGATGCTGCACACTGGTGGTGGTTGAGGAGAGATCCCCCCATTTGATTGTAAAGCGCTTTGGGTGTATAGCAATACACAATGAAAGCGCTATATAAATGCGATCATTCATTCATACTCATACTCACATTCTGAAGCTGAAATATCCTGTTTAAGTGTTACCGTTTACATATTTCGAACAGTTCAGTCCTTCTGCAGAAATGCTTGAAGATCCGTGTCCACCAGCAACGCCGTGCCCGGTCCACGTCCACCTTTACCTTGCACTGACCATCTTGCCCTCCATATTTCTCTTGCTTGTCTGTCCCGTTCATTCACTCGAACTTTAATTCCCCGCTCCCGCAGCGGTAGAGCAGCATCCATCAGTCTAGGGAACGTTTTTACTCCTGTCTCCAGATAAATCCTTATTTGTGCTGGACAGACACACTGCGCACGCACAATTCTTCGTCTTGAGCTGTTTTATTATGTCTCGCACCTGTGCTCTTTTCCTCTGCAACTTGGGCAAGTAGTCATTGTCAAAGTAGATCCGTTTCACATTGTACAGTATCTGTTTCTGTGACCAAGCTTGTCGTAAGTTTGTGTCTTTAACTGCATAATCCAAAAATCTCACTATTATCGATCTGGGAGGTGCGGCGGGATCTTTAGGTTTGGCTGCAAGGGCCCTGTGTGCTCTTTTAATCTTTATATCCATGTCCTGGGGTAGATGTAAAGCTGTGGTGAGCAGGCCTTTAAAAAATTCTGTTGTGTGTTCTCCTTCACAACCCTCTGGAAATTGGTATATTCTCTAATATTTTCCCGGCTAAGTCTATTTTGCAAGCCTTTGCATTTTTCTGTGAGATCTGCCTTGTGTTCCCAGAGAAATCGGAGCGCTCTTTCATGCCTCATCTTAGTGTCCTCAGCTGCTCTAATTCATTCTTCAGTTTCCCCAACTCTGCTTTCCAAACAATTTATTTGGCATTTCAAACCTCAACTGAAGTCTCCAATTTAGTTAGTTTGTTTATGCTCCTCTTGATTTTCTCTTCTTAATGATTTCAGTTCATCCATCACTTCAGAAAGTTCGGACGCACACAGGCTAGCTTTAGCATATCCAGCAGGGCTAGGTGACCGTTTCTTATCATCTCTTCCCCGTGCTGCATTTTCGATTTTGGATATATTCTTATATCTCGTTGATGTACTCATTCTGAAAACTCTAGGTATACCTGAGTCAATAAGATTTGAAGGTGCATACATTGAAGACAGCTCAGCAGATGTTGGAGTGTTGGAAGATAAAGTTCTTCAGGACCTTAACAGTATACCCTATGAAAAAACATGTTGGGACTGATATATAGACTAAACTTAAACTCCTGAACTCAGGAACACATTTGGAGTACTGCAGAACTTATTTCTGGAGCCAGTTCCTGTTTCTGGATTTAAGGTTTGGTTACCTTTGGAAAATGACAGTAGTTTGATATTTCTGCTATTTTGTGTAAGTTTGTAATGTGGTTGTAACTGTACTTATTGCTTTTGTTTAAAAAAATACACTTGATCATTTGTGGCATCTTGTCCTTTATGACTTATTACAAGATAATCACACATAACATGCTTTGTTGAAGGGGGTAACTTTAACTAGAAATCATTTAGTTAACTTGAACCAATTGGATGGAACCACTGTACATAATTTAAATAAGTTGTTTGAAACAAACCTTATGTAATGAGTGAATCGGAGAAAACACACACTAACTACTGAGCTCTGCTGTTGTCTGTTAACATTCCGTCTCCATGAAAACTTTGCAATGCCAACAAGCGCTGCTCAATCAAAACCACCGCATTCGCAGAATCTCTGTAGTAGAGTGTTAATCGGATCGAATACAACATACAAATGATAGTTTGCAAGCACTTGTACAGTCCATATAGATCGAAATATATTCAGTCTGTACTGACCGAGTGTATCAGATACAGTTAAATGTCACATTTTCAGATTATAAACAGTTAAGTTTATTGATATGTACCAACGACAACCACAGGGAAAATGTCGACAGAGGCGAAAGAGATGCGCCTGGAGCTGTAGGGGAGCACAAGGCACAACCTAACACTTTTTGAATTTCTCAGTTTGTGTAAATCCACGTGGGGTTCAGAGGATTTTTTTTATCCACGTTAATTTCACACTTGTCTTGTACAAATATATCGCTTTGTTTCATAATTACAGTGTATACGTTTTTTGTTATTTACCTCTGTTGGAAATTTTTCTTAGAGACCAGGAGACGTTTTGGATATCTTGAAGCAGAAGTTTCTCTTTATTCAGATACTCGCTGCGTGGCGCTGCAGTCATCAAAAAGTCGTCTGACAAAATCTCAGCACAGCAGAGTATATAGGTTTCAAGGGGGAGGAGTACATAGAGGTGGAATCAATCTAAACAAAGGATGCAAATGTAGTATAAGAAATCAGCCCAGTAAAAGATTTTTCCCAGCCTTGATCTATTTAGCATACAAGTGTCATTCAAATGCATAGATACTAAACAAAAGGCACAGTTGTACCTTGAGCTTAGAATTCACACTTAACTTGGGAAAACCTGCCAGATGTTCAGGAACTGCATAAAGACAAAAGGTTACTGTCTCAGGGCCTGGGCTGCCTGCTCTTAGAATGTCACCATATACATAACTTTTTCAGTTCATGCTGTTATATTGGAACCTAGCATAGGATCAGCATATTTTAAACAGATTCTTAAATTTGTAATCTCACACCTCAAAAGAAAGGAAGTTAAAAGTGATGACATGCCCCATATGTGGGGTATATTGTAACATGTGAGGGGCACGTTATAACATGACTTAAAATGTTATCTGATCGAATGAAAAAAATATACACGACAAACTAAAGTATTTTGTCAATAAAATAAAATGATTTACGTTTTTAAATAAAATAATGGCGTTTTTTTAAGAATTAAAAAAAAAATCTAATTTTTGAGGTTCACAATGAACACATCGCAACCATGCATGGGACGGCCCTGATTGCAAAACACAACTATACAGTATAGATCAAAACAATGGGCGCAAATAGATGAAACACATTCAGACATTAAAAAAAAACACTCCCCTCCCTCTAAACACAGCTCTCATAGAACACAAGTGTAACGGAAAGACGAGAGACGAGCGGATCCATCTGCACACTTTTATTTAAAGGACGAGACATAGACATGGTCAAGGCAGGCAGGGTCAAACAATGGCAGTCAGGTATGTGGACGGCGAGACAAGGAGTTATCTGTGACAGGCGTGGGTCAATCCAGCGGCGAATGTTATCCGTGAAGGGCTAGGCAAATGAGTAATCCGACAAGACAAGCGAGGGGTTTCAAAGGCAGGCAGCGAGACAGACTAAACGATACAGCAATGCAAACCACGAAAACTAGACACAGGATCACATGGAGAAACGCTTTGTATGACTGTAGACACAATTCAATACTCGGCAATGTGTGACAGGAAGACCGGGGCTTTTATACTGTCTCTGATTGGTGCAGGTGAAAAGAGCAGTGGCCGATGGATAATGTAGTCCGAGGTGTAGTGCAACAGTCCGTGTGTGCAAACAGAGTGAGAGCGACATCTGGTGGTGAGCGGTCCGCAGCTCACCGACCAGATCCATAACAACAAGACACCTAAACGAGCCAGAATGCTTTACATTTCTTGAAATAATAATTTCTTAACATTAAACATTGAATGTCAGTCTTTATTCACCTGTTTTTGTAGTTTCTTTTTAAAATCCATAAAAGTAAATAATGCAAAATGCATGGCTAAGCATAGAATAGCATAGTTTAGTTTTTTTCAACTGCTTACACACAAAATCTTTACTTGTCACACAATTTCTGAAATCTGACACTCAAACACCAGAACCTCACACTAAATCTGCAAAATCATATGCTAATTCTCTGCCTTTGACTCAGTTTTCAATTTTATAAAACACTATTTGCAAAACACAACACACAATTCTCTATGTAACACACAAAAATCTGTAATTATGATAACAGTAATTATCCTTTTCCTATTTTTTCCCAGTAATTATCGATTTTCTTTTTCAAACACAGCCAATTAAAACGCCACACTAATTCATCAGTTCCTCACACTAACTCCTAACTTGTGCAAACACTCATTGCTTTACTTAACACCAACCAATCATAGCTTTAGAATAGGTGTTGGAATCTGCTTTGGAATAATCACCTTTTTCGGAATTATGTTTGGTTTCTGTCCAACTACAAATGGTTGATATACACTACCAGTAAAAATGTTTTTGACCAGAAAGATTTTTAATGTTTTATTATTATTATTATTATTATTAATTATCTTCTGCTTACCAAGCCTGCATTTATGTGATCAAAATACAGCAAAAGCAATAATATTGTAAAAGCTTTTGTAACATTATACACATTATACTATTCAAAAGCTTGGAATTAGCGTTTATTTATTTATTTATTTATTTGTTTTTCCAGGGAAAGAAATTATAGAAATGAATTTTTTCATTTAGTGAAGGTACTTTAAATTGATCAAAAGTGATGATAAAGACATTTATAATGTTACAAATGACTCCTATTTCAGATAAATGCTATTCTTCTGAACTTTCTATTCATCAAAGAAACCTGAAAAAATCCTACTCAGCTGTTTTTAACATAATAATAATAATAATAATAATAATAATAATAATAATAATAATAATAATAATAAATGTTTTTGAGCAGCAAATCAGAATATTATGATGATTTCTGAAGGATCATGTGACTGGAGTAATGATGCCAATAATTCAACATAAAAATCACAGGAATAAATTACATTTTAAAATATATTCAAATATAAAACAGTTATTTTAAATGATAAAAATAATTACAAATGTCACTGTTTTTGCTGCACTTTGGATCAAATAAATGCAGGCTTGGTGAGCAGAAGAGACTTCTTTAAAAAAAAAAAAACATTAAAAATCTTACTGTTCAAAAACTTTTGACTGGTAGTGTATTTCTTTTCTTTCTTGCTTTCTGTGAATTTTGACATACTGTGAATTTTGCCAATTACTTTCAATCTTGTACTGAAATATACATATGAACTCATGAAAGCAGAGCTTTAGGTTTTGAATAACTGTGTATATGGTATGTCCAAAAATATAATATTAAGGCAAAAGTATTTGCAACCTATAACAAATGTTTGCTTTTGAGAAGTGTTTTTGATATTTTGAATGAAGTGCTTCATTTTGCAAGAGATGTAAGGCATTTTGCATTTTGTGTGTGCAATTCTTGTGTGTAAAGTTTTGAAAAATGTAAGCAAAGTTTTGGCAGTAAATGGATGCTTATACTAGGACAATAAAGCCCTCCCTGTTACCTTTAATTTTAGCCTTTTAGCTGTTAAACAACATTTGTTTGGATTAAAAGTGTATTAAAACCTTTCATCAAAATTGCCCTAATACCAAAACAATACCCTTTCTTGTCTTAGGACAACTTTGATGAACTTTTTTGATTCACTTCAAATGTTGACTACTATATGTGAAAGAGATCTCTTAACTCTAGAAATACCACTACAATAATACAATATTTTTGTTGGTAAATGGTTTGTACAAAGTAAAGTAGTTTTTATTTAGTCAGAACTTGTTTGCTATTTTACAACAGTCATGTGACTGCTCCAAAATACCAGGAGATAAAAATCAATTTTACCTTCATGCCACTCTGTGTTTTTATCTGCATGTTATATCTTTAGCAAGTTGTAACTCGTTTCAGCTGTATCTGATATCAGTTTCTCTTTTAAATTATGTTAAACAGCATAATAAAGTACCATCTTCTTGCTCAATGGAAAGAATAAGTTTACGAACCCTTTTTGTATTTAATATCTGGATTTCTGCACTGATTATATAATTGTTAATGCAATTAACACAAAGGCATCACAATTCCTGATACTTCATAGAATGCGTTATCTCCTTTATACAGTCATGATTTCCACTTCCTGAAACAGTCAAACACCCCCATAACAGGACTGGCCCACCTCCATGTTTGACCATGGACATGGTGTTCTACTGCTTATAAGCATTGCTTATTTTGTTCCAGACATACCGCTGATCAATGGGCCAAAATGTTCCAGTTTAATTTTAGCATATTCAAGCTGGCCTTTTATGTCATTTTTTGTCAAGTGTGGTATTCGGCAAGATGCTTCAACATGAATGCAATTTAGTCTGGCATAGTATGTAGTGTTCTTATATCTTTGGCTGTACATTGCAGGTTTTTCTCAGTTGCTCTGATCAAACATTTTATGATATTGGTACTACACATTTTATTCTGAGGAATAAGGTTGCCAGCTGTGTCTCTAGGAACTTTTAATGTCTTGGAAATCTTCATGTAGCCTCTATAGCTTTTGTGAGAGCTGTTGACTTCGCTACTCAACTTCAGCACATGCATGGGTTAAATGTATGTGCAACAGTTCGAGCTAATTCTGCTTTTTTTAATAGAGTTTCTAAAGGCTTAATAGTGTTTTAAGACAATTTTATCCCTCACCATACAAATAAGTGACTTAAAAACAGTAATGTTGAATAGGAATTGAATAATTATGACAGCTGTATTATTAAAAACTATACTGTAACTCAAAGATATTACATTATGTATTGACATTATCACTTGTAGTATGCCAGCAAAATGTTAGATGCAATTTTTATAAAATCCTGGATCTTCAGAAAAGCTTGTATTTGTAAAGTACTGCAGTCTCTGGGGGTTGAATACTTTTGATTGCAAATGTATAGAGTTATATTATAGATTGCACTTTTTCTCTCTATTTTTCTGTTTTGTCTTGAAGTAAACTTTTGCCTGTTTAGTGAATAAATAATCTGTTTTGGACCGCTACTTGAATTGAACTTGACACGTCTGGTGTGTGATACCTGTGAGTCACAGCATAAAGGTACGATCAATGAATAAACCACTCACTGTAATATCTTCACTGTCTACTAAAATCTGCTTCAAACATTACAATGCACAATAACTTCCATTAACTCTACAATAAGTGAAGTATTACTAGACAGCATTGCGAGTTTATAAAAACGTATTTACTCCGTGCTCAACATGTTCAACAAGACAAACTTCCGGTACACGCATGTACACACAAGAACGTAAGACGTAACGCAACATATTACGTATTACAACATCCCCCCTGTTTAACATAAGTGTGTAAACATCTCAGACAACCATGACAACAATATTACTTTTTTTTTTTCTATAACTGCACAACAAAATATTCTTAAAGACATTACAGATTGTTTTTTTTTTTCAATGGAGTGTACATTATAACAGTAATGAACAGTGGTAGACTGGTTTTGTGTGCAGAAATAAGCATTTAGTCCATATTTGGAACTTTTTTTTTTTTTTGACTGCTTAACTATTCACTAAGTTTTACACATAGTCCTTGAATTGCAATGGCTTAATGATGATTCGTCCGGGCCTTGTGCGTGTTGGTATTGTTGTCTCATTGCCTGTATCATTTATTTTTGTTTCAGAAGGTTGAGTGATTTTATTTTCAATGTCCTTGTGGCTTTGTTCGATCACATCTCCCTTAGGTGTTTTGGCAAATTGCACTTTTTTCTGGAGGTTCTGTGTTTGTGTCACACACATCTCACGAAGATGACTCCTGGTACATCTGATTGTGTTTCCATTTGGTGTTTGAACCAAGTAGCTTTTTGGTTCTCTGCATTTTTCCACAATAGTCCCTGGGTGCCATGTTCTCCTTTCCTTGTCCAGCACTCTTACACTCTATCTGTGGAACAGTGGTGGTAAGTTTCTACCGCTTCACTGATCATGATGCGTTTTCATTATCGTTATCCTTTTTTCCGGGCATTGTCTGTGTTCCAGTTTCCCTGGATCTGCATGACTTGGTAGGAGTGTGGTGACAGGTCTGCCAAGGAGCAATTCTGCAGGGGATGGTAGATCACTGTCAATGGGCATCGCACCCACCTGCAACAAGGCTACTTGTACATCTCCTTTGTGTTGTGTTGTTTTTTTGATGATGGATTTGATGTGTCTAACGTGTCTTTCAATAAATCCATTACTTCTTGGGTAGTGAGGTGAAATTGTGGTGTGTTTCAGATACTTGTGGTGTGTATTATATCTGACCCGTCTTTCTTTGTGCTGAAGGCAAGACTAGAACACCAATCCGTGTGCTCTTCTACTTTTCGCAAGACTCCTTGGTTAACAAGTTTGTTCAACTCATTATGAAGTTTGTCCTTGATGTGGATACTGCATTTATGTGGAGGGTCAATGAATGGGTTGGCACCTTCCTTTAGAATGAGTTTTGCTGTGCCTGTCAAACTGCCAATTTTATCGAATTGGTTTGGGTATTTCTCTTTCAGTTCTTTGATGTTTTTTTATGTGTTGTCGGGTGCTCTCTTTTGTTTGCTTCCCCTCCTTTGCATTGTTTTCTTTTTCCGTCATTGCATCAACATTTACTGTCACAAGGCTGAGGAGCTCACATGTGGGTAGGCCAACCACAGCTGGTCCAGGTACATCAACGACGTAAAACTTTGCATCGGCCCATCTGGACTCTTTGTACTGGCATGGCATGTTGATGATTCCAAAGCAGGGAATTACATCGCCAGTGTATGATGTTAGTTTTACATTGGACGCTGGTTTTAGATGTTCCATGCTTTGAGTCAATGTACCATACATCTGTCTGAATGTGCGCAGTGGAAGTGTGTTTCCAGATGCCCCGGTATCTATTTTCAGGCGAAGCATGTAACCATGTCCTTGCAGAAAGGGTGATTTAACATTCATAGTTGTGTATGCTTCATCCCTGTGTGGTTTTACATGGATGCTGTGCATGCATTTTGCACTGATGGTGATGGAGTAAAAGTGTTTTTGGTATGCATACTCATCTTCATCTTTGGTAGTATCTACAACGTTGATGCTGGGCTCATCTTTACGTTTGTGGTCCTTTCTTGAGTTGGTGTAGCTTTGGTATCTGTTACGTGTTCGTGAATTACTCCTTCTGTGCTGATTGGATAGCAGTCTTTGTTGTTTGCTCTTTTCACAACATTTCGCCCAGTGGCCTCTGTTACCTCACATAGAGCATGTATCATTGTATGCCGGACACTGTCTTGGCTTGTGGTTTCACAGTTTCGACATGTTCGTCCTCTTGTTATAGTATGGACCTTTCAGTGTTTGACATGCTGAGCTGTTGTATCTGTGAACTGGCACTTCAGTGCTAAAGTTCTGGCTCTAGTCACAAAATCATCAATGCTCTCATTTGGCTTTTGCCTGTATTGCATGAGATGGAGTCTGTGAATTCTGAAGTTCACATTTAATTTGAGTTGTCCTTCAAAAAAATTCCACAAGGTGTTCAGGCTTTTTCTTATCTGCATCACTGAGCCTACTTGCATTGAGTCGTTTCAATTCTTCATCTCCAATTCCTCTACAAATTCTTCTAGCTTGTTTTTCTCTGTCTGTTATCTCCTCATCTGCAAGATACAGTTTCATTTTTTGTTTGAATAAAGACACTGCTTCACTTAGATCGGGGTCAGACCAGTTCATCATCCGTAAATGCGATGCCATTTTATTGCGTTCTTTGTACTCACGTTATAAGCCGTCTTATGCTTTCTGTGTTTTGCTGTACTGGACCGTGTAGCATTTATCACACAGACAGTGTGCTCCTTTTCGGTCCCACAATGTGTACAAGAGATCGCGTTGTGGAGAGCACTCACGCGTTATGCACAGCAATCAGTCACAAGTTAGGCTCGCGCCATAATAATTTTTTGCTTCACTGGTCACAAACACTCAGGTGGTTGACACTGTAGGTATTTACCGCTGTCACCATGAAGTATTACTAGACAGCATTGCAAGTTTATAAGAACGTCTTTACTCCGTGCTCAACATGTTCAACAAGACAAACTTCCGGTACACGCAGGTACACACAGGAACGTATGACGTAACACAACATATTACATATTACAACAATAAGTAAATCCACTTCACCAGTGTATATATATTATATATATTATACTGTATATTACAGATGCTATAGAAATATACAGAGCAGAAATGGGAGTTCAAAGATAAAATTCTTAAGATAGCAGCACGCTTGGCTTACACTTAATAATAAAGTCAATACTATTCTCTAAATTAAATAAGTGTGTCTTGACATAAATATTGCTTTTTATATTACATCTAGAGTAGTACTGTTGATTTAATGTATTAATTAAAAGCAGTTAATTTTAGAAAAAATAATGTGTTACGTTTTTCCACCACAAACAGCAACATCCTAACTTACCTCATATTCCTCACTACTCTTTGATTCAGACAGTTTTCTGCGTTACTTCTAGTACTGCCCTCTCCCTAATTTTCCATTCCCTTCAGGTCTGGTTTTGCTGACAGATTGTTTTTTTCTATGAAATATAAAGCTGTTTTAGCATTGCAGATCTATTTCCTTAAATGAAGAAATAATGATTATCATAAAACACATACATTTTATCACAGTAATGAACAGACATATTACAAAAACATACTTATCAATGTTTAAAATTTTTGCTGGGCTGTAGTCTTCTTTGTATGACACATCACATATACCCCCAATTTCACAGCGGCCATTTATACTTTTGCTTGTTGGAAGCACATCCCATGTTGGGGGATCTTCAATCCACTGGATCAACATGAACCTCATTTTCTAAATTAAATATATATGTAATTTGACATTTAATGAACAAAGATTTCATACATATCAATCTTGATTAAGGTTTTGTTTAAAATGGACCCTAATACAGACGTAGCTTCACACCCCCTGGTGAGTCTTGCCGTGCTTGCTGCATGCCTATATGAGTTTTGTGTGTTACAGGACAGCTGCTTGCTTTCTGTCCTAGATATGCTCTAGGGCTAAGAACAAAAGTTGTTTCTCATTTACATTTAAGCAATGAGTCCTGTGTGAAGCAGTATATTTTTACAATACGTACTGGGTACTTACTGTATTACAACATATATCTTACTTGACAATGAGAGCCTACAAATAGTAAATTCTAGTATACTATAGTATAATTTAGGCTACGTCTACATTAATCCGGATACATTTGAAAATGGAGTTTTCATTTTAAAATGCTCTCCGTCCACACTAGCGTTTTTTTTAAGTGTTTTCCAAATGTTTCTTATCCACACTGAAACATAGGAAAACGTTAAGTTCGCCATACTGTGCATGCGTAAAAACTCAGTGAGATGATACAGACGGAACAGACATAATAAATTTTCACGCAATTCTTGGCAGGATCATTTTATTTACGGAAATATCTCATCATTCACTGACACGTCCATGTCGCGCGCTCTCATGTTTGATCTAAAAAGCAGCTGTTCTCACATTTAGCTGCAGGAGTCAGGACAGCAACTGTGAGTACATTTTCTGTCATCTTCTTAGGACTGTAATATGAAGAGTGTACAAATATATCTTTAGCAGCAGTGTGAAAGTGAATAGCCAAAAGCCTCTATTTTCACAGTCAACACTGCAATGCGAAAACGGCATTTTCAAATTTATCCACAGGCTGTAATTTAAAGTGATCCCTTGTGACTGTCATGGTTACCAGTTCTGTCACCTAATTTCAACTACATTTCCCATCACCCCTCTCGCTGCTCACCTGCTCATTGTCACCAATCATCTAGTTACAATCACCAGCTGTCACTCATTCCACCTGCTACTGGTTAAGAGGACGCACGCTCGCATGCAGCTCTAAGATCATCCAAGACCTTCCAGATATTCGGCTTGGATTGTTACTCATTGGAGGTCTACTTACCTGATGTTTGTTTGCACTCCCAAATCTCCTATCTCCAGCATCCAGTTCCTTATCTTCAGTTATCAGCTCTGTCTCCATCTCTTAGTTTTGTGCAATCTTCCTACAAGAAAGGAAAGAAAAGTGTTTACCTCTTCAAGTCATGTGTATGTGTGTGGCTCTTTGCCTGTCTGATCCTCCTCCTGCTCTATCTGCGATGCTTATCTGATCACCTATTGTCTTATCAGTGCTGTTGTATAAAATAAAGTGTGTTTGGAATGTTATTCATCTCTCTGTGGTGTGTACCCATTACAGTTACTCTCTTGATACGTGTAGTTACATGTAGCGTAATTTTATTTATGCTATAATAGATTATTAACAATCAACAGTATTAAGTTAAATGCCACTTTTCCAAGAACAGAACTTGAATGCAGAGAAAAAAAACTTTTACATCCACTTATGCAAAGTATAAAGAATAACAAAAACAAACACCAAAAGAAATAAATCATGTTCTAAATTTATGTTTAATAGGCAACAAACTGTTTTCCCTTTTCATACAGTCAATTTTTTACGGTCAATTTTTTTTCATTCAGCTGTGGGCAGGCATCAACGAATTTCTGGAGTTCTTTTGCATATGCTTGCAAAGTTGTCCCTGCAGCATATGGGGGAGCAAAAAAGTCATTCCCCTCTGATGCAGCTTTCATCTGTGATCACAATTTGAGAAAAATATTTAGCAAAAAAAAATAAAAATAAAAAAAAACAATTCATGTCAAGTTTGCATAATAACCAGTTTGCACAAAGCTTCTATTTAACCAAATATAACAAATAAGGACTTTTATAAGGACGGCAAGGTTTCAAAGCAAGTCTGTAAGAGTTGCCAACACTGTGATATGGTAAAGCAATAAATAATAAAATAACAACGGACTGCAAAACATACGCAGATAATGTCTCGGTTACATATGTAACCCTCATTCCCTGAAGGAGACGTCACATTGGTGATGTGAACAACAAATTTGGGATCTTGCTTAGAAAGACCAATCCACTTTGAGTGTAAAAGTGGATTTACAATGACTTAATTAGGCAACAGGTGCAATGTATAGTTAGGTTTTTGCTGAGGAGCCAAGCCAGATACCTGGCCGCTCAGCGGTGGTACAGCAGCTGTGGCAACAGGACGTGATGTTTCCGTTCCCTCCTTCAGGGAATGAGAGTTACATACGTAACCGGGACATTCCCTTTCAGTCACTCTCAACGTCATGTCAGTTATGTGACAGATGAATTGGGATTCCTACCAATTCATCCTACCAATTCATTCAGCGCTACGGATGCTGCCCCTTCCAGTGTCCTGTGTGCTCTATACCGGTTCTCTCAGATTAATTGATTGAGGGCCTGGCAAACTCCCTTACGTCTTGCTGCCGAGGAGATGGAGGAGCTCGAGAGGGTCTACATTACAGACACTCCGGAGTGGTTTTAGCAAGCCGAACTGAGCTGGGGCCTCTCACTGTTTCTACCCATTTGAAGTGAGAACACAGGAGGATACCAGCTCTACACGAAGGCTACAAAATCTAGCAAACGTGTTAGGGGTTGCCCAGCCCGCAGCTCTACAAATATCTGTCAGTGAGACACCAAGAGCCAGTGCCCAGGAGGATGCAATACTTCTCGCAAAGTGAGCTCGCATCCTGAATGGGCAGGGCACACCCTGTGCCTGATAAGCCAGGCTGAAGGCATCCACTATCCAGTGGGCCATCCTCTTCTTGGAAATGACATTCCCCTTCTACCGGCCCCCATAACAGATAAAGAGCTGATCTGAGATCCTGAAGCTTTGTGTCTGGTCCACATACCATCTTAAGGTTCGGATAGGACAAAGCAAAGCTAGGGCTGGGTCTGCCTCCTCTGGGGGGCAGCACTTGCCGGCTCATCACCTGATCCCTGAAGGGAGTAGTGGAAATCTTGTGCACATAGCTGGGCAGGGCCTCAGGATTACCTGGGAGTCAGTGGATCAGTGGGACAGCAGAGGGGAAAAAAGGCCCCCGCTTAGGTATCTCGTAGCCAGTCCGAAGCGGGGTCTGAGTATCTGTTTGTTGAATGTATGCAACACTTACCTGCGTTTGGGCAAAGGTTGCTTGAGTAGTATGTTTTGATAGCACTCTCCAACCACCCTCTGCTGCTCACTGGCAAGAGAGGGTGAGTGTGGTCCGGGACTGGTCCGCCTGACACTCTCCGTTCTCTCTGGGGACCTGGAGATAGAGGAAACTGCTCTTTTGTCAAAGTTTTGGGTACAACTGACCATGAAGTCGGTGGTGGGGAAAAATGAAACAAAAGATTCTCCACCCGGCCCTCCTCGTTCACCATCTCCCAAAGCGCGGCCTACTCCATCTCTGAGTCGCCCATCTCAGGGCCTCTTGCTCTTCCTTGAAGGCTTTGCTGAAGGCTGCTGCGTTTGCTGCGTGGGAGCGAGGGCGGAGGCAGCAGCTGCACACCAGGGCAGGATGTGTCTGAAGGCCTCAATCTACTTCTGCGGCAGTTTCAGTTTACTAAACTAGTCAGTGCCCTAGAATTAAAGCAAAAGTGGTGAAAATGGGTAAGTAAACGAAGGTGGCACAATCAGAAGGCTGTTCTAATGTTACATGATCTTGCCCAAGAATTCAAAAATGCAAATATTTTCTTAATAATATAAGCCTCTTAAAATAAAGAAGTTATTAACATAACTGATATAAATAGTATTAAAATAGTAAGCAAGTGCTGTTGACCGGTAGGAAATGGCAAGATGAGCTTTCAATGTTGAATGAGTGAACCTGATTGGTTGGTTCTTATAACATGATCTGTAGTGCACTTGCAGCGTTCTCAAAAGTTAGAATGTTTTCATCACACACCTGGAAAAAAACAAGTACTGAACATTATGCCATGTTGCTTCAATTATGAAGGCGCTTGCCGCAAGTGACGTGAACAGTCCCTAATGCCAACAGCTCTGCATGAGTTAGAGGTGCCATATAGTGACTGTTTGTTTGCTGTAATGAGGGGCTCTAAAATAAGTTTGGAGAAGATAATCAGAGATCACCGTGCCCCTTAACTCATGTCATCACATTCATAATGCCGGTAACAAAACTATGTAGCACTTTTGAGTCTATTTCAGAGTTGCATGTGGAATGCATTAGTTATGTGGTATTATGCCTTCTTGGACAAGGAAAATAAGAGTACATCTAAAGTTACTGTCAATGCTAATAAGCAAGATGTACCCAGAAGCACGAATGACTTAGATAAAAGACCATGATAAAACTTTCACAAATCAGCTATGGTTAAGAAAGTTCAGGATTTGTAGGAAAGTAAGATAAATGCCCTAAACACTTTTAGAATGTGTTTAAACTAACAGAACCTTAAACAGATTAGCAGCAATTTATTCTTACTTTTTGAAATATTTTTATTTAAGCGTTATCTTGGTTGCAATTATTTTCTATAATGAGAAAATATTTTTCCACATCATGACAGGTGTTGCTAGAGGTCTAGAAAACCCTCAATGAGCATGATTTCTACTCAGCAGTCCTTCCCTTGCTTAAGCAATGTTTTGCTGTTTCAATGTAGATCCAAGAGATCATAAGTTCCATAATGAACAACAGATACTCATCAGCCAGAATACCTGATTGACAGCAAGGGGAGTAATCTATCTGGGCCAAAGATGAAATTGCTCAAACTTAAGTCATAAGAATCCTATCTGTCCAAACCTTTTGTTGGATTTGAGGCCTCAGCCATTTTGGACCAACTTGGGAGGAATCACCCTGTGATGAATACATTCAGAATGAAGGTAATCCAGGCCTATGTTCTCCATCCTTTCTTCCTTTTGTCCTTGGCTGATCACAAGCATGGTTGTATGCTTGCTTTTCTTTTTCTTTTCTTTAGCTTTTACGTTTACTTTGTTTGGCCTGACCTAACCCCTGTACAGATGGTAGGAACAGCTCAAAAACACATTAGTACTAACAACGGGTCCTCTTGTTTCAGTAATCACTTTGGAGTCTGAAATGGGAACATTTTTAGCATATTCTGGCCATCCTTCTGTTACAATTTTTTCCAATGTTTGTAACTGCTCATCCTTTTGTTTTTCCTTTAGTGCCTGTGTCAGCTTCCACTGTGACACCAGCAGACATCCGATGATTACATTCACATCGCAAATCACCTCTGCTGTCATGAAGTTCCCTGTGGTGTTTAGTGGGCTACGGGACAGTGTGAGCCTCTCTTGCAATGTTGTCCATTCTGTAGGGCAATCGAAGCAGAAATTTTCTGGCAGGATGAACTTGACATCTTTACTCTTCTGACACAATGTCTGGTAGGTATTCTCGGGGAGACATTAATCACACAGTCTTTGAAATGTTAAGGTGGAGAAAGTTGTCATCACACCATTTACTAAAATATGTTATAGAACATTGAAAAGAATCATTATCACTGTTTTTAACCCTTTCACGTGTACGATCACACCAGTGTGATCATTCTTGGTTGGTCCCTGAAGCGTACGATCACACCGGTGTGATTCGAACGTTCAGTGCGTCGCGTGATCAACTGTTGAATTCAAATCTGCTTTGGCGCTAAGTGCTTGTCATATTATCGCAACTATTCCCTGGTTTTAACCATATAGTGCTTATTTTAGGCTCCAGACATTTAAATACACATAAGTCCTAGTAAAGCGATGCATTTATAGTTAGCAAAATACACGCCGATGTCTATGGAAGTGGCAATAATGATCCTTACAAATGTTTTCTGAAGACATGTTTTATTGATATCATATACACATTGTGTAGGTAACTATAAAGTTTACTCTGCTCTTCTCCAAGTACACCAGAGACTTACTTTAATGTTTTTTGGGAGGAGAGGATGAATTTGCGTTTTGTTATTCCCACAGCTCAGATTCAGCGTGAACTAACATGGCGGTGCCCATCACTCGGCATAGATCAACTAACACGCTCATTATAAAAGTGTTTAAACCTCCAAATACATTTACTTGCACATATTTCGGAATCAGAATATCAAATATATCATAATACAGTGAGCACGTTTGTGAATATTAATAATATAAACAATATAAAAGTGATACATGTGTCATAAAGCGCTATTGTGGCTGCCTTGTGTCACGTGACAAACACAACGCGTCGCCATGGAAACAATAAGGCTATACGTTCTAAATAATGGTCGCCTAAAAAAAACTCACCCTGGGGGCTCAGCTAGAATATTTTAAACTCACGTGTGAAAGGGTTAAGCAATGCAAGAACAACGGTGTTATCTGCATACTTAAAATAATGAGTAGTAGTAAATGGACTTTGGCAATCATCCGTATAGATAATATAGAGAAATTGACTTAATACGCATCCCTGGGGGGCCCCGGTATTAAGAACAATGGTGGATGATAAAAATTTTTCTCCACTTTTACCACTTGTGGCCTATCAGACAAAAAATTATAAATCCAGTGAATCAGTGGTGATGGAACTTGCAAACCCTGTAATTTCTTAATTACCTGATGACGCTGTATTGAATTAAAGGCAGAACTAAAGTCAGTGAAAAGAAGTCTAGCATAATTTCCATGGGTGTCTAAATGTGGAAGCAAACAGTGCAGGAGACAAGCCACGGCATCATCTGTACCTCTTTTCTGCTTGTATGCAAATTAAAGACAGTCCACAAAGAATGAAACATATGGGAAAATAATATTTTGAACCAATTTCTCAAAACATTTCATTATAATTGAGGTTAATGACACTGGCCTATAGTGATTTAACTCTGATGGACATGATTTTTTTAGGAACAGGAATAACGATTGATGATTTCCATATAACTGGTATTTTTGCAGTACAAAGTGATTGAAGAAAAAGAGAATGAAGAATAGGAGTTAATTCCAGAGCACAGTTTTTCAGGACCCATCCTGGAATTCCATCCGGCCAGGAGCCTCGTTCGGCTTCCATTTAATGAGCTGGAAATAGACATCCTGCTTGGTTAAGAGGGACTAACAGTCCAACTCTTGAAAAGGCAAGGAATCCAAAAGGCTGTTACACTCTGCTGTGAAATCAGAGGTGTTCAGAGGTGTCAAAACAAGCATAAAAATGATTAAGATAAGTAGCAAAAGTGATAGGATCTGATACACAAGTAGACTGTTTAATAGATGCCTTCGACACAGATTGTCATTTGTAGTTTGAAATAACATTTTATTTGTTTTATTGTTGAACTACAAAAGAGTAAACTGATATTAAATGTTTAAATTAAATGTAAATTAATTCGATTTTTTTTTTTCGTGCATACGCAATTCAAGGTGCAGCACCGCCTGCTTTGCAACACTCCACGTCAATTAATGTCAACAAATTAACAAACGCAATAATGGAGAAATCAGGGCGGTGGCATACAGACAAGAGAAATTTAAAAAAAAGTTTGGCAAGACGAGTTTTTATTCACTGAAGTCAAATCAAAGGCAGTATGTCTAGTTTTCAAACAGTCGGTTGCTGTTTTAAAAGAGTACAATATCCGTCGTCATTATGAAACAAAACATTCTGCAGCTTTCTCAAAGTACAGCGGCGAGGCGCGAAAACAGAAGGCTAACGAGCTGCTTGCTAAACTTCGATTCGAACAGAGCGCGCTGCTACCTCCTTCAACAGCACAAGAAAGCGCCACACGGGCCAGTTATCAGATTTCCGCTCTAATTGCTAAAAGTGGAAGAGCCTTCGCTACTGGAGAGTTCGTCAAGGAATGTCTTGCAGTGGCTGCAGAAGCAGTTTGTCCTTCTCAGGTACGAATGTTCTCACAAATTAGCCTGTCAAGAAATACTGTCACCCGACGCATAGAGGACATGGCTCAAGACATCGGCGAGCAAATCAAGACAAAGGCAAGTGCGTTCTCTGCCTATTCAATAGCCTGCGACGAGAGCACCGACATATCCGATTCCCCACAGCAAATATCTTGTCTTTGTCTGTAAGTCAGCTACAGCCCAATCTTGAAAAACTTCTGAAAAATAAGGACCAGTTTCATATCTCTCATTAGGTCACGGACATTGCAACCGAATGGTTTTATTATTGCTTACAGCTTGACTAGTGTGTCTGGCATTGAACTGTATTGTACATTGAACACTTGCAGATTGTTTGTTTTTATTGTAATAAGTTCATTAAAATGCAAAACTTTACAAATAAAATTGCATTAGTTAATCAGATTAAAGTTGTTTTATATTTATTTTAAATATTATGAAATAAATAAGGGGAAACCATAGCAACTTTAATGTAATGCAGTTTGATATATGATGCAAAATTTACTTTTGGCCCACGGCACCTCAGTCAAGTTTGATTTTTGGCCCTTCATAGGAAAAAGTTTGGGCACCCCTGGTGTTTATCATGATTTAAAATGTATAATTGCTACAATGGGACACCAACGCTCAATTTAAAAAAAAAAAAAAAAAAACTGGGTCAGAATAAATTTAACCATATGAGGTTGCTACAATTTTTACAGATGTTACTGACTGATAATGACCAAAAATTTATCTCTGCATCAAGCTACTATCAAATGTGTATTTCTAAGATAAAAAAGTTATAATATTATTATTATTATTATTATTATTATTATTATTATTATTATTATTATTATTATTATTATTATTATCATCAGACAACCCAAACCTGTTTCTTGATTTGAAACAATACAAACCTATGGTCCACTTTATTTTATTATTGGTTTATTTATTATTATTGGTTATTTTATTATTGGTTTATTCATTATTTGTTAATGTTCAAAAACTTTTAAATTATTCACTTTAAGGGGTCTAAAATAAAAAAAGAGACTATTTTTTGTTACTCCAGCACTTTATTATACTAAATGTTTTTTTTTGTTTGTTTTTTTTGTACTTGAGTGCAGTAAATTTTGGTTGAAAAAATGAGAATCGTGTAAGAGAATCGTGATCTCAATTCCCATGGAGAAAAATCCACATTTTAGCAAGAATCGTGCAGCCCTAGTCCGGATACTTGCTGAGCATAGCCTGTGTGTTATGCACTAACTGCTCAGCCGCTGCCCTAATGTTAGCGCTTGGTGGAACATACACACAGCTAAGCACAACTGTCGAGAACTCTCTCGGTAGATAAAAGGCACGGGCGGACAGGGTGAGCAGCTCCAGATCAGGATTACAAATCTTCTCATGTACTTTGATGTTAGTACACCACCGCAAGTTGATGTACATACACACCCCACCGTCCCTTACTTCCCCCGAGTTACTAGTCCGGTCTGCCCGAAAAATCTCAAAGCCATTCAAAGCGACCTCTGTATCCGGAACAGACTCATCCAACCAGGACTCAGTCAAAGCCAAAACACATTCTTCCCTAAACAATGCATCCATGAGACATTTAGCATGTAACAGGTACATTTTGTTTTTCATTGATTGGACATTTGAAAGAATAATTGAAGGTAGTAGAGGTTTAAAATGACACCTTCTGAGTCTACAACGCACCCCTCCCTGCCTACCTCTTTTCCTCTTTAAGCCAGGTGTTAATATTATGTCAGGTGGGATGAGGATAGAAGGGTCCAATTGATGGTGGATAGAACCACACAGAGACAGAAGTCTATCTCGGGAGTAAGAAAGTCCATGCCCCGCTCCGACATCATTACAGATATCCAGATAATAAATCCAAAAAGAATTCCAAATTAATCTTTCCACAGAGCAAGGAGATATGGTCACTTTATTATGCTGTTTAACATATATTTTAAAAGAGAAACTGATATCAAATGCAGCTGAAACAAGTTACACCTTGCTAAAGTATGGAAAACCAGAGTGCCATGAAGATAAAATTGATTTTTATCCCCTGGTATTTTGGAGCAGTCACATGACTGTTATGAAACAGCAAACAAGTTCTGACAAAATAAAAAACTACTTCACTTTGTACAAACCATTTACCAACGAAAATAATGTATTATTGTAGTGGTATTTCTAGAGTTGAGAGATCTCTTGCACAAATATAGTAGTCAACATTTGAAGTGGATCAAAGAAGTTAATAAAAGTTGTCCTAAGACAAGAACGGGTATTGTTTTGATTTTAAAGGCTTTTTATATATATATATATATATATATATATATATATATGTATATATATATAAAACGGATCCAATTGCGAGCTTTATTGAACAGAACATGGTCAGACAGGCAAGGTCGATCTCCAACAAACAGTGATATGCAGGGCAAGACGAGCGTAATCCAATAAACAGGCAGAACGTCAAAATACCAGTGAGCAGTCCAAAGTAACAAATGAACAGGGCAATGAAACTAGACAAAAACTATGGCAATGAAAACAAGGCAAAACCATGACTGTGAAACAAAGCAATAACCGTGGAAAAAACTAAACAAGGCAATGAAACTGAAAACGCTTGGTAGAGTCCGCACAGGCAAAACAATACTTTGCAACCTCCAGGAAGTAACCATAGACACAGTAGAGGGAGCGGTAATAGCGGTAATAGGTGGGCCTGGATCGTGGAGCAGTGACAGACAGTGAAGCACTGGAGGACCTCGGCCATGGAACAGTGGAACACCGGAGGACCTGGGCTGTGGAGCAGTGGCAGACAGTGGAACCTTGGAGGATCTGGGCCGTAGAGCTGTGGCAGACAGTGGAACACTGGAGGACCTGGGCCGTGGGGGACTGGAGCAGAAGCTGTGACTTGACCTGGTTCGTGAAGACCAGCTGTGACTTGACTTGGCTCAGGAACAACAGCAGTAACTTGACTTGGCTCATGAAGATCAGCTGTGGCTTGGCTTAACATAGACAACCCAGCTGTAACTTGACTTGACTCAGGAACAACAGCTGTGACTTTGCTGGATTCATGAACAACAGCTGCAACTTGACTTGGCTCAGGAAACACAGCTGTAACTTGACTTGGCACTGAATTTGCAGCTCTGACTTGACATCAGAGGATTAGCCATCTTGTGAACTGGCTCTGGGATGGCGGCCATCTTGTGAACTGGCACTGGGATGGCGGACATCTTGGGAACTGGCTCTGGGATGGCGGCCATCTTGTGAACTGGCTCTGGGATGGCAGCCATCTTGTGAACTGGATTGGGGATGGCAGCCTTGACAGGTGCAGACTCTGGAAGGGCGGCCATGACAGGTGCAGGCCCTGGAGCGTCAGGCATGGCGTGAGCAGGCCCTGGAGCGGCAGGCGTGGCGTGAGCAGGCTGTGGCTTGGCAGATGTGATGAGTGCAGGCTGTGGCTTGGCAGACGTGAAGTCAGCAGGCCTTAAGTTAGCAGACATGACATGAGAGGGCTTGACTTGGTAGACATGACTTGAGCAGGCTTTGGCTTGGAGGACATGATGTGAACAGGCTTTGGCTTGGCAGGCTTGGCATGAGAGGTCTCTGGTTTGCTTAACATGACATGAGCAGGCTTAGCAGGCATGGCATGAGAGGGCTCTGGCATGATGTTAACAATACTGGACATGACATGTAAGCATTTTGGTGTGGTAGTTACTGGGAGATGGCAGGGTTTCTCATCAGCAATCCCCACAGTAAAAGCAGAGCCGCTCAGAAGCAAGGCAAAGTCAATGTAACGTATCAGAGACCAGTGAGGGTGATGTCCTTGTTCAATAGGCCGGTTACCTTGACGGAGTTGAATGAGGCGAGACACTGGGTCCATGGTTGATCTGTGTCCTGAGGCGAAGTATTCTGTAACGGGACTCGTAAGAAGCGTGAATAGATCCAATTGCGAGCTTTATTGAACAGAACGTCGTCAGACAGGCAAGGTCGATCTCCAACAAACAGTGATATCCAGGGCAAGACAAGAGCGTAATCCAATAAACAGGCAGAAGGTCAAAATACCAGTGAGCAGTCCAAAGTAACAAATTAACAGGGCAATGAAACTAGACAAAAACTATGGCAATGAAAACAAGGCAAAACTATGACTGTGAAACAAAACAAGGCAATGAAACAGGGAAAGGCAATGAGGCAATGAGTCCACACAGGCAAAACAATACTTCACAACCTCCTGTTTGGCATGGCCCTCCTTATATGGCTGCCAAACAGGAAGTAACCATAGAAGCAGCAGAGGGAGCGGTAACAGTCAGTCCATGGGCAAGGGCTCCCTATGCTGCCGTGGCATTACAATATGTGTGTATATATATATATATATATATATATATATATATATGAAGAGTTCAGATGCAAAACCAGCTAAATCCATCTGACGTCTTTCTTTAAAAAATGCATTTTCATCAGGCTCAGATGTATAGGTTACTATACATCTGTACCGGTACTGGTACTTCTGATTGGGCTGAGGCTGGTATTTTAGCCAGTTTGAAGTAGAAGTATTCGATGGACGTATAATATGATAATGATCACTCAGTATCATTATCTCGTTTTTGACCCAGATGGCTTTTAGCTGGTTTTGCATCTGAAGTCTATATATATATTTTTTTTTTTTCCTTGTGCAAGAATATTTAAATATCTATTTAATAAGAATAAAAAAATAAAAAAAAATAAAGTGGAAACTGGAACCATATCATATGGCTTCAGAAAACTATCATAAAGAAATAATAAAAAAAAATATATCTGACTCAATACATGCAATTCACCTTTATTCTTCAAGGTGGCAGCATTTGATAGACAATAATGATGTGATATTTCACTCATAATTTATTGGCTTTACTGCAGAACAATTACTATAAGCAATACAAATGTCACTGTAATGTGATGGTTGGATGTGGTGAATAAGCTGCAAGTGATCAAAATATTTATTTTGAAGTCAATGAAAATGATAGTTTTGAGAATATGGTTGAGATCGTGAATATGAGCCAGATGCTGAATGTACTGTGGAAGTGCGCTCTAACAATATCAGCGATGTTAAAATCATCTGCTCAAAATCTGCTCAAATTGAATCCTTCTAAGACAGAGTGAAACTGCAACTGAATCATGTGCAAGTAATCTTTCCACATCTGAAAGTCTGTTTTTACCATATAGCTTTGGCATGCAACTTGTATAGAGCACATTTAAGCAGCAAAGTAAACATATGACAGACAGCCAAGGAGCTGTCTCCATGTCATATTTACAGTCATATCTATGACAGATCTACTGTCATAACTTGTCAACGCCCACTTTGGTGTAATTTTGATTTTAAAAAGGCAGCACTGCACACCATTTCAGTCACTTTTCCAGGCAGAGCCACGAGAAGCTGATAAAGAAGCTGCTTGCAATCTTCAACCTCCAATCTGCTCCAGTGATTGTTCAAAATGAGCAAGATTGTTGTTTTTACCGAAGAAGGCTTCAAGGGCAGAACAGCTGAATTCAAGAATGATGTCCGCAACTTAGAAGAAAAGGGCTTCAGCAATGTCATTTCATCGCTCAAAGTTATTGGCGTACCATGGGTAGCATATCACGACAAGAATTTTGCTGGAAAGCAACGGGTGTTTCAAGAAGGAGAGTATGCTACTCTTGATGACAAGGGAATGTTTTCTTCCCTCAAGATCATCACAGATGACCTGGACAACCCTGAAATCGAGCTGTTTGAGGACGCAAACTATCAAGGAAAAAGCGTGACCCTACGCCAAGAAACCTGTCTTCACAGCATTAATTTCAGTGATGTCGCTTCCTCCCACAAAGTGAAAGCTGGTGTCTGGGTTTTATACGAACACGGCAATTGTCAGGGTGCCCAGCTTGTGTCTTTCCCTGGGGATGAAGTTCCCAGCTATTTCCCGTTCTCCTTCAACGATGTGGCCAGCCATGTGCAACCCTTGCTGCCGAAGCCATAGACAGCATCGTTGAAATGACGCTCTCTGCATCTGAATATAAACCAGAACCCTTTTGGAAAGAGCGAGACAGATGGTGTAATTTGATGGTGGGGAAAGACTGATCTTGACAAGAAACAATGACTATGACTCCAATAAGTCTAAGAAACTTCATGCAATTTAACTCAACCTCAACAATTATGGATACCTGTCTGAAGACATACAGTGCATGTTGATTTAGCAAATATTCTATAACAATGATGAAAATGTTTATTGGACAATTTAAGTTGCTTTGGCTTTTCATATATAGTTATCAGTAGCAGTAAATATATGCAGTAAAGCACAGCTCTTGAATTTTATTTACCCTGTTTGATAAGTGTTAAATTTTAAACGGATTTTGTGTTTATATTGGGTTGAGCAAGAGACAAAAAATGCTGTTTTAGTCTGTCAACTCATAAAATGAATCTGAAATATAACACACTTTGTTTCATGAATTTCATTTGCCTTTTTATAGTACTTTTCAAAGTTATATTACATATATTATTATATAGTTTTTCAAAGTTTTACATGTATTCAGGAGATGCTTTTAACAAAAGCAGTTTACATGCATTTTATCAGTTCGGTCATTGCCTAGGAATCGAACCCATGACCTTGATGCCCATGCTCCACATTTGAGCTACAGGTAATCTGAATTCATGTTACATAGTACATCGGATCTCACATACAGGTGGTGAAAAAGGACAGTTCACCCATACATTTAAATTAAATTTAATTTTTATGACAGCGGTAGGTAGCTTGATGCAGATACTGCAGAAAAATTAGTTCTTTAGTGTACATTTTGTTTTTTCTGTACTTAATATTGAAAAGAAAATAGGCATTCATTGTAAGGCCTACATCCACGCTTATGTAAGGAGGTTCATCAGCAAGTAGCTCACTGTATGTAGGACTGAACCCATTCATAATTTTGCATAAATCCTGAGTACAGTTACTTCATAAAAAAAAAAAAAAAAAAACTTTTAGAGTTACTTGGTGAACTTTGAGATTTTCAGACAGCCAAGAACTGTAAAGTAAAGGCCTACTGGATGTTCTGAGGAAAGCAAAAAGATAAATGCAGGCTTTGTGTTAAATGAATAAAAAAAAAAATAGTTTGAATTGAAGCATGTTAGTCGGTTTAACAAATTACGTAAGTCAAACGCTGTTTACAAGCAAAAAGGTACAACGATGTCCGATGATTCTGAAGCTGAGTTTTTTCACACAAACACAATGATTTTAGGAATCTGTCAAAAACGTGTTTTAAACTAAAAATGTTATTGTCTATTGTCATTTATTAGGCAAATTGAAACGACTAGTCTTGATTCACACATAATAGCCAAAAAACATATATTTTATTTTTATTATGTATGGTCTCCTTTCTCCTCAATAGCAGCTTGCATTCTTGCTGGCATTGTTTTTATGTACTTTTCCACAGTATTCACCAACATTTTTTGATTAGGGAAGTGGTGGCACAAACCATGCACTGGGTTGTGGTCTAGGCTAATAAATTTGTTAAGCACTGTATACACACCTATATTACACACACGCACACACACATATACATATATAAATATATATATATATACACACACACACACACACACACACACACACACACACACACACACACACACACACATATACGTGTATATACAGTCATGTGAAAAAGTTAGGACACCCTATTGAATTCCATGGTTTTCTGTATCAGGACATAAAAAATTATCTGGTCTTTGGCAGGTCTTAAAATTTGGAAAATAAATCCTCAGACAAACATCATCACATGACATATCACACTGTGTCATTATTTATTTAACAAAAATAAAGCCAAGATGGAAAATCCATGTGTGACAAAGTTAGGACACCTTATAATTCAACTGCCTGTAGGTCCACTTTTAGCATCAATAACTTGAAACATTCATTTTCTGTGAGACTTTATCAGTCTGTCACATCGTTCTGGAGGAATTTGGACCACTCTTCTTTTCAACGTTGCTCCAGTTTATTGAGGTTTGTGGGCATTTGCTTATGCACAGCTTTCACCACAGCATTTGAGTCAGAATAAGCTCTGGACTTTGACTGGGCTATTCCAACACCTTGATTCTTTCCTTTTCAGCCATTCTGTTGTAGATTTGCTGGTGTGCTTGGGATCATTGTCCTGTTGCATGACCCAATTTTGGCCCAACTTTAGATGTCGGACAGACGCCCTCGCACTTGACTCTAGAATACTTTGATATCCAGAGGAGTTCATGGCCAACTCAACTCACTTAATGCCCAGGTCCTGTGGCAACAAAATAAGCCCAAAGTTATCAGCCCTCCTCCAGCATGCTTGTCTTTTGGTATGAGGTGTTTGTGCTGATATGCTCTTTAGGTTTTCACCAAACTTGGCGCTGTGATTTATGGCCAAACATCTCCACTTCGGTCTCGTCTGTTCAAAGGACATTATTCTAGAAGACTTGTGTTTTGTTGAGATGCAACTTAGCAAACCTATACCATGCTGCCTTGTTTTTTTTTTTTTTTTAGATAGAAGAGGCTTTCTTCTGCCAAGCTTTCCAAACATGCCATTTTTGTCCTATATTTTTCTAATGGTATTGTCATGAATTTTGTCATTTAACATGTTAACTGAGGCCTGTAGAGTCTGAGGTGTAGTTCTTGGGTTGTCTGCCATTTCTCTGAGCTTTACACGGTCTGATCTTGGGATGAATTTTCTGGGACGTCCACTCCTGGAAGGAGAAGTGTCTGTTTTAAATGTCTTCCACTTGTGAATAAACTTCAAATTGTTTGGAAATGGCCGTATTACTCTTCTCAGATTGATGGCAGCAACAATTGCTTCTCTAAGATGATTGCTGATGTCTTACCTACTTGGCATTGTGTGAACACACACCTGAAGGCTCCAAACCAGCAAACTGCCAAAGCTTTTGCTTTTATAGAGGCGTTCAGACTTGCTGATGATCAGTTAATCAAAGGTATTTGATTAGCAGCGCTTGACTGTTATTTACCCTCTTAATTCCAATGTTAACAGTAAGGGTGTCCTAACTTTGTCACACATGGCTTTTCCATTTTGGCTTTATTTTTGTTCAGTATATAATGACACAGTGCAATTTGTCCTGATGATGTCCTGATACTGAAAACCATGGAATTAAATAGGGTGTCCTAACTTTTTCACATGACTGTATACACACACACACACACACACACACACACACATATATATATATATATATATATATATATATATATATATATTATATATTTTATTTGATTATATTTATATATTGTTACAACCGTCACAATATTTAATATTTAAAATTCTTTAATTCATTAAAGAAATAATTCATTTCAGTTTGTAATTTATTTACATTTATAACATGTCCTACATCTACTTAAGGTTTGGAACTTACAGACATTTAATGGTTTTCTGGAAACTCATTGAACCTGCATCCCACAACATGATTCGTGTGTCCAGAGTAAAAGCAACTACAATGAGGCGTGACGTTGGAACAACAAGCAGTGAATGGGTAAATAAAGAAATAGAAAAACAAAACTTAATTCTGTATTTTCAATGTAAGCCTAGCCCGCAAATTATATGTCCATAATTGCAAACCTTGTTTTTACAGGGTCAGTCCCTGCAGCCCATTGATGAGTTCTTCCTCTTCATGGTCCACCTCTCAGTTGGCCTAACACAGAAGGATCTTGCCCACAGATTCAACATCCATCAGTCCACAGTTAGCCAAATTATTACAGCCTGGGCCAGTTTTTTGTACACTGTTCTTGGGTCTGTCCGCATCTGGATGTCTGAGGAGGCAATCAAGGCTCATCTACCCAATGAGTTCCAGGACTACCCAGACACACAAGTGGTGATTGACTGCACAGAATTGCATTGTCAAACTCCATCCTCACTTCTGCTTCAAAGTGAAGTCTTTTCCACTTACAAGTCCCACTGCACCTTCAAGGGATTAATCGGCATGGCACCACATGGCGCAGTCACCTTTGTCTCATCCCTGTATGCAGGTTCTGTCAGTGATAAGGAGAATTTTAAGTCTGGGATTGTGTCTCTGTTGAAACCTGGTATGGCAATAATGGTCGACAAAGGGTTTCTTGTTGATGACTGTGTGTGTCTACAGACCTGCTTACCTGTCGAAGAGGGAACAGATGTCGGCTGATGATGTGAGGGAGACACAGTCCATCGCTCGGCTGAGGGTCCACGTTGAGCGTCTCATCCGCAGGGTGAAGCAACACAAGCTGTTTGACACAGTCATCCCTCTTTCTATTACAGGGAGCATCAACCAGCTATACACTGTTGCTTGCCTCCTTGTAAATTACCAGAATGGCCCATTAGTGAAAGCTTGGGCAAAGGATTAATGAAAAGATAACATTTGTTGGAGATTGATTTTAGATTTATTTTTGTAATAAATAATATAAACATGTATATAAATTATTTTATACAATGTTGCCTGCACTGCAGTAATGTAAACATGTAAATATAACTATGAACATTTGCACTGCAGTAATGTAAACATATAAATATAACTTAACATCTATAATGCAGAAATGTAAATACGTAAATATAAATAACTTTGATACAGTGTTTAACATTTCCTGTACAGTGTTGTTGTGTAAATACAAAATATATGATTATTTGTCTTCTGTGGTTTTTTGTTTGTTTGTTTGTTTGTTTGTTTATTTGTGTTTTCTACACCTGTAGGCATCTTGGCAGGTAAAAGTAAAAAAAGAAATGGTCAGCTTTCTCTCGAATGGTCTGAAACATTTTGATGTCTTTGTAGATGCGCTGGACCATCATGTCATCCTGTGCATAAATGACAAAATCACACCAGTCCAATCCTGACATCAGCATTTGTCCCTGAACCTGCCAATAGTAGGCATGCTGTTCTTTCAGTTCTGGTGTGCCATTGTGAAATTTAAGGTAAGGACAGTCTACGTAACTTTTTACATTTGGACATTTGATCTCCAAAAGGCCAAAAACATTGATGCTCTTTAGGGTCGAAAATAATCCCGTCAGGAGAAGCCCCCAGCCAAGGTGCATCGGGATGAATTATAAATCCATAAGGATAGTAGTTTACTTCTCACAGGAGACAGTATTCCTCAACTGCAGCAGATTCCATTTGCAGTCCTCTTTTCATGTCTGCTGTCTGGCGAGTTCCTTTGTAGACTCTTTCAGCCAGGTGTTCAGCTGAGCTCTGGCCACGCACATGACAAACCTCCCTAAAACGAGATGATGTTACCCTTGGTTTTCTGGCGGAATGCCAGTCAAGGGATGCACTTTGATCTTTGGTGGCTTTCTTGATATTGTGAGCCATTTCCAAAGTTACTGCCAATGACCTCATGTGTAATTGTTCGTGTTTGCTGTGGACAAACAAGCAAACTCACCATTGTCCTTGGTTTGTGCCAGCTTTGCTCAGCTTCAGTGCAGCTGTGAACTGGAGGAACTGCCTAAGGCCAAACTGTGAGTAGTGTGCTGCCTGGTAGAGTAGTGCAACAATGTGGTTGCACACTGCTGTGCCAGCAACACAGGAACAACTGCTTTGAGAGAGTTTTACAGGACAAGAGTCCTTTAATACAATCTGTGAAGATAATTGAATTAAACAATGGCAAGAATTAACAATTAATATTATTTATAAATAGACTTTAAATATAGCCATATACTGTAATGCATACTATCCATACATTTTCAAACTTTACCTATGCCTATCTTTGGACAGATGTAGAACCAACAATTTTTATTTTATTTTATTTTTTTTAAATTAGAGATGCACCGATTACAATTTTCTTCAGATTCTGATTTTTTTTCTGAAATTGAGCTATGGAGCTGTTACCATTCAAATGAAATCAGTATCAACAAACTCCATCTTTCCACTGCAGCAAAGCTGCATCTTAAGTGGCATTAGATGTACTTGCTCAAACTGTTTGATGAAGCTGAAGTGGCATAAATGAATTTATACTGCAAAATTTAAAATGCATAAATAATGTTATAAGATACATTTTATAGATAAAATATTTTTAAACATACAAATAGGAAATATTGAAACAAATGCAATGATAATTTTAAATGAAATAAAAAAAAATTGAAACCAAACCAGTAGGTGGCAGCAAATGGCTGTTTGAATAAGTGAGTTCAACAGATTCGTTTAAACAGCTGATTCATTCAGAAACGAGGCAAGCAACTGTCTTTATGAATGGATTACTGAATCATTGGGTCACTTCATTCGTTAAAAACGTGGATTCATTCTGTAACGAAACACCGCTGTGTTGCTCGGAGACACAAAGCAGTTCTGCTGTGGCAACGCAGGCTGTACAAGCATCATCTGGCACAACACAGGTCGATCGGCGCATCTCTATTTAAAACGTTAACTTTGCTTAGCTAAAGTCTTAATTGTGTCCTCCTACTCCCAAACTATGTGGCTTCTCTGACTTCCTCATTGACTTGAAACATGTCGCCCTCACGGAGATCTCTCCTGTCACCTGATCCTTACTAGAAACTGAGATATTACTTATAGTTAGTAACGTTCGTAAAGTAAAATCCAAAATGTATATTAATTTAAAAAGACGCAGAAGATGCAAACAATGTGCATAAAATGTAACTAGATAGATATATGAACAAATAAATACAAATAATGCAAAGACATATATGAACTGTAAGAAACGGAGACAGCTAGAATCGATATTCGTATGACATTATAGCATTAGAATACATACCCTCAAAATTGTCGATATAACTCGAAATATATCATTTGAAGCCCTTCTCTTTCTTACTGTTGGGTGTAACAGCTGATTGCCACATGATACGATTAACATCATTAACCATTATCTGGGGAAGCTCCTGTAAACAGCGAGTGTAGTATGTCATCCTCTCCTGCGCCATTTTCACACAGTTATCGCCAATAGCGAAAACGGCTTCCGGTGCTGCACCGGATGTAACTGAGTGGACCGAGACCAAACGCGGAAGTGATCGTGCATAGAGTCTATTCGGACGTCATCCGCCAAGTTTATGTTATCATCTACGAGCTCATAACAAGCGCAACAATTGAAAACATACCAGCGGCAGGTTTGATCTATCCGTAAATATTTTGATGTTGATAATTTGCTAATTTTGTGGTCATGTTAAAAGAATCAATTTTACATTTTATTGTGATTGTAGTATAACCAGTTTTTTTTTTAACTTTAAAATATATTGTTAACAACGTGATCCAGTTTTATAAGAATTTATAAGATGAAATCGTTCTCTTTAATATGTAGTTAATTTCTTCATTTTATGTGTAAAATTGGCTTAAGTGGTTTAAATCTCCATTTTCTTTGCTTTTGCTCTTGTTGAATTTAACTGTTGTTTCATCCATTTGGCTTCTAAAAAAAGCACCGTGGTGAATTATTCAGATATTTAACCTTGTTATTATGTTGTTGTTTTTTTCTGTGTATATAATCTCATACCATGATGAATGCATGATATTTGTTTTCTGTTTTTTTTGTCATTTCAGTTGTCCATTGTTAGATACAACCATATTTTCCAGATCTTATATGTAATTATAAGTTTAGCAATAATAATAATGAAAAGAGTGACAGGTGCACTAACACCTCATAGCATCAGTAACTCAACAACCCTACCTACCAAGTACGGTTAAAACACACCTCCATGTTTGCATTGTCTGCACAAAGGAGACATCAGGCAGCTGCTGGAACATCTCGCATTTGGAGACTATTGATTTTTTCATTTGAAAAATGTAAGTATTACTAAAAATTAAGATAACACCATAATGAACTGCATTGCTAGCCCACCCCAACATTTACACACAATAATAAAGATACATGCTAACTAATAATTAATTATATAACTTTTTTTGACATAGCTATGCATGAATGTACACTCGACAAATGCAGCTGATCTGAATCCATCAATTTTTAGTTAAGCAATGAATTAATGCATTAGTTAACAAAATATGTATATTTTATTTATTAACAACAATAGGAAACATGAATAAATGAGTAAAATAAGGAATATAAGCATCACAATAAATACATAAATATACAAATCAACAACAGATGAAACAGAGCTTTATTCAAACGTATTGATCTAACAATCATGTATTTACAGACGGTGACTATTTCATGTTTACACTCACAGGCTAACACTCACACACATACATATTAATCAATGGAAAACAATATATATATATATATATATATATAGGGGGTATATATATACATACACACACACACACAGACACTTTTTTTTTGTGAATTTTGTGACTTTCCATAGACTTTTTTTTCCATAGAGTTTTTATACTGACCAAACTATGTTTTCTATCCCCTAACCCATCCTTAACCCTAAACCTACCCCCTAACAGAAAACATGTTTGCATTGTTACATTTTCAGATAAACATCATTTACTATTTTTAATCATTTTTTTACATTGTAGGGACCACAGGCTGGTCCCCACCATGTAGAAAATTTCAGGTTTTACTATCTTTATCCATTTGGTCCCCACAATGTAGCAAGAACAAGTACACACACACACACACACACATATACATACATATATATGTAACGCCACACCAGCAGAGGGAGCCCTCACCCATTGACTCTCTGTTACCACTCCCTCTGCTGCTTCATGGGTTACTTCCTTGTTTGGTGGCCATTTAAGGAGGCCTACACCAAACAGGCCCCGCGAAGTATTGTTTTGCCTGTGCGGACTCTACCGAGTGTTTTCCCTATTTCCTTGCCTTGTTTTTGCTATTTCCACGGTTTTGTTTTATTGTCATAGTTTTGTCTTGTTTTCTGCCATAGTTTTGTTTTGTTTCATTGCCATATTTTTGCCTAGTTTCATAGCCTTGTTCATTTGTTACTTTTGGACTGCTCACTTGGATTTTGACCTTCTGCCTGTTCTTTTTGGATAACGCTTTTGTCTTGCCCTGGTTGTTACTGTTTGTTTGGAGATCGACCCTGCCTGTCTTGACTACGCTGTGTTATAATAAAGCTCGCATGTGGATCTTACACGCTTCCCTGGGGTCTCGTTACTATATGTGTGTATATATATATATATATATATAATGTATGTGTTTATATATACACACAACAATTATATAAAATAATTATACATTTATATTAGATTGATAGTAACCACTACTGATTAATAAATAAGTTACCCAATACTAAAGCCTAGCATCATTTCAGTCAATGCACTTTTTCGATTACCAGCCAAAACCAGCTGTTAACTGACACAAAGCAACAACTAACCACTTAATAATATATGTCGAAAAACAGATCACAAATACAAATGAACAAATGTAAATAATATTCCTTACCTTGAAACACAAGCACCGGAGCGATTCTAAAACTCTGAAATGAATCAGACCGGAAGCACGCACTTTTCTGTTTTTTTTTTAAAAATCAAATCGTCTTTTATTTACAAGTTTCTACTTATAATACAAAAATAAACAATGTCACTTCATTTACAAATAACATTTAAATTATAAAAGTAATGTACAGAACAACTTCATTTCATTTTTTATTATTTCATTTTTAGCCCCATTTTCTCCAGAACTGTCCTAAAACAAGAGAAAAAGGAAAGACTTAGTAAAATTATTAAGACAGGACTGCAATCTTAAAGTTAAAAAATATGACACAGCAGGACTTGCATACAAAATACTCCAGAAATTGTATTTCTGGATAATCAAGTTTGTAAGTAGATAAGTCTTTCACTTTTTTGTAGTGCTGTCATGCAAGATGTGTCCACAAATGTTTTAAGCAAAGTAGCCTTATCTACTTCTTTTCTCATTATTGTGGGCTTTGTATAGCATGAGGGCTTATTGTTGTATACACTGGTGTAGGTGGTGGAGGTGGATAGCGGAAATATTACAAATGGGTAATGCCTTACCTCCAAGTCACACTGGCCAAGTTTTTGGCCCCAGTAAAGGAATTATCATATTCAGCCCTCAAAATAATAAATACAACAACTTTTGCCTCAGACCACCTAACAACCCTGCTGAAAAATCCAGCATAAACCAGCATGGATTCTAAGATGGTCCATGCTGGGTAGTGCTGGTATAGTGCTGGTCCAGGCTGGTTTATGCTGGTATAGTGCTGGTTTACGCTGGTCAGTTCTGGTATATAGCTTGTCCAGGCTGGTTTATGCTGGTATAGTGCTGGTCCAGGCTGGCTTATGCTAGTTAGTCCTGGTACATTGCTTGTCCAGTCTGGTTTATGCTGGTATAGTGCTTGTCCAGGCTGGTTTATGCTGGTTAGTCCTGGTATAGTGCGTGTCCAGGCTGGTTTATGCTGGTATGGTGCTGGTCTAGCAGGTGGAAATCCATGCTGTTCTCAAGCAAAATGGAGCTGGTGATGCTGGTTTACCAGCATGGCCTTGCAGGGTTGAGTGTCAGGAGGCTACCTCTTTGTATGCAAGTAGTATTTTGGGGACAAACATAGTTTTTGCTTGCATATTTCTCCATTTAACACATTAATAATGGAAGGGAAAAACAATAAAAGGTTAAAACATTCGATTTATAGAATTATAAAACATTTATTTTCTGTCCGTTCTTTTGCTCCCTCTGCTGTAAGTATAACAGAAAATTTTCATTGCTTTAGTTATGATTACATTATTAATCAATGTCACTGGTAAACTGGTAAAACGTTTCCATGCATGAAAGGAATTGTCTCCTGTTTCATAAGATCTGTACATAAATCAGTTCAAAAGAGCTTGTGTACAACACAACAGGGTTATGAGAAGAGCTCTTTCAATGGGACAGTTAATAACAACTTGATAATGAAAGTTCAAAACTGCAAGTTGTTGTTTTTAAAGACTTTCATACTTATCTGGAAAGTCACATATGTCCAAATCCAGCTGTCAGTCAATGATTTAAAAAAGTGTACATAGTAAAAGGGATGTCAGTGCAGTCAGGACTATGAATTATTACTGAAAATAGTGATAGCGTGCACATTCAACCATTGCTGAAGCAGAGTGAATTCCACCAAAGTCAATGGCCAAGTGCCCAACTAAAGGGGATGAAGGAAACTGTTAATGAATACACTGAAAGGTTCTGTCAGACAGCTGTAACTTACAGTGGAATAGTTGATGATCCTGAAAGTGTGCTAGATGACAAGGGACCCCTAGTCCGCATCTGGTCAGATGGCCTTGAAGCCGAGTACAGAAAAGCATTGCCATTCCTAGATCTAGCTTGGTCTAACAGAACTCTCAGAAGTAACCTAGACTGCTTAGCTACTTGGGAAAGAGACTCTGATGTTAACCCTCTGGGGTCTGAGGGTGTTTTGGGGCCCTGGAGAAGTTTTGACATTTGTGCTTTTTTCAGTATCTTAAAAACATATTAATGGCTAAAGTCTGGTTACACTGTAATCAGCACAAACTGGGCTACAATAATATGTAAGCAACATGAATGTACATGTTTGTATTTTTGAGAAAACAACATTTATGCGTGGTTGGTGAAAATCTAATTTTTTTAAAGTCACTAAAATAAGACCAAGAAACACATGCAGAATATTTGTTCACAAGACTTTTGAGAACTGGATGTGGTAGGCTAGAGTTTTCTACAAAATGATGTGTAAATCATCTTGTTCAGCCGTTCACAAAAAAATAATATACTTATTTAAAATTTCTAAGTCGTGTTTTGTGATCGAAAGGGAATATGCGAGGGAGTGACAATGGGCACTGAATATTTAGTGATTCACACCTGAGAGACAAAAGGCCCTCCCCTAATGGCCCATCAATGAGACTGTGACTGTCAGGTAAGAAACAATGCAAGAAGATTCAGAGATTGGGGTTTTAGATTATCTGTATTTTATTTACAACACAGTGTAATATAAACATACATTATGAAGGTCAAAGACACATTATTAAGCACACTGATCTAACCACAGAGATGCAAACAGACGTCGTGTAATTCCTGAAAACTGTTTTCTGAATTCTGTTCAATAAGTAACACAAGTAAATCATACCTGATATTTAAGTGCTTGCAGAACTCATCATCAGTAGTCAAGGAACTTGTTTTACCAATAGAAAATCAGTTTAGTTGAAGATCTAATGTTGGTACAGTGCTCTCAGAGGAAAAGTTTGCAGGATTCAGCTTTGCAGGTATCAGATCACAAACAACTATAGCAAAACAAAAAAAACCCATCTGTGAGCATGTTCATATCAGGGGCAATTTAAAGCATCCTTGTTAAATAAAAGCATTATTTCTATCATTTCTATCCCAAAAAATATTCATATAGGTATCTAGCCACTAAAATAAATAAATGAATAAATCAGTGCACATGTTAATAGGCCTGGAGCAATATTGTTACATTAGCAATCACTAATATTGCCCATGTGATTTATAGCTATCATATGTACACATGCTTTCTATTTATTATTATACAGTATAAAAACAACATCTGAGAAACTAAACTATTATTAAGCACATTATGTACACATTTGAGCAGATATTTGCAGACAGTGTATTCAACAGTAAAGACTAGACTAAGCATTCTTATACTTTACTTTTATATTGTCTAAACATTAGCCCTACTTTTATGGCAATTTGTTTATGAAACATAAAACATTCTTGACGCCTTACAGATGCATTGAAAAGGTGCCTATGATATTTCAAAATGTTGCACTCGATTTCACACATTTTAGTCAGGAATTATAGTTTTGGAAAAAGTCCAACTAGTAAATGCTTTCAAGTTTATGTCACAACAGCACATTATCTAATGCCAGTAAGAAACATTACTTACACTGTATACGAGATCCTCTCATCAGCCGCCTGTAGCCGCGCTCACGTTCTGTTTGTGAGATAAACAAGCTTACCCTGTTCCTCTCAGCGCGTCCTCATCTGGAGTAAATACAAGGCTTTTTCCTCTCAGCTCCTTCTTCCAAAAACGAAAGTATCCGACACAAACATGTTGCAGCTTTGTTTACGAGTTGATGTGGGCGTTCATTTCGTGCATCTTTCACGTGGATGTTTGTAATAACAATAGCGCCAGCGTGCGTGGGCGTGATCTAATTAGCGGTAATGAGGTCATATGGGAAAAACAGGACATGGTATTGGTTTCATACGGATTACTTAAACACAGAATGTGTGTTTTCGATTAAACTTACTTACTTATGTTAAAGCAAGAGTAAAGATTGCAGCAACATCCTTTCAGGTCAACACAAAGAACCAACAGAAACGTAAATGTCCTAAAAAGGAGGGCAGTTGTCATTACTGTGGTAAACTTGGACACTGGATGAAAGAGTTTAGGAAAAACAAAAAGTATGTAAGAGAAATCAACAGTGTAAATCAGCTCCTACTCAGTCTGCTTGCATCTCTGAAGCAGACCCTCCCCACTACACCAAACTCGTGGGGCAGCTTGCTGAGGTGTTAACTGTTAAGGCTGTGAGTTCTTAATTGCCCCAGTAATCTACAACAAAGATGAATAGATTCTTTATAAATAAAACAAAAGGAAGTTAACTTCCTCCCACTGGGGGACTCTGGTTAAGTACACTCACAGCCAAAAACAATACTACAGCACACTCCAGTCACTCACCTATCCTCTATGGGTTATGATGTTTGCTATGACTGATGTTTCATTAGAGGATGGAGTTATTGCACAGTTAAGTTTGCACACCAATTACAGGGACAGACTAGGACACACACAGACCAGTGAGGAGCCCAGGGAAGAACCGAAGTGCTTCTTCATATGCGGCACCCTGGTGTAAAGCATCACCTCAGACATCCATGTACAAGCCTCATGAGGACAAAGAGTCATCTGAGCAAATTTACTTGGGAAATGGACAACAGAAAAGAGACTTCACAGCTATTCAGGCACCATGGACTTTAGGACTTCCACTTTTATGCTACATGGTTTTCTGTGTCATCATGTAGCTTGTATGACATGTTACCATCCATGTCATGTGTGACAACAGTTATGGTTCTGAAAAGAACTATTACACCTAATTAACAAGACACAGAATAAGATAAATGTGCCTGTAACTATTTCAAGTTACATGAATGGAAGATGGGGCTTAATGTTAACAAACATAGGCTATAGAATGGATTTATGGAGGTTTAAATTTGCATTATGTGAGAGTTATTAGAACTCTCAAAGGGGGGACTGAAGGATTACAAATTTAAGAATCTGTTCAAAATATGCTGATCCTATGCTAGGTTCCAGTATAACAACATGAACTAAAAAAGTTATGTATATTGTGACATTCTAAGAGCAGGCAGCCCAGCTGAACATCTGGCAGGTTTCCCAAGTTAAGTGTGAATTCTAAGCTCAAGGTACAATTGTGCCTTTTGTTTAGTATCTGTGCATTTGAATGACACTTGTATGCTAAATAGATCAAGGCTGGGAAAAATCTTTTGCTGGGCTGATTTCCTGTACCACATTTGCATGCTTTGTTTAGACTGATTCCACCTCTATGTACTCCTCCCCCTTGAAACCTATATACTCTGCTGTGCTGAGATTTTGTCAGACGACTTTTTGATGACTGCAGCGCCACGCAGCGAGTATCTGAATAAAGAGAAACTTCTGCTTCAAGATATCCAAAACGTCTCCTGGTCTCTAAGAAAAATTTCCAACAGGGACATTAATTACCATAATGGTAACAGATTTTAGCAACTTTTGTACATGTACCATATGAAGTAAATAAAGCCAAACTGGTTTGTAAGTTCTGTTTTGCCGATATTCATAATAATCATTCTCTGGTGAGATACTGATTTCATCTATGGCTGTGTGGCTGTAAGTGAGTTGTTGTTGTGTTTCTGCTCACCACTTCACTTTTTCTGTACTTGCTGTTCCTTTTATCCTCAGTGATTCTGCTTTTTAACCGCAGATTACTAATGCTTAATCATCATTTGTAGAGTGAATCTACTTTATTTCACTAACTACAACACTACCTTAGTGTTACTTTTACTCTCTATAGATCAGGACCATAAGAAAACTGAGCAGTGTTTGTTTAACACTGGGGATTTTACTGTGTAAATATTCAATGTGTTTTTCTTTCTTAAATAATTTATTAAAAAGATTATGGAAAATTTTCTTAGTCTTTGAAATTGGTTTGTGTTTGTAGTCAAAGGAAATGTGATATGTAACATATACACAAGTTTTGGGATCCAGCATGCAAAACATACTTATGCTGGTGATAGCAATGCTGGATTTTTCAGCAGGGAAATGAATCTGCAATGGTATTGTTAGTTTAAGTTCACATTTTTTTAGAAAGACACCTGACTTTTAACACTTGTTAGGAATCTTAGGATTTCTCTCATTTTTGTCTCAGAAGCCCAAATCGTGGCCAAAATTTTTAGTTAGTGATGACATGGGGATGATTATTGCTGGTTGTTTTTTCTTATTAAGATGATTGGATGTTTTCACACATTTTGAAATCTCTGATTATTCCTCCTTCATACTGTTGTGAATGAATTCAGTCTGTTCTTCTGTGTTGATGTTGTTCACAGGTAGTTTTTAATCAGTTTTAACATTGAAATGCTTCAAGATAAAATAGAGCTATGTAATGTTATTAATGTTAGAGCAACAAATTTGTGAAAAAAAGTGATTTTTAATAATCAAATATTATGTATTAATCATTTACTAATAATATGATAATTTTATGATCTACAAAAACATTTTTGAATTACTTGTGACATGTTAACATACATTTGTAGATAATTAATGAGTGATATATTAATATTTAGCAAATGATTAGTTAATCATTAACAAAATATTTTTAATTACTTAGAACTGATTAATATTATAAATTGTTACTAAATATTTAATAAAACAGTCTCTAGTCACTCAAGACCAAACTTCAAAAACTATTATGGTGATGAGGTGTTTTTCTCTCTCTCTCTCTCTCTATCTCTCCAAACAAGTTTGGCAACCTTGTTGACAAAATGAAAGTGAAAGCAGATTTACATGCGACGTTTACACCCGCTCGTAAGATTTGTTTTGAAAAACTGTCTTTTTTATTTGCTTATGTGGAAGGTTGCATCTACACAATGGGAAAACATGGACATTTTGAGAATTTGTCTAGTAGCTGAACATTTTGATCAAAGCAAGTCTTCAGCTGTGGAGCACAAAGGCACTTCCTTATTAACGTAAGTTAGCAACAAAAATACTAACTTAATCATGAAACACTCAAGATACATGATTAAATATTGCAAAGATGTTTCACTCTCATGTTTTGTGATAATGTTATAAGATTATCTTTTACACTGCAAGTAAAATGAAATGTAATAAATGTATTCAGTTAGAAATATTACTCATGCATTGTTTCTTAATTAAAGAAGCCCACTTCCAGAACAAAAATTTACAGATAATTTACTCACGCCCTTGTCATCCAAGATGTTCATGTCTTTCTTCAGTCGATAAGAAATGTTTCTTGAGGAAAATATTACTGAATTTTTCTCCATATAGTGGACTTCAATGGTGCCCCCAAGTTTAAACTTCTTTTTTTTTTTACTTACTTTTTATTAACAAACATCATCTTGCAAGACATATGAGAATAACAAAGTATCTTAATTCGTACATGAAATTCTTTTTCACATTAAATTTTTACAAAGTTTTGTAGCAAAACTGCATTTCACAGCATGACAACAAAAAAAACTGTAACAAAACAATCTAAAACAATAAACACAGAACAACAGATTTGGATGGGATCAAAATATATAGAATTGACAAAATTCACCAGCCGATCTATTCAAAGAAAAATAAATAAATAAGTAAATAAATAAATAATATGGGGTATATTTAAGAACTTCCTCCCCATGTTTCACCCAGCTCTTTTATTAAGGGTTTCCATTGTTCAACAAAGCGGTTCATTCTGAGTCTTAAACTGTACGTTATTTTTTCCATCCCATAGATTTCCCTCACTGTCTGTAAGCAATCCTCAAGTGTCGGAGGCCTTCTCTGAAGCCATTTAATTGTAATGTTCTTTGCTGCAACTAGGAGTATGCGTAGGAGATATCTACTCTTCTCACTTTTTATTAAATCCGTTTTAACTCCTAAGATGGCTATTAAAGGGTCTCTGGGCAAATTAACCTCAAAAATTTTATTAATAAGACCAAATATATTTGTCCAGTAAGGAAGCAGAATAGGACAGTCCCAAAATATGTGTGTATGTGTGGCTACTTGTTCTCCACACTCTCTCCAACAGGCACTAGATTGGCTACAATTTGTGGCGTTCAAAAAAAACGATTCGTCACCTTCCACTGATATTCTACTACACGTTATTCTATGTGTTTCAACATGCATTTCAGCCCAAATCTTGTCAGATATCCCTACTCCGAGCTCCTTCTCCCATTTTAACTTAATATAAGGCGTGTTTTCTTTCTTCATGTCTTCCAGAGCTCTGTATATACCACTAATTGGTCTAAGAAACATATTACCCTTTTGAGTGTTAATCAGCAAAATCTCAATTGCTGATGGGGGAGTTTTTAACCTTTTCCAATTTGGATGTTTAAAAAGGAAACTTCAAATCTGGAGATACCTGTAGAAATCAGTCCTAGGGAGAGCAAATTCAGTAGCAAGTTGTTCAAACGTTTTAAGTGTTTCTCCTTCAAAAAAGTTGATGAACATATTGCAGTTGTTTCTGGGCCCATACCCTGAAACCTGAATCCATTTTTAAGGGAGTAAAATTCTTCATCTGTGTAATGTTTGTTTACAATGAAAGACCCATAGGAAGATTATAAATCTTTTGCACCTCTCTCCATGCTAAACAAGTAACCTCTGACCAATTTCCCAGTTTATATATACTCATCTTCTTTTCTTCGTTAAATGGAAAGGCTGCTAGTGAGTAAGGTCTGGAATTAAATTTCTCTATTTCCAACCACCTAGTTCCTACATTGTCAGACAACCAAACTATCATGGCTCGCAACTGTGATGCTATCCAGTAATTCTTAAGGTCCGGTAACGCCCAACCCCCTCGAGACTTTTGCAACTGCAGTGTTTTATACCTAACTCTGGGACGCCTCCCTTGCCAGATGAATCTAGAAATCAACTTATCTAAACGAGAGAACATGGATACCGGAGGGGACAATGGAAGGGTCTGGAAAAGGAATAATAGCCGTGGTAGTATATTCATTCTAACAGCTTCTATTCTTCCAGATAAAGAAAAAGGTAATATACTCCATCTCCTTAAATCTGAATTGATTTTTTCTAATAATTTTGTGTAATTCCCATCATATAATTTATTCAAATTGCAGGGTATGGCCACACCTAGATACTTAATCCCCTCTTTAGGCCATCTGAAGGAGAAGGAGGACTTTATCTGTGTTGTAATAAGGGCATTCATGGCTAGAGCTTCAGTTTTCCCGACATTGATTTTATAACCTAAATGTTTACCAAATTTGTTGATACACTCCATTAATTTGGGGACAGAGTGTAAAGGATCAGAAATGTAGACAATTATGTCATCTGCGTATATTGACACTTTGTGTAACTCTCTTTCTACTCTTATTCCCTGAATGTCAGGGTTACTTCTAATTATCTCAGCCAATGGCTCTATACACAGGGCAAAAAGAAGGGGAGACAGTGGACATCCCTGTCTCGTTCCTCTCTCAAGTGTAAAAGGTTGGGACATACACCCATTAACTCTAACAATACTTTTTGGGGCAGAGTAGAGAAGCCTTATCCATTGAATAAAATTAGGACCAAATCCAAATTTTTTTAACACTTTGAGAAGAAAAGGCCATGACACTCGGTCGAAAGACTTCTCAGCATCAAGCACCAGTGCCATACAGGGTTCAGAGAGAGTTGAACTATAAGACATTATGTTAAGTAACCTGCGAATATTATCTTGTAGGTGCCTGCCAGTTATGAATCCAGTTTGGTCGTTATGAATCAGAGATGAAATTACTCCATTTACATTTTTTGCTAAAATTGAGGTCAGTAATTTACAATCAGTATTAAGTAGAGCTATAGGTCTATACCCAGCACAGTCCGTCGGGTCTTTTCTGTCTTTATGAATAACAGATATTATAGCTTCTTTCCACGTAGCTGGCAAATTACTATTTTTATGAGCATCGGCTAAAGCCTCTGCTAACATTGGACAAATTTGACTTCTAAAAGTCTTATAAAATGAATTGTTAAACCATCAGTTCCAGGACTTTTATTGTTTTTCAATTGTAAAATAGCCTCATTAATCTCTTGCACAGTTATAGGAGCATCCATAACTTCAGAGTCAGTAATGCTCAACTGGGTTAGATGTATTTCTTTTAAATAAACATCTATCTCTTCTAGATCTAATTCGTCTTTATTTTCAGAATATAGCTCTTTATAAAATGAAGCAAATGCATCTGCTATTTCTTTAGGTTTAAAACAAAAAGGTTTATTAGAATCCCCACTCCTGAGTTTACAACCCCTAGAGCCGTACTCATAAAAGCTTTGTTTTAGAAATCTTAAATTCCGCTCTACATTGTCAGTGAGCAGTTCATCCAGTTTCTTTCTTGCTTCTGTAAGCAAAGTAAAATTTTCTGCGGTAATGTTCTGTTTGTGTTGCTCTTCAAGCTTACAGATTTTATTTTCTAATGCGGTACGTTTAGCTATTTTAGATTTCTTTAGAGCAGATGCATAAGCAATCACTCTACCCCTCAAAACTGCTTTTGCTGCCTCCCATAAAGTAACCGCAGAAACATCTCCGGTGAAATTCACATCTAGAAAATATTTAAACTCTGATTCAATATATGTTTGAAAAGCTGGATATCCTAATAAAGAAGCGTTTAACCGCCACAATTTTGTATAAGTCTCCCCCTCTAAATCCCAAACTAATGACACCAGCGCATGATCCGATAATGTAATGTTATGAATTTTGCAGTCAATAGCTCTGTATGTTTCATCTCCAGAAACAAAAAAATAGTCTATTCCAGAGTATGAGTTATAGAAAGTGAAGTCTCTGTCTCTAGGATGCAGGTGTCTCCAGATATCAATTACTCCTAATTCTGCACAGTTGTTCTTCAATGCCTTACTCATTATAGAAAGGGGCTTGTGTGAAAAGGGATTTCTATCTAGTGGGGACAGCGCACAATTGAAGTCACCTACAATAAACAACTGGCTTTTTGCCTTTTAGTTGACCAGACTAAACATTTTTTTCATAAACTTGGTATTAACCTCATTGGGTGCATATATGTTAAACAATGATATCATAACCCCAGATAAAGAGCCATTAACTAAGACAAATCGCCCCTTGTTGTCTGTATATTTTGAACATATACTGAATTGAACTGATTTATGAAACAGTATTGCCACCCCCCTTCAACGTCCTGCTGAGTGCGAGGAAAAAAATACCTGAGAGACCCATGATCTAGCCAGTTTCTCATGTTCAAAATCTGAGAGATGAGTCTCCTGCAGAAAAACAATTTGGCTATACATTTGTTTGAAAGGTCTTCTCGCCGGTTTCCAGGGAAACTTTAAGCATCGCCTGGTACGGTGATCTGAACTTTATGTGCCGTTCTTTTAGCTGCCTTTTTATGTCTCTATATTCCTTGTGTCTGCGCTGAATATCTAGGGAGTAGTCATTGTCCAATGAGATGATGTTGCCCTGGTACTTTAGTCCTTTTTTACTCCATGCCTTAAACAGTATTTGTTGCTTGGTCGGAAAGTGCAGGAATTTTACAACAATTGACCTGGGAGACGCTTTAGGATCTGTCAGAGCTGTGATTAGAGACCTGTGAGCACGCTCAATGCCCAAATTTCGGTCAGCGGGGAGTTCGAGGAGGCTTTTTAACAAATTGTCTGTAAATTCTGTCATGGTCATTTCTCCTTCGGCCCCTTCCTTGACCCCGTAAATGCGGATGTTTGACCTGCGCGATCGGCTCTCCAAGTCTTAACATTTTTCTCCTAATTGGCGCTGTTTTGTTAGCATGTACGCTAACAATCGTTCGGTTCTGTCCCCACGTTCTTCCGAAGCGCCTATCCCACGCTCTGATTCTTCTATTCTGTTCTCAAGATTTTTAACCACTTCCTTCACTTCTTTCACCGAGGCGTCTATTTTTTCTAGCTTACCGGCAACATCATGTCTCATGGCCCTCATCTCCGTTAGTATTTCAGCCGCCATATCCGCGCTCACTGTTGAGTCTTTTTTTCAGAAGTGCCGATGTCAGTTTCCTCCTTTTTGTTGCGTTTACCTTGTTTCATCCTTTTCTTTGACTCAGTCTTTCATTATATTATTCATGTTTCATTCATTTTATTCGTTCAGCAGTTACATATCGAGTCTGCCATCATAGAGCTGCTTCAGAACACGGCCATTTCGGAGGTGGCAAAACCGGAAGTCCCAAGTTTGAACTTCTAAAATGTAGTTTAAATGCAGCTTCAAATGGCTCTAAATGATCCCAGCCAAGGAAGAAGGGTCTTATCTAGCAAAACGATTGGTCATTTTTGAAACAAATTGACAATTTATATACTTTTTTAACCTCAAATGCTCGTCTTGTCTAAGTCTGTGTGAACTGTTTTTTCTGGTTCAATATGGTCAATACAGTTAGGATATGTCATAAAACTCCCATCTCATTTTCTTTACCAACTGCAAAATCATCCTTCATCGCTGCAGAAGTACCAACCCAGTGTTTACAAAGTGAACATGCCAAGAAGATCAAAAGCCCTTTACAAAAAAATAAATAAATAAATAAAACAGCAATGTAGGCTGATTTTGACATTGAAAAAGAAAACAAGACGGAAGTTTTTTGACCTACCCTAACCGTACTGACCCGGATTACAGACTACGCATGCGCATCACAGAGACGAGACAAGATGAGCACTTGAGGTTAAAAAGTAAATAAATTGTCAATTTGTTTAAAAAAATGACAGATCGTTTCACTAGACAAGACTCTCTTTCTTCTTCCTTTTATTTATAATGTTAATTAAGCACAAAAAAAATTAAATAAATAAATAAATAAAAATAGGTGGCCCTTAAAAAAATTCTGACCCTCTGTCTAAAACCTGTTTTTAAGGGGCATGTCAGGAATCAGTCACTGTTATGATTGTCTAACGTCATTGCATAGGAAACAGTATCAACATCCCCTTGCTACTGTATGTGAGTGTTTTGACAACATGATTTTAAAAAAGAAAAAGGTAATTTCCAGACAAAGCATTATGAAATATTTCACTTAATGTTTCAGGTGCAGCTGCAGTCAGATCTAGTACCGCTTTATCTTTCAGCAAATGTTTCTTTGTGAACTCTCCATTCCTGATAGCGCACATACATCTCGAAGACGTCTGCATTTACATCTGCGAGGCATCTGCAAGATGTAGTTTGCTCATCTGCAATACATCTATAGGATGTTTCCTATCAGATGTCAAATAAATGTCTATTAGATGTCTTTAAGATGTTTATGATTTAGAATGTATTTAAAACTGACATCTTACAGATGTCTGCCAGATGTTTGTACACAGCAAATGTTTTCCAGATCAAGAGATCTTAAACAGACATCTTACAAACATACATGTGCTATCTGGCATAACACTTTGCCTTGTTTACAAAACAAAATGCTCCAATCAATCCTCTGACATGACCCAGGATGCCAATAAAAATAAACCATCCACTTTCTCAGGGAACCTTCTGATAGCTGTACAAAGACGTGAACGTGCTGTTTAAACCAACATGTCAAAGCACGCTAGGTGGCGCCGACCAACAATACATTTTTTCTCATATATGCATTTTGTATGTGGATTTAACAAACTCCACTGCTCAAGAGTAATAAATTAAGATAAAGTTTGGTTCTGCACTAAAAACACAAACTAAAATGCTTATGAGAATACATCATAGCTACAAATAGCATCAAGCTACATTTGAAAATGTATGTGATTATTAATGTTTACCCACTGTAAACCATCATCGAGTGCTTGTAATATACTTCCGATTGTGATCAATAGTTAATTTTGAATTTATAATAGACAAACATGCACTCTTTGTATGTTTTATACACTGATCTTTAATAGAGAACTATATAGATCAGTGGTTTTATAATGTATTGAACACTACACCTGCTCATCATTATGTTATTATTATGTCTGTCTGCCGATCCTTCGTGATTGGTCAAAAGTGCAGCAGGCGATGTCAACACCAGCACTAGCTGACTGCAGAGGGAGTGTGTTTAGTAACATCATGGTGACTTTTTGGATGAAGTACATACGCACTTGTGTTTTGTTTTTGTCCATACATCCTAAAAAGTGCTCCACACAACTTCAGGGGGTTAATAAAGGTCTTCTGAAGCAAATAGATGCGTTTTTGTATGAAATATTTAAAATCCATAAGATCCATATTTAAAACTTAGAAAAACGTCATCTCTAGGATCCGCTAACTCGTATACATGTCCACAAGAGAGTTTCAGTAGATGATGTAGGACACAGGCATAGCGTCCAATAATAATGAATAATAGCTACAATAATAGCTTCAATTAAAATATGCTAGTCATGCAAGAACCAAGTTTTGTTTAAAGCAAATGAAAACTAGTCTCTTCATGCGTTATATTGAAATCCTCCAATATTTTTCTTTACAAATCCTAGTTTTGTACTAGCAATTTATGACTGGTGTTTTGTTTTGCTCTCTCCTCTGTGCTTCTGTGTTCGTCACTTCTCACACTACACCTACGTCCTACATAATTTGCTGGAATGCCACTCAAGAATCAATTTTTTACAACACAGAATGTATTTATATTTTTAATAGGATGATTATATAACAAGTATATATAACAATATAACAAACCGTTTTTGTGATTTTTTTTTTTTTTTTTCTCACTTTTTTTTGTCACTTCCACCTACAGTCAGTAGTGGAGATCAAACTGTTTAGATCATGGATGAAACTCAAACATCTGGAGATGAAGATTTAATTCAAGGACATAGGTACTGTAACATTAAATAACTATTTTATGTTAAAAAAAAAAAAAAGAAAAACACTTTTTTTTTTGTTCTAAGATAAAAATAACACCATAAAGGCTCCACAAGCACTTAAAAAAACTTTCAGTATATTACAAATATTATCTTATTGTATTAAGATTATTCTCATCATAAAGCATTAAATCTGTTTTGTTTTAGTTCATTTCATGAGAAGAGATCAGAATCAGAGCTCAGCTGTGTGTCTGTAAAGAGTGACGAGCTTATGAGTCATCCAATATGGTTTAAGAGTGGAGATAAACATCCTGGTCTCAGGTATAACATTTGTATAGAATATGATTATAGCATGACATTTCATATTGTATCACAGGTCAGTTTATAGTTTATGTATGAACACAGTGTGTGAAATGTTTATAAAATGCTCTTTAAAGTGAATTTGATATGATAAATGTATAGCACCCATTTCATTTTTTTTCTTTAACTACTATGTAATAACATTTAAAATGTGTCATTTAATACAGTGCATTTATTGTGTACATACATATTTTGGATTGCACTTTGTTTAATTAAATACCTTCCCGTAATTACAACTGTAATTAATGTAGTTTCATCAATATGCATACTGTCAACCCTACCTCTACACCTTAACCCACCCTTAAGTATAGAGTTTATGTTTATGCAACTAGCCCCTGATTAACTTTAATCTCTGTTTTAGTCCAGTTCATCAGAAGAGATCAGAAGCAGAGCCCAGCTGTGTGTCTATGAAGAGTGACAACTCTATGAGTCAGCCAATAAAGTTTAACAGTGGAAATACACAGCCTGGTCTCAAGTAAAATATCTCTATAAAAATATTATTCTAATAAAATATTTATATTATCATATATTACCACAGTTCAGTTCACTATTTTAGTTTAAACACAATGTATGAAATTATTAAAATGTGCTATTAAGATGTTGTTGCATGTATTAATTTAAAGTATTAACTTTAATCTCTCACTGTTTAGTTCAGTTCATCAGAAGAGATCAGAACCAGAGTCTAGCTGTGTGTCTGTGAAGAGTGACACATCTATGATTCAGCAATTACAGTTAGATAGTGGAGACACACAGCCTGGTTCCAGGTATATAACATTTTCGTAAGATATATGATTTGAAGAAATCATATACAATATATAAGACATTTGTGCTTATTAACTTGTGAGAAATAATGTGGAAATATTTTTTACAGCCAAGAAGTGCTCAATGCGTTTAGGTCTAATCTGATGAAAAGGTTTGAGTGTCTGTATGAAGGAACAGCAACGCAGGGAAACCCAGCACTGCTGAATGAGATCTACACAGAGCTCTACATCACAGATAGTGAGAGTGGAGAGATCAATAATGAGCATGAGGTGAGACAGATTGAGACACAATCCAGGAGAGAAGCAACAGAGGACACACCCATCAAATGCAATGACATCTTTAGAACTTTGCCTGGACAAGACAAACCCATCAGAACTGTGCTGACAAAGGGAGTCGCTGGCATTGGAAAAACAGTCTCTGTGCAGAGGTTCATCCTGGACTGGGCTGAAGGGAAAGAGAATCAGGACGTCCAGCTCATATTTCCACTTCCTTTCAGAGAGCTCAACTTGATGAAGGACAAAACACTTTCAGGTTTTCTTAGTTTCTTTTTTCCTGAAACTAAAGAAATGGGAATATCTATTGAGGAATATAAAGTGTTGTTCATCTTTGATGGTCTGGATGAGTGCCGTCTTTCTCTGGATTTTAGGAGCAAAGTCAAACCGACTAATATGTCTGAATCAGTCTCAGTGGACGTGCTGCTGATGAACCTCATTGTGGGGAATCTGCTTCCTTCTGCTCTCATCTGGATAACCTCCAGACCAGCAGCAGCTGATCTCATTCCCTCTGAGTGTGTCCATCGAGTGACAGAGGTACGAGGCTTCAGTGAGCCACAGAAGGAGGAATACTTCAGGAAGAGAATCAGTGATCAGAGTCTGGCCAACAGGATCATCTCACAACTGAAGTCGTCAACGAGCCTTTTCATCATGTGCCACATCCCAGTGTTTTGCTGGATCTCAGCCACTGTTCTAGAGAAGATGTTGAGTCAAGCAGAGAGTGGAGAGATTCCCAAGACTCTCACTGAAATGTACACACACTTCCTGATCCATCAGACCACTATCACACATAAGAAAGACTATGAGAAGAACATGAAAGATGAAGACATGATTCTCAAACTGGGGAAACTGGCTTTTCAGCAGCTTGTGAAAAGAAATCTGATCTTCTATGATGAAGACCTGCGAGAGTGTGGCACTGATGTGACAGAAGCATCAGTGTACTCAGGATTGTGCACTCAGATCTTCAAAGAGGAGTTTGGCTTGTATCAGAGGAAAGTCTTCTGCTTTGTTCATCTGAGCCTTCAGGAACATCTAGCAGCTCTATATGCACACCTCTCCTTTACATACAAGAAGACAAACGTATTTGACCAAAACAAACAAAGTCTGTTTTCTAGGATTTTTAACCAGAAGAAATATAATTCATTATCTGAGCTGCATCAGACAGCTGTGGATGAGGCCTTACAGAGTAAAAATGGACATCTGGATCTTTTCCTGCGGTTTCTTCTCGGTCTCTCAGTGGAGTCTAATCAGACTCTCTTACGAAAACTACTGACACAGACAGGAAGCTGCTCCTACAACAAAGAGGAAACATCTCAGTACATCAAACAGATCATTAGGGAGAATCGTTCTCCAGAGAAATCAATCAATCTGTTTCACTGTCTGAATGAACTGGGTGATGATTCACTGATGCAGGAGATTCAAGATTATGTGAAATCTGGAGAAATAAGGGAAGCCAAACTCTCCTCCTCACAGTGGTCAGCTCTGGTTTATGTGTTGCTGACATCAGAGCAGAAGATGGATGTTTTTGATCTAAAACAGTTTATTGGAGTACAAATGAAAGCAGATAAAGTTCTTCAGAAGCTGCTACCTGTGGTTAAAGAATCCAGATCAGCTCAGTAAGTAACACTAAAATTGATTACTCACCTTAACACAATATTTATGATTTTTAGCCTTTTTTTAAAAAAACAAAATGACAAAATGTGGAATAATCTCACAGAATCACATTTCTGGTGGTGAGCAGAAAAGGTGTGTTGACACAGGAATTAGCAAATTTTTCACATTCTCTTTCTTTAATTGTAGCTGGTTTCAGTTCAACATTTATATTTTTTCATATCTGAAAAGGATGGGTTATTGTGGTGTCAAAGATGTGTGGCTGTGTGGCTATACATTGCTTTAAATGTTATTAAGTGAGAATGTATATATAAAACTAGCACAGCTATGTGAAAAACCTTTAGCCAGGGATTACAGTTGAAAAAAAAACTATTATTATTACAGCAGTTCTGTTCTCAAGTCCTGTGCAGGACTTGTCAGAAGGCTGTCTATAAATATAAGCAAAATGCACCAGTCACATCATCAGTCCAGCTTTAGAGCCTGAATCAAGTGATGGTGCCGGTGCCTCTGGCACACAATTAAGCATTTCTAACTTGACAACGCAGCCTGTTCATTGTCATAATAAAATACAGTCAGCTGTAACGCCACGCCAGCAGAGGGAGCCCTTGCTCATGGACTGTCTGTTACCGCTCCCTCTGCTGCTTCTATAGTTACTTCCTGTTTGGCAGCCATATAAGGCAGGCCATGCCAAACAGCCACTGCGAAGTATTGTTTTGCCTGTGTGAACTCTAGCAAGCGTTTTTCCTATTTCATTGCCTTGTTTTGTTATTGCCACGGTTTTGTTTCTTTGTCATAGATTTGCCTTGTTTTTTGCCATAGTTTTTGCCTTGTTTCATTGCCTGCCTTGTTCATTTGTTACTTTGGACTGCTCCCTTAGATTTTGACCTTCTGCCTGTTTATTTGGATTACGCTATTGTCTTGCCCTGGATGTTACTGTTTGGTGGTGTCTGACCCTGCCTGTCTTGACTATGATCTGTTAAATAAAGCTTGCATTTGGATCTATCACGCTTCAAGAGTCCCATTACATCAGCCAAACATATTGAAAAACCATGCTATTTTACTTCCCCTCACCCCACAAATCCTTTACATTTAATGGTAGAACAGAACTAAGAACAAGAATGAAAACATGTGCTAACAAGCCAAAAAATTGATGTAAAATTTTGGACTTTTTTTACAAAATTAATACATTTTAACTTGAACATACTAAAGAAACATCAAATTAAGATATGTATATTTGAAAGGTAACTTGTCTTTTTCTTACCATATATAAAATAATTTTGGATACAATCTAGTAATATGAACATGATTTAATGTGCTTTTGAACTACAGAGAAACTGTGCTTTAATGTGAGCAACACCACGGATGCTGCCTATAGGCTAATTCTGTCATGTGACACCACATTTATTTGCGTTAAAGCCCCTTTTCCCAACAAAAAGTGTTTCCAAACTAATTTTTGCTACATTTAAACTATCGATATAGAATTTATGTGCTAAAGTTAAACAGAAAAAGATTGTGTCAACACTTGAGAAATTTTATTGATAAATGGCATTTCCATCAACTACACTTTGAGGCGCTAAATATTTTTTTTGCAAAAATCTTTGGATAGATACCTGGCTACAGACTGTCGTTGGACAGTTCAATTGTTGTATTTGCACACATGCTTCAAACAGTGGTAACACTGATGACCTTCCCTATTGCAGTCAAAATCTGAGACATTTTCTGTCTCTTCAAATGAAAAACATCAAAACATGGTAAAACACACCATGATGAGTGTTTATTGTTTGTTTTTCAAATATCTATAGCCTATATTTTGATTCGGAGTAATTGTAATTTGGATTTCGTAATCTGAATCATTAAATGAATCTGAATTTTGTATTGCTGTGCATCACTGAATCATTTTGATCTACAATAAACTTTTTGAACAACTGGGACCTGTAGATTGAGACAATATGTATTCTGAGCAGTGGTAATTTTTAACAAGGGCTTTTGTTGTACTCAAATTTGACCCATTTTTTTATCATCCTTTTTATCAGTCTTCTTCTGAAGTCAATTCTGTCTTAGTCCTCTTAGCGCATCTTCCAGAAACGTAGCCGAGATGAACTTGTGGGTGTTTATGTGTTGGCACGTCTCACATGGACGATTGTCATATCAATAGCCAATTAGCTCGTGGACGTGATCACATTAGATATAATGAGCTCAGACAGTAAAGACTGTACATCATGTTGGTTTCACATGGACTTTACTGATTACTTTATCAAAGAATTTTTTTTTTTTTTTTTTTTTTTGACATGGCTTACTTCTTTTAAAGGGGTCATCGGATGCCCATTTTCCACAAGTTCATATGATTCTTTAGGGTCTTAATGAAAAGTCTCTAATATATTTGATTATAAATTCTCAATGGTTTTGTAAAACAACAACCTTTTTACCTTGTCAAAATGAGCTCTGCAAAAATCATCTTATTCTAAGGGGTTGTTCCTTTAAATGTAAAGGAGCTCTGCTCACCCCGCCCCTCTCTTCTCTCTGTGGAATGCTGATCTTGTTTACTTTAGCCGCATTTAGCCTCATTTAGCCGCTAAACTTCCTAACTACCACGTTATAAGGAAAGGCGAACGCAAAGATTCATAAAAACGCTCAAACACACTTCTGCTGTAAGTGAAGCTGGATCATGAATGATTTACGCAAACATAGACGGATATATGTAGATCGGGAGGCACATTCCCTTCACAAACAAACGTAATCCACTGCATCTTCAGCGGCTCAGATGTCGGGAGTAAATGATGACCACTATGTTCATTATTACATCCAGCAACACAACACCTCAATCACTCAATCTGAGAAATTCTTGTCTAACTTACATCCCTGCTTCGGCATCGAAACAAGGAAAGTTACTGGACTGTGACAGCTGGTCTGAGGTAAGAGCTCATGTCAATCAACTATCGTGGGAGCGGCCTCTGTCAGTGTGACGGCACACCGACAGGCATCTGAGAACAGCTCGATTTGAAAAAGGGGATATTATTTTTACAGATTAATTAAAAACCACTGCATGGATTTTTATCATTATAGGGTAGATTTGTACATACACTGCCAACACACATTAATGTTCAAACAACATGAAAAAGTGAACTTAGCATCCGATGACCCCTTTAAAAGTAGACACTTCTATAGCCTTCTATAGATTTATCCTCTCATGTCTGTGTCTCAAGAATTTACTGAGTTTTGGTTCATTTTTGTGACATGTTTCAGAGAGCAGTTCATGGAGACAGAAAAGACAGAAAGCGCACCCTGTTTGTTTTCTTTGTTTTACAAAGGCAGACCCTTTATAGTCTGCCTTGTAGACCCTTTATAGATTTGTATCATGTATTGCTCTTATCTGTACAATTAAATATGACAGAGTAATTTAAGTTCCTTTAGAGGTTATTAGGAAAAAAAATGCCACAAAACTGGCTATTTTGTTGGCCCCTAGAGGGATAATGAGTGGGAAACATTGCAGTCAAAGGTTTTTGAAAGTCATCACAATAGTCAACACAATAAGTAAACACATTATATTGCTATTTGTTCTTTACACAGGCTATGTGGATGTAATCTGACTGCTCAGTCCTGTAAAAGTTTGTCTTCAGTTCTACAATCCTCACACACTGTCCTGAAAGAACTGGACCTGAGTAACAATGACCTGAATGATTCTGGGGTGAAGATTCTTTCTGATGGACTGAAAAGTCCAAACTGTCAGCTGGAAATTCTGAGGTAAATGGTTTCAATCAAATAAATTAACATGTAAGCAGCTTGTGATCCAGTACTTTCAGTGTCTTTGAGTGGCTTGGATCAAAGTAAATGCTGAGTGTGCAGTTCTTTTCAGCTACACAGAACGTCTGAGGAATACTCTTTATCATCCTAATAGCTTTAAGATACAAATGAGAGTATAAAAGTTGTGTCACTGACAATTATCAAATGACTTTAAATTATGATATTTTGCTTCAGGTGGTTGTTGTGGTTTTTATCTTATCACCTTGCAACGTATCTATTTGTTAACTTCGTATAGTGCACATTAAACCAGTCAGCATGGTAGCCCAGGCACACACAGCCATAGGCCACTATCAGTTAGCCGGGTGGCATTGTAGCCTAAGCACTTACTACTTTGGAGCAGCAGTAATACATGTATCTTCGTGACTGATCTGGTTGTTAGGGGTGTTTTGTTCTGTTTTGATTTCTTTCTACGTGTGTGGGTATATACATGTCTGTTGATGCAGCAGTTTATAATCTTAAACACAGCAACATGTGTATATATATTGACTTGTATTGTCCATTTATGTGTGTCTCCTGCTTTGTTGGGGGGTTATTTAATTTGTTATATCAGCAGTATGTCTGTAACACAGCAGCATGTCTGTGATTGTATTTGCAGTAGCAAGTCTCAGTACTTGCTCTGCCGCAGCAGCAGCATAGCGGATCTGTTCCACCAAGACCAAGCACATTAACATTGCCGTGTACACCAATCAGGCATAATATTATGACCACTGACATGTGAAGTGAATAACACTGATTATCTTTTCACCACAGCACCTGTTTGTGGGTGGGATATATTAGGTAGCAAGTGAACATTTTGTCCTCAAAGTTGATGTGTTAGAAGCAGGAAAGATGGACAAGCATGAGGATTTGGAGTTTGACAAGGGCCAAATTGTGATGACTAGACGAATGAGTCAGAGCATCTCCAAAACTGCAGCTCTTGTGTGGTATTCCCGGTCTGCAGTGGTCAGTTTCTATCAAAACTGGTCCAAGGAAGGAATATGGTGAACCAGCGACAGAGTGAGGGGCGGTCAAGGCTCATTGATGCACGTGGGGAGCAAAGGCTGCCCCGTGTGGTCTGATCCAACAGATGAGCTACTGCTTAAGAAGTTAATGCTTGTTCTGATGGAAAGGTGTCAGAATAAACAGTGCATCACAGTTTGTTGCGTATACTGCAGACAAGTCATTGTGCCCATGCTGACCCCGTCCACCGCCATAACCGCCAACAGTGGGCACGTGAGCATCAAAACTGGACCATGGAACAATAGAAGAAGTTGGCCTGGTCTGATGAATCATGTTTTCTTACATCACATGGTTGTCCAGGTGCATGTGCATCACTTACCTGGGGAACACATGGCACCAGGATGCACTATGGGAAGGCAGCAAGCTGGCACAGGCAGTGTGAAGCTTTGGGCAATGTTCTGCTGGGCAACCTTGTGTCCTGCCATCTGTGAGATGTGCTGAACAAACAAGACTGATCCATGGAGGCCCCTCACAACTTACAGGATCGAATAACAAATGTCCACTGAAGGCGAGTTTAGGATGAACCCAAGTGCAGTTTATTGAAACAGTGAAGTAACCCAAAATGCAAACATAATCCAAACAGAGATGAGCCTTGACTTGACTTGACTTGAACAAATTTGACATAAACAGACTTGACTTGGCATAAGTAGACATGGCGTGGCATGTATAGACTTGAACAAAAGCAGAAACTCACCAACAGCAGGTTATAACATCAATACGTAACATTATTCAAGTAATGTTGAATAATAGGCTATTTAGTAAAAAGATGCCATTAAACACAAATATAAGATGTACTATCTTTCTGTTGTTTCTACATTTGCAGGTTCAATGTGAAATCATATCTATAACTTCTGGAAAATGGGCATCTGATGACCCCTTTAAGAGATACATTCAAAACATTTGGGAGAAATCTAATTCATTCAACAAAATGAACAGAAACAATGAAAAAAACAAATATTAATAAGGAGATTTATCATGACATATTTAATATGTGTAATATATTAGCTTATCTAGGAAAGGTAGGTGAACCAGGACTCGAACTTGGGATGGCCAAAGTGCAACGCTGCTACGTCAACAAACTGCCCATGAGGCTATTTTGTGGATTTGTGGACACAAAGTATGGCCCTAAACCTAAAGACATGACCATATAGGCATAATTAATGGCTTAAATAGCTATAAACATGTGAAAAATATGTCTGATTGTCAAACTAACGGCTTGTGGTCTATTGCTGTATTTTAGATTGTCTGGCTGTATGGTGACAGAAAAAGGATTCAGATATGTGTCTTCAGCTCTAACTGCAAACCCCTCACACCTGAGAGAGCTGGATCTGAGCTATAATCACCCAGGAGATTTAGGAGTCAAGCTGCTCTCTGAAAAACTAGAGGACTCAAACTGCTCATTGGACAAACTGAAGTATGTCTAGTAGCAAATTTTTGGTTTTATTATTTTAACTTCTCAGTGTGTATGTGTGTGTATGTGTATACTTGGGGTATATAACAGTACATGTATTTGTCCAGAATATTTTCGCCATGGGTCTTTCGTTTTAACACTCTCCTTGTGTTAGCTACATTAGCCTGGTTTTCTCATCTTGTTTGATTTCTGCCTGCCCTGGATTTATCGCCTGTTGTGGATTAACCCTTGAGTCTTGCCGTCTCTGACTCTGTTCGCCCCTCGTTTGTACTATAGACTGTCTGTGTGGATTATCCTTTTTCCTTGCCCCTTCGATCACATTTGCACCAATTGACCCTCGCCTATCCCTGGATTACTCTCGTGTCTTGCCTGTACTGTACCTGTTTGCTGATGTTCGACCCTGCCTGTTGTATTACCATGTCTCAATTCAGCAAAAGCTTGCACTTGGATCCGCCCGCTTCACGTCTCGTTCGCTCCATTACACTACCACAGAGTTTTAACAAACACTGTTAATATACACCTAGCTAATAAAACCAAACAATATACATTTTAATGCTATAAAAGTGTGCACACTGAAAGAAATAAACAGCAGATGTTCGTGTTAACAACTTATTTAACTTGAGTAAATGGTGTTAATATACATATAGTTACTAAACTAAACAATGTATGTTTTAATGCTAGTGAATAAAAGGAAATTATCCATCCACATGCTCAAAAACAGTGCCTTGATCAGTTGTGATCTTTGTCTCAGGCTAATGACCTAAACTTCCAGACAGGCTTGCCCAGGCCTGTTGTACACGCCCCAGTCCCTTGACTCCACCTCCATGTCAGAACAATGGCAGAAAGTAGAAGTTAAAGATTCATCCGTGCTGGATATATAGGTCCGGGTCGTTAAACAAAAAAAAAAAAAACTGGATGGAAACGACAAAATGTGCATAAATTCTAAAAATGTGCATAAAAAAACGTATGAACATAACTAAGTAGGATAAACTTTTTATCCGATATAAAAAATGTGCATAAACTACAATGGTGTCACGAGTGTCGTGTGCGGGGAATGAGGAGTAGGGACGAGGAGATCAGGACATGCACTTTTATTAAATAATCCACACAAGGAACAGGAACGGACAGGAACAGCAGGGAATCCAACGCAAAACGACATCCAAAGACTAGGGGAGAACACAGAGTGACAATAAACAATAACCGACCACCAAACAGGGAACACAACCAAACTTAAATACACAGACCAATCAGGGGGAGACAGGTGTGAATGATCAAACAATGATGTAACAATTGAAAATGGAACAGGAACACCAAATAAGGGCATACACAAGGGGAAACACCAGAAACAGTCCACAGGGGTGTGACAAATGGAAACATTTACCAAATAAATTCCACCATGCGCATCAAAAAAGCATGATTCGTTTGCTCACTCTGACGCATAAGTAATATTACAATTATTACATTGAAATTCTTCTCCTATATTTATTAGTGATATTTAGTACCAGTTTATCAGGAAGTGCTAAAATTGTTCTCTTTGACTAATTGGTGCTTTACTTGCAAATGTTTTATGATTATAAATGTTTATAAGTTAAATTCGCATCTTTGGATGGAAACATAGCTAATGATTATAATGATGCTGATGATGTGTAGTTTAAAAAGTGTGTCATTTATGTTGGTAAATGGCACTGTTATCTCTTCTACTCATTAGTGCTGTTTGTCACATCCATATCACCTGAAAATATAGCATTCTGTGTATAAATCAAGTGGCTTCAATATGTTTTGTGGTCTGCACAGATTCACACATATCCACTCTGTGCAACTGGGTCTTCGGACTGTAGCAGAATATGTGTGTGCTGTGGCAGTTGTTGTCACAAAACCGGACTTCTTTCGCCCCAAAATGTACAAAAAAAAAAAAAAAAAATGCACAGGATGTTTGATGAGAAGCTGAAGTGCTAACAAAATTTTTAACAAAATAACCCTACTATAATATTTATTTAAACAATCTCCAAAACACTGATGTTTTCACAAATCCCTCATTAACAAAGGCACAAAAAACTTTAATATTCGATATAATGCAATGTCATAGATTTCCCAAAATAGTGTAAGATAAAATAAGACACAAAATGGCATAATTTAACCTCAAAACTATTTTGACTGACTAAATCTCACTAATGCTGACATTCATATGAAATGACAAAATTATAAATAGTGTTTACCAAAAGTGCTGAGATGAGATTTTGTCATTTTGTGTTATTTTTTGTCAAGAGAAAAATCATCTTACATCATCTTATCCTACACTAAATGACTTGGCTTACAGTATTTCTCTCTTTTTGTCAGGGTGAAACTGTGGAATTCAGCTGCTATATTTTAACATTTAACATCTTAAACATTTGATGCGGCTGTTGATTTATTTAAGTTCTTGTGAAGTGCAGGGGAAAAAAATGGTACAGAATGGCTATGTGTTAAACTAGTTCAGTCTCTGTGAAACAACTGAAAAAGATTGTCAAATCAAGTCAAAATTATAATTGAAAATATAATTTGATTTTGTAATTATTAACTGACCGTGACTCTGTGTTTTACAGTGTGGATCATGGAGGAGAATCCAGGATTACAGCAGGACTGAAGAAATGTATGTCTACAAACACATACACTCTCTCACACACACAGACAAAGCTTTAGTGATTGTTGTTGTTTTATAAATGTCTCTTTTTTTTGTTCAGATGCCTGTTTCCTCACACTGGATCCAAACACAGCACACACTGACCTCATACTGTCTGAGGAGAACAGAAAGGTGACACGTGTGGAAGAGGATCAGTCATATCCTGATCATCCAGACAGATTTAATTATTGGCCTCAGGTGTTGTGTAGAGAGAGTGTGTGTGGACGCTGTTACTGGGAGATTGAGTGGAGTGGATATCGTGTGTTTATTTCAGTGTCATATAAGAGCATCAGCAGGAAGGGAGACGGTGTTGAATGTGTGTTTGGATGTAATGATCAGTCCTGGAGTTTGTACTGCTCTCGCTCCAGATGCTCATTTAGACACAATAAGGTAGAGACTTTTCTCCCTGTAGAGCCTATCAGCTATAAAATAGGAGTGTATGTGGATGTGAGTGCAGGAACTCTGTCCTTCTACAGCGTCTCTGACACAATGAGTCTCATCCACACAGTCCAGACCACATTCACTCAGACTCTCTATCCTGGGTTTGGTATTGTTTCTGGATCATCAGTGAAACTACTAAACTTCACTACACTAAAGCTACAGCACTGGGAAATGTAGCAAGCTAAGCTAAAGCACCATGGCAAAAGTAGTTTAATACATCTACACTATTTTTTAAAATGTCATTTTTTATATTGAATCAACATCATACCAAGTCAGTGCTCTCTCAGTGATCAATAAAACTGTCGGTCAAACAGATAGACAGGCATAATAGTTTAGTTGTATTTGTTTATGCAACAACTGGTCCAAACCAATTTGGCAACCAAAATCAGTATATGTTCAGGGCTACCAATTGGTAGTTGCTATTGTGGCTTTATTGTTTATAGATACATTTATATAAATGGTAACACTTCACAATAAGGTTCATTAGTTGACAATATTAACCAATATTAACCAAGTACCGACCCAATGTTTTCCTCAAAAAAACTAATTTCATCACAACTTAAGAAAGAAAAACATGAACATCTTGGGTGACAAGTAAATTATCTGTAAACTTTTGTTCTGGACATGAACTTCTCCTTAAATGCACTGTGAACTAACATGAACTACCAGTGAACAACTGCATTTTCTTTACCTAACATTAACAGAGATTAATTAATAGTGTAATGAATGTATTGTTCATTGTACGCTCATGTTAGTTAACACGTTAGCTAACATTAACAAATTATTTCTTATTATATAGTGTTACCATACAAATGTATAAGCCTATAGGCATGTGTCATTATATTATTAACTTTCTCTCAACACAATATTGCATTTTATTTTATTGTTTTTGATTAACTACCTTTACCTAAAATGTGAGTGTTTACTGTTGCCTTTGGCATTGTTGATGTACTGTTTCCTATCTAATACTGTACAGCCGCCTTGTCACAATTCTGTATTGTTAAAGGCGGTATATAAATAAAGGTGACTTGACTTGACTTGACTTAACAGTTCACCATAATCAAGTTCAAATACACAGTTTTTGACCAGCGAATGTTTTTTCATCCATCATTACATTACCGCCACATCAAAGACAGTACTTGCAGTACATTTATGTTTTCATGTACTTGCAGGTTATACAGTTTTCTGTCACTATGTGGGCACTCTGTTATTCTGTTTTTTCTGTTATTATATCAAATATAATATTATAAAAGATTCAGCGCTAAACAAATGCCAGACTAAGGCACTCTTCTCTGCTCCTCAAATACAACAAACATTAGCCTTTATAGTATTTCTTGAATGAAGAAAACATTGTACTTATTGAATCAACAGTTCTTTATTTACCTTCAAACTGCAAACAAGCTGAGATGCTCCCAAATGCATGCTGCACTTCATTGATGAGAGAGGCAGGAGGAATAATGAGGTTTGACTGACAGTTTGAGGAGCCAATGGAGTTATGTGGTTTAGTGGTGGTGGCGTCACTTTTACTGGTCCAGGATCAGTGATCCTCAGCAGTTATATTTCCGATTTGAACTTCAGCTTCAGAAATGCTTTGGAAAACATAGTTTTTGTTGATGTTACCCTGCTGAAAAAAAAAAACAAAAAAGCTACTTGATCAAAAAAACTAGCTTTTCACTACTGAAAATCTGTTTGATTCAGAAAACAGTGACGCTGCCACCACGCTACTGAGAAATGTAGTTAAGTAAGTGTCACAATTATGTAATTACAACTATACACCATCATTTTATAGTTTGTTACCTACTGGTATATGTCACGGTGTGTAAAACAAGACGACTTGATGAAGATTCCAACACAAAGTTTAATCACAATAATCCACACAAGCGGTAATCCAAACAGGCAGAGAAACTCACATCAATGTAGACGGTGACCAAACAAAGACTGTTTGTGCAACACAACACAAGTCCATATAGTGTGACAGATCATCCCCCCGGAAAACTCAACCTTGTGCCGCAGAGAAGGAAGGGTCAGGAGACATGAAATGTGTACAACATACGTGTGTCTAAATGAAACGTGTATAACATACTTTAAAACAACAGCCTTTTTACATTCAGCGGCTCAGATGTTGGGACACACACGATCTGTGCGTTATGTGTCTTGGTGAGGAGCATGTGCATTCAGTGCTCAAGGTCTAAATTTGTGATACATTTCAGAAAGTTCTGTTTGCATTTGTCTCTCTTCTCAAAGGGTGAGGGACAAGCACCTGCATTTAACGATTCGGGTTCCCCGGCTGTCAAGGCACAACGTAGACTACATGGGGGGGTCGTAACTGTTTCAAACTAGTTTATTATATTTATGAAGCAGTCATAGCTTTTTTTTAATGGCACACACTGGCACAAATCAAGCACAAACAAATTACACCGTTTGGAGCAATTTGGAATGCATAGGGTGGAGTGACATTACACAACCAAAAAAAAAGAGTGTTCTATAGACCATTTCGCTAGATGTAAACAACACTGGTCCAGAAGCGCTTCCTGTTTTTTTGTTTTTTATTTTTTTTTTATTTCACATATACAAATACATCTTAAAGGTGCTAATGTAACATTTTCATCCAGTCAAATGTTATGTTGGTTGTATTTTTTTTGTGATGTTTGTGTAAAATTTTCTTTTTCCCGCAAATACTACTTAACGTTATTGCATTGGATTCAAACTTACTGACTTTGTTCACACAGGGTATAAGTACATCTCAGAAATTTTTTTCGAATTTTCGTAATTTTTTGTGGGTTTTATTTCACTTAGTCACACTTGTGGTGTTCCCGGTCAAAAATGACCAGACTCCAAACAACTGCTCATAAATCATTATGCTATATTATCACTAAAGATTAGATTCAATCTTTTTGTCAACTTGTTTTCTTAATTAATCGTAGACCTCATTTTTCTGAGAGAAGGTACCTCGTTTTTTGAGTGAAAAAAATAATTTTTATGAATAATTTTCACAATGAGATAAAAAATTATACAAATTTGCATGGTTTCTCACACTAATGTTGCGATTTAGCTCAAAGGGAAATGTATATAAATAAATACAATTAATTATGATTAATTACAATTATTTATATCAGCTGCCAGTAGTAACTGTAGCAGAATTAATTTTCCATCAACTAATCTGTTCGTCCAGCGAACATTCAGTATAATTTTTATATCAACTCTAAGAAATGATATTTTCTTGGGCACAGAAAATAACTTTCTTAAAGTACTGTTGCATTACAGCATGTAGCTCGAATCGGAATCGTAAAGGGACATTAATTTGCAAGGCAGAATCAGAATCAAAACTCATGTAATTTGTGCACAAGAGTTTATTAACGAAGGACTAACACATAACTAATCTAAACAAACAAACATGAAATCATTCATACATGGGAGAAGGGTCAGTGAGAAGCAGTTAGAGAGACCAGAGAATGTAGCTATGAAAAGAGTCAGTTAACCACCTGAGTGAAACCATCAGTGCTGTCTACAGCTTGTACTAAACCTCTGTTTTGTTTAGTTAAATGTACGATACTTGCATTGCCTTGGTCGATGAACAAGTGTCCAAATGCAGTCTCGGGTGAAAGTCTCGATGGTTTGGAGCAGTGGTGGTTTTGGAATCGCGATCACGTTCTTCCGGGTCTGAAGAGTGATGAACTCCAAAGATGTTCTGACTCGATGGTGACTGGGAGTTTCTTCCCATGTGACAATTGAAGAAGAACCAAGAGCTGAGAGGGACCCAGCTGAAGTCCTGTGGTCTTCTGGGAATAGAAAGACAAGGCCGCAAGGCCTGGCGCAGCTTAGAGTTCCGACGAGTTCTAGCTCATCCTCCTCATCCTCTTAGGTTCTGAAAGAACTCATGTGAGACAAGTGAAGAAAGCTAAAAACCGTGGAAGAGAGAAATGTCTGTTCAAGGACATTTCGTGAGGATGAATTCCAGGGCTGAGTGAATGTGTCTGGCTCTTTGTGGTCGAGAGCCACAGCTCTAGATGTTGGGGCTGTCGGGCCCGCCGGGCACGCCCTGTGCCGGCTCAGGCTCCCCGTGGGTTCCTCCACACGGGCAGCAATCGTGAAGAGCGTGAAAAGAGTGAAGAGAGGGAAGAGAGAGAGGCGTTCAATCGTTTGAAGCCTAAACCGATGGCAACTTTCACCTTTGGAGGGAAAGTTTACAACTCTTTGTCTGTGAGCATGGTATTTTGCATATGTAATTCGATTGGGTGTAGATGCAAAAACTAGTAAGGTTTCTTAAAACACTAACATGTTGCAAAGGTATCAACATCTAATTTACACCATTTTTAGATCATCAAAATACGAATTCAAAGAAACCAAACATGACATAGGTGGGTAAACGACTAGTCATCTATCATAACGCATGCATAAAACAGTAGAAAGACAAATACAACAGACAAGATTAAAATACAATGCAGTAATACTGTACACAATGACCTGGGCTACGTGTGATAGGAAGGTCCAAGAAAGGTTTGTCTGTGAATGAATAGGAAAGAGCCCATTTCTATAGGCATTGTGTATTTCCTATAGGGAAATGTAGTGTGCTCTGCTTGCATTCCTTGAAGCAATAAAACCTCTTATCAGATACTCGTCCTGGCAACTGAGCCCTTTTGGGGTGTTAGTTGCTTTGGGGGGGTTGTCTCCAGAGCTCCAGCATGTAGCTGGCCCTTTTGGGTTTAAATACTATTTGTTAAATGTAACAAATAACTGTATGTCTGATTGATCCAGATGCTACACTAATGTGCTTGAATGTTTAATCAGGAAGTTTGCTTTTAAATGCTTTTATTTTTTACAAAATTGCAAAAAGTCACACTTGTGGTGTTCCCGGTTAAAAATGACCGGACTCCAAACAATTGCTTATAAATCACTCATTATGCTATGTTATCACCAAATATTGGATTCAGTCCTTTTGTCAACTTGTTTTCTTTCGTTTAGGACTGGTTTTGTGTTTCTATTTGCATCTGATTAATCGTAGGCCTCATTTATCTGAAAGTAGGCACCTAATTTTTTGAGTGAAAAAAGCTTTTTTTGTGAATAATTTTCACAATATGAGATAAAAAATTATGAAAATCTGCACTGTTTCTCACACGTGTGCTTTAATGTTTAATCATGAGATTTGCTTTTAAATGCTTTTATATTGTACAAAATTGCACAAAGTCACACTCATCAAAAATGGCCAGCCATTGAAAGTGAATGGGGAAGATCAAGATTTATTTTGAAATGATTTTATGTTCTGAAAAGGGGCATAAAGTAACACTTATGCTGTTCCTGTTAAATCTGACCATCGTGACATACAAGAAAGAACACATTAAGATTATTTGCATTATAACATTTCATGAAACAAAAAAACAGAACTGTTATTTTAGTTAGATATATCCTGCAAACTGACACTGTCAAACTGAGACAATATTATGAAACAACAAGCTGAAGCTCTCTCTGTGCTAAAGTGTTTATTTGTAAACTTTCGTCTACTCTGTGAGAACATGAAAGCCTCAAAACCTAAAGACAAGGCAGTTTGAGTGTGTGAGAGGTTTATCAGAGTTATCATAAACGCATGTTGCATGCAGTTCAAGGTAGGATGAAATAAATATAATACTCACAATAGTTTGTGTGAGATAGCGCGAGTATACATGAATCTATACACGCACAGGCCCAAGGCCTTTATGTTTGCAAGCACAAAATGCTCCTGAACACTAGTTGTTTTTACTTACTTTCATTCTTCCCCATTCACTTTCAATGGTCAGCCATTTTGTAACTTTGTGCAGTTTTGTCCAGTTTTGCCTACTTTCGGATAAATGAGGCCTACGATTAATCAGATGCAAATAGAAACACAAAACCAGTCCTAAATGAAAGAAAACAAGTTGACAAAAAAATTGAATCCAATATTTGGTGATAATATAGCATAATGACAGATTTATAAGCAAATGTTTCGAGTCCTGTTATTTTTGACCGGGAACACCACAAGTGATTTTCTGCAATTTTGTCCAGTTTTGCCTACTTTCAGATAAATGAGGCCTACGATTAATCGGATGCAAGTGCAAACACAAAACCAGTCCTAAATGAAAGAAAACAAGTTGACAAAAAGATTGAATCCAATATTTGGTGATAATATACCATAACGAGAGATTTATAAGCAATTGTTTGGAGTCTGGTCATTTTTGACCAGGAACACCACAAGTGACTTTGTGCAATTTTGTACAGTTTTGCCTACTTTTGCATAAATGAGGCCGACGAGTGGGAAAAATCTAATGTAGCTTTTATTCCACACAGATATGTATTTTCTGGTGCCAGTTTAATTTAAGAAAGGACAAAAACGGAGTCTCACTTACGCATGACTTTTGTGTCTGTGTGTGAGATGGCAAAATTATATATATATTTGTTTTTTTACACTGATCACAGTCAAATAGTAACTTCCTCTGGAGTGAATGTGTATTTGATTTCTGCAATCGCTACTTTTTATAAATGTTACTCTGTACACATTGTAATTTCTTTTTAGAATGATTCTGCAAATGACTTTTGATGTGTAAAAACTGAAGACATGTGAAAGGCCTCTCTCCAGACAGGGGCACTTTTGTTCCACAAGGTTCCAGAGGGAAGAAGGTGTGATGTCTCCCTCTGTGGAAATTTTGTTATTCTGTGTGAAGCCTCATCAATGTGAAGCCTCATGTGAACCTCAGTTTCCTTTAAGTGTGAAACTCTTTCAACACTGTCGGACATGACAGGCTTCACTCCAGTGTCAGTGTTTACATGATGTTTCCTGTTGATGTTCTTTCATCACTTATGACATAAATCACCATCTTGAGTGAATGTGGTGGTTAAGAAATACTGTAAATCTGAAACTCTTTCCATGCTGTCCAAACAGATGACTTTCTTATGCATGTGTTAAGTTTGTATTGTTATGTGTTTGTCCACATTGAGCACATATGTTGGCAAGTGAATTCACTCTCAGTGTCAATTCTTACGCGGGCATTAAGAATTTCTTTACGTAAGAATTTCTTGCCACACAGTTTGCAGGTGAAAGGAATTTCTCTAGCGTGACTTCTTATGTGGGTATAAAGATTTTTGTTATGCCTGAAACTCTGTCCGCACTGATGGCACGTGTAAGGTTTCTCTCCAGTGTGAACTCTCATGTGAATCGCAAGGTTTTGTTTTTGATTGAAACATTTTCCACATTGTTGGCAGGTGAAAGGCTTTTCTCCTGTGTGAACTCTCATGTGAATTTTAAGGTTTAGTTTTTGGGTGAAACATTTTCCACACTGTTGGCATGTGAAAGCCTCACCAGTGTGAATTCTCATGTGGTTTTGAAGGCTTCCTTTTAGAGTGAAAGTTTTTCCACACTGATGGCAGGTGAAATAATGAACAGATTTGCTCTTCTGGGCCATTTCATTTTCACTGGATTTTTCTTCATTCTTGAAATCATCATGAATCTTCTCATTGTGATATTTCTCTTCCATTTCATCTAAAACTTCTGTCTCCACCTTCAGCAACATCAGGTCTACAGCAAAATAAAGAAACACAATTTCACACTAGTTTAACAGAAAAGCAACAGACATCAGTAAGCAAGATAACATGCAGTACAATCTATAAATTCCATTTTATCTAAATATGAATGCATTTTAATCTATGTATTTTTGTGTATCCTTTGTAAGTGCCATTTTTGAACAGTGCACATGTGCATAAATGCCTAAGGGAACCCTGGGGTATGACATAAGAGGGAACCCGTGATGAATCAAACATCAAATAAAGTGAAATAAAAAAAAAAAAAGTAAATTAGTCATCAGGTGCCATGTTCAATATAGCTGCATTTTAGAGATCTCTAATCAGTTAAACAGCAGAAGTTATTACTCCACCACAGCTTGTGACGTCATTAACAACAGCCCTATATTGCTGAACTAATGTGGTTAAAACAACAGAGATGAGACAGTGTTCAGGAAACAGTCGTGACTTAGCTGGTTCATTTCCACAACAATGCATCATACTGTGAGGTTAATCAGCAAGTTACATTGTTGTACAGGAAACGCACCCCTGGTCTGGGGTTAGACATTGATATTATTTAACACTGACTCTCTCACAAACAATTATTTGGATTTATTATCAGTCCAAAAATAAAAGTATATATTGTGCCCAAGATTTGATGACATTGTTTTAAGATACATAAAAGCATTTTAACATGCAGCCTTTCCCACCGGTTTTATGACAGCTGTACCTTTTATGGTTATTAGTAAAACATTAAAACATTAAAATATAAAATTACTCTTTAAAGCACTACCACAAACACCAAATTAAAATTAAAATAAATAATAATGAAAATAAATTAATTAATGCTAAAAAAAAAAATCAATTGGTAAGAGGAATACACATTAACCCATCTAAGCTTAGTAATTAGGACTGTACTAGCTTACATTTGACTTATCCATTACAATAGTCCCTTTACAGTAACTGCTATCATGAAAATACACTTAGTTGTAGCATTAAAATTCTACATGAGACACATTTAAATGTCCAACAACAAATAATTTAGCAAAATACAGTAGTCAACATTTGAAGTGGATCAAAAAAGTTCATCAAAGTTGACCTAAGACAAGAATAGGTATTATTTTGGTTTTAGGACAATGTTGATGAAAGGTTTTGATCCACTTCAAATGTTGACTACTGTATATATTTTACTCAAAATGATGCCGCTCCGTCAGTTTAACGCGCAGCAGAGCTTTCACTTGTGTAAGCCCTGCCCACTCCTGACAGCAAAATGGATATATTTGCATGACTTTCTAACATTTACAGCAGAAGAATATAACTTATGCACTGTGGAAAACACAACATCTCAAATGCATTGAACAGCACAAATTTATTTGCTGTTGGTGCCATGGTGGATCGATTTGATTCATAATCAACATTAAGGGCTGCCTAAGAATAAGTGTGTACATTGCACATCAAATTCATGGGTTTGAGTCATGGGTGTGGTGTCTAATAAGCACACAAAGAAGAAGATCAAGTAAAATAGTCTTTGAATAATTCCACAAGAAGCGTAAATCTACAGATATAAGACAAATATAAATACTGGACCAAGACACAGCGATTAGACTAGGGGGGCTGTTTCATAAAGCAAGTTTACCAAATAAGGCTTATTTCAGTTAGTGTGACTTATTGTCACTTGATTTGGTTTCAGAAAGCAAATTAACCATAGCTCAAGCTCAGTCACTCTGGCAACTTAGAGCGGGCTAACTGTCAGGCTAAGCTAAGTTCCTCTAACACTGACCAATAGGAACACACTGATATTACCACCACTGACTCCAAAAATAAAGATGTAAAGAAATATCAGTTTAACTAATATATATATATATATATATATATATATATATATATATATATATATATATATATATATATATATATATATATATATATATATATATGCATTCACCAAAATGACCTTAAGGCTTAATGGGATTTATAAATGAATATCCAGGGCTCAACGCTAAGGATTTTTTTTTCCCCGGTTTAAATTTTCACTTGCCCGGACAAAATTTTCACTGGCCCTACCACAAAAAAAATTCAATAGTTGGGAGTACATACCAAATAAAATTGTACAATTCTTGATTCCAATTTTGATACCACACCTAAACCTACTTCAAACTTTATTTGTTTGTTCAAAAAAAAAATTTTATTATTAATATTTTATTACAAATAAAAAGATGCTTTAGGGGAAAAAAAGCAGACAGACTGAAAGAACGCAAACTCAGTGTTTGTCAGCAGGTGACGCTTTTGGAATAAGAGTGATATTACATTTCTTTGGTTACCACTGTAAAGAAAGCAGCGTTGTGCTTATGAATGGTACTTTAAATACATCATACATGGGAAAACGCCATGAAAAGAAAATGCCATGAAAACTTTTCTTAAAACAGTCAGTTCCCCTCAGAGATACATTCACATAAACCACAGTTTCAATATTTAGGATAATATTTCCAATATTTTGTGCATTGTGAACCGTGATCTTGCTCTACCTGCTACAGTATTTTCTCCCCTCTGTGTTCGTCTTCAGCATCTCTGGCCTCTGTTATCGGATGTTTAAAGAGTTTAATAAAGAGCAGGCATGAAAATGGGTCAGGGGGGAAAAAGGTGAGAAGGGTGCTCGAGGGGTGATGTGGCCTCTGATGAGGCCGGGAGGTGGGGGGACTCCCACAGAATAAATATTACAGCCTCATTAGGGGAGATGCTGTAACTTAACTTATTTATTCTTCCATCATGATTGACAGCCAAGTTTTTTGTTTGTTTGTTTTTTTGGGCAAAGAAATCAACCTAATAAGTGTTTTCTACCATTATCGAAAAACATATCATCAACCACAAATGCTATTTGCTATTGCAGACAGAGCATGCCAGAAAAAAAACATGTTTGATGAAAGTTTCCCTTTGCCAATTTTACAGTAGCCAAATAAGTTGAATGGAATAATAAGCCAAGCACAGGTTCTGAAAAAATACTGTATTGACATTTGTCTAAAGACATATGAAATAGAGCTGCATCGTTCTGCCCTAACACACTCATACTGCAAAAATAATGTTTGTATTAGTGTTAATGATACTTTAGCATTAAATGTAACTTAATCTCTTAAGGGTAGGTTCACATGAAACGTCTAAAAACGCGTGGAAAACGCGAGGCGCGTCGCTTCCTCCACCAATTTCAGAGCGCTTGGGCGCTCGCGCTTCTGTAGCGTCTGCTGTTACTAGGCAACCGTGAAGGCGCTGTCAGTTACAAAAACATTTCTGCTTTGGATTTTAAACTGCGCGGCTCCATTGAAAATAAATAGCTTGCGCGCGCAAAACGCGCTGCATGTGAACGGCGACTAAGCCTTTGGTGACATACACACCACGAAATTAAATTGTGGATCTCTCCCCTGTCGTCTTCTCCCACGCAGATTGTCCCGCAGGAAGAAATGGCGCCCTGGATGTCAGTGGATGGCGCGCACGGTCTACGAACGCGGGACGCTCAGCTTTCACGATTTGAAATGGCTCAAATCCACTTTATATTAAGTTTTAATTAATCAATAAATACCATCCAAGACCCCACCCCCTCAAAAAGAATTTCTCATCGGATCTACACGATTCACGTGGGTCACCTGTTTTGGCTTAAAAACGGCGAATTTCGCCGAAAGGTGAGGGATTTTCATGCCTGAAAGAGTTTAAAAATAGTAATATTTCCACACACACATGACATTTTGAAAAAAGATTGCATGCAGTTTGTGTGCAAGCCCGAAACGAGATCGGTTGAAAAATTTGAGATCGGTGCATGTCTCCACTGTATAAATGAAGTATGGATTGATCATTGTTAAAGCTACAAAACTAATCGTCAAGATGAGTATTTTGACATACTTTTGTAGACTATTTGTCCATCAGAGACATGTCTCTCTGTGATCACTTAAAATTTTAAATTAACAAAGTTAAAAAAAACACATGCAAAGGATAAACTTTTGTGACCGCGCAGCATTGGCCCGATCGGGCCAGTGACAGATTCATCAACTGTCCCGAGCGTCTTTCACATTGGCCCCGGGCCATCGGGCACTCCTTATTGTCAAGCCCTGATATCAGTCCATTGCATTACTCCATATCATGTATGTAACCCACACATTTCACTATCATATCCTAATCAATGTGTATGAACTGATATTCAAAGAAACAAAATGGGAGAAATAACACGGCAGCACAAAAGATGCAGAATCACAGCCTCACAGTGCTGATGTTTACAGCAAGTGAACTCATGAATGCATGTGTGGCAGTTGTGTCTCTTTCTAAGGATCTCTGTGTTTATCTGAAGAAAGAAAGTCATGTTCATCACATACAGCATAAGAGTGAGTAAATGATGAAAATGATTTTCATTTTTGGGTGAAATATTCCTTTAATGTGACACAAAATAATTGTTATGTTTAGGCTATATCTGTATTATTTTTCCTAAACAGCTCCCCAGGCACCACAGCAAAAAAATGGATGCCCACTGCTCCTGGTGTGTGTTGACGGTGTGTGTGTGTACCTGGTATTTATCATGTTATGGGGACCAAATGTCCCCACAAGGAAACAGGCTTATAAAAAAGTAAAAGTGTGCAGTCTCCTGTAAGGGCTAGATTTAGGTGTAGGGCGATAGAAAATATGGTTTGTACAGTATAAAAACCATTATGCCTATGGAATGTCCCCATAAAACATGGAAACACAACGTGTGTGTGTTTGTTCATTGCTCACTGCTGTGTGTGTGCACTTGGGTGGGATAAATGCAAAGCACGAATTTGGAGTATGGGACACCATACTTGGCTACAACATCACGCCACTTTTCACTTTAACTTAATAAATCATGTACTGTAATTTTCTAACGTGTGATGTGTTGTAATAATGAATACCCAGTTTGGAAGTAGGATATTCTCAGATTCAGCATTAGTATTTGCCTGGTCACGTGATCTCAACATGTCTGTCCACATGAAACAACCTGGATCATGTCAAATAAAATAATATAAAATAAAATGATTACAACAATCATAGGTCATTCTTCAAAAATATCACTGATCTCTGTAGAGCTGGACATTTTAGTCCAGCAAGGATCAAATGAGTGAGTTCAGCTTTGAGAATAAAAACCAACCTGTTTGTTTCTCAGTATCTTCATGTTTGACATGTTTGAATGTTTCTTCAATCTTCATGTCTTCACTCTCCTCTTTAATAAACGCCATCTTTATAATGTGTGTCACGTGGATCTCAGTTGATTCAGGAGTTTTTCTGTGTGTTTGGACACTTTGTTAAGGATAAGAATAATAACAGAAATAAAAAAAAAAAAAAAAAAAATGTAAACTAAATCTCTGAGTGCGTCTCAATCAGCTCCCTAGTTCAGTGCACTGTTAAGGGAGTCAGTCAGATTTAAAGTTAATAAGCTTTACTAAAAATATATACAAGTTATACATTCATGATTTATATTTGGTATTCAATTATTTGTACAAATGTTTTCATAGATTCCACTTTAATTCAAATTGCCGTTGGTTTAAAAAAAGTTATCAACTCTCTTATCACTTCATTCCAGTACTTGAATTGGTGTTTACGATGTACTGATTCACAATATAGCAAGCGAAATGAGACGCACATTCTCTGTTATTAAACATTAACGCTTAAGAATGACGAATTTATTTTACATAGCTTATAAAACGCTTACATTCACGGAACAGTTTACATTGATTTAAAAACGTAAAACCACAAACCTTTCTTCAGGTGAATCACAACAGATGAGGAGCGCGCCGCAGCTTTATGACATCACGACACCAGAGCAAAATAAAAGTCCCGTTCATACACTACTGTCAAAAACGGGCATTGAAATGTAGTATACTGAATAAAATATCGCACCCACAATTATGATACATTTTCAAAGTTATTAACAGTAAAAACGTTTTTCACATTTTTTTTTTATAAAACTTTACTTTGTTTTCATACCTTGCCATTATATCACATAAAACTAGTTAATAGTGCTGTGTACAAAGAGGGTGTGATGGCAAATTTGATCCATCACTCTTTTGACTATTGAAATCTCTTCTTCTTTTTGTTTGTTTGTGTATTTATTTATTCCATCCCAGTCATTGGAACACTGTCAGGGATTTTTTATTTTTTGCTATTGGGACAAATCACCACTATAGAAGTCAAAATTAAACATGACATATTTGTTGTTAATAATGATAACAATATAATGAATATTTTAATTAATACACATATTTCCACCTGAAGTTAATTTGTTTGAATATATTTTAAGTCACTGAATAGTTTATTAATTATTGTTTAATTATTAAATGTAAAAATATATATATAATTTATTGAAACATTAAATACACACATTGAAACTATATTAAATAAAAAATACATTTTATGTAGTGCACATATTTATACAAATTCTTACATCTAAAATCAATCCAAATATAATTTTGTTCTCACACTGTTTGATCACTGTTCACAATTGAAACACTGATTCGGATTTATTTTATTAATTGCTACACTTACAACACTTGTGATTTTTTTTAGGTTCTTAAAGTAAATTAACCAGCATGAATTAAAATATTTATTTAAAACCAAATTTCTTTATAAATAAGAAAAACAATTTTTTTTTATGTCTGAAAAAAATTCTGCTATAATTATCAAATTGAACATGCACAACATATAAAGTGCAGTTTAGCAATCAACAAAACATATTAACGAAGAAGAAACATAATTAAAAATACAAATAACTTAAAAACACAATTCATAATTAGCAAATATTGGTGAGACACACTTAAACATATATTTTAATTGAACTCAGAAGTAAATATTACACAATTTATTTAGACATTATAATAGAAAAAAAAGTAAAATACAGTATATACTTTTAACATACTAAAAAAAGATCACTGCTATAAAATAAAAAAGTCTATACATCAGTGACAGAAAACATATATAACTCACTTCACATTTTGCACTAATATGTTGCAAATATATATATTATGTCTTCACAACTTCACCTTATGATAAACATTCCAAAAAATGTTGTATCCATTTTAATATTCAAGTTCTTCCAAATCCAAGTCTACGTCATCAAAATATCTTGCACTTCTACACCCTCTTTCTCATCAGTAGCACGAAAACTAGCAGCAGGAGTACAAGGCATACTGTCCTTGTCAATGTGGACATCAAACTGCACAGATTTGCAACAACCAGGTGCACGACTGCTTCTGGCCATTGACCCTTTTTCAACAACATGTACAAACTCTACATTTATGATCACTTGACCACACGTCCATCTGTAGTTTTTTATGACTCAGTATTATGGAAATCAATTAATTGGACTCATAACTACCATGTGTTTCCTAAAGTCAAGAGCTTGCAGAATACGTCATGATCCATGTGAATTTCTTGCTCTGTGGTCCAGTATATAACTGTGATGTGGAAACACATATCTGACTATAACCTATATGAACAGAACGCTGCCATGAATGTTCACAGACTAAATGCATAAAGATTTTTCATGAGACTGGCCTCTAATGAATCTGCATTTGCAAATGAGACATAATTATTGGTTATAGAGCCTCTTGTAGACTGAAAATGTCAAACGTAGGCCTATAACTGGAGAAATTGTGTTATCGTAGGCTATTTCAGGGTTTAAGGAAATGTTTGCCTTGACATTGAGTTTAATCCGTTTGCACTTGAGTACACAAAATGATGAAACATTGTAAATGTAAAGAATTAAATGGTGTACATTTTATATTAATTTTGTCAAATGAACACAAGATTTAGGGTAAATATACAAAATTAATTTTAAACATCCTGAACATTCTTTATTTTTATATATATATATATATATATTTTATCTGTCAACCAAAATTGACAGATGTTAGAAACCTATCAAATACTTACAACCTATGCCTATGCAAACCAATAAAATAATTGTAGAAGGTACAATACAATACTTCACTTCTTATAAACACTAAAATCATTGAATGACATGAATTTATACTATATTCAATATAGGCCTATTAGTAAATCAAAGAAGTACATCAAAATCTGAAGTGTGTTTGAAGCTTTCCTATTGATAAACTATGTATGATTTACACTAGTTCAATTCTTTTAGACCTGTTCACAAATACTTATTTATAACTAATTTAGTTTTTGTCTATGACTCAGCACATACATTTTAGTTAAAAAAAATAAAAATATAAACGTTTTTTTTTGCACTTTGGGATATTTTCCCTTGGACTTCTGCAAGATGGCATTTAAGTTCTTGATCCCATTGGCTGCTTATTTTGTTTAACTGATATAATTGACTGATACACTATGTATGTACAGTAAAAATGTTGGTTTTTTACAAAACTCAAAATTGCTACTGAAAACAGAAAAGGCTGGTCATTTGCACATTACTTTTATATTTCAAAGAGTTTATATACTGTGTCCTACATACCTACCTGCAAAATTTTAAAGCACTAGAGGGTTGTTTACATTGATTTAATCAGGATTAATTTGCACTTTATGAAATACAATATGGTAATGTCTTATGATCAGCAGCAATTTTATTAGTAGAACAGAGAGCCCGACCTAAACACAAACTATTAGCTGTTGCATGAAATGACAGCTACAAATTTTACAGTATGTCCTTTAAAATATTCTGTTAAAGTGCTGTTACATGACGTTTCGTCACTGTACTTTGTCTCCACAAAGCATAAACATTGTTCATAGTGTATTTTTTACTTTATGCACTCATTTAAAACGTGATGAACTCTTTGTCACACATTACCCTTTTAGCCAATCAATTTCCTTGAACACTGCACTTTAAACAATGCTGGGTTATTTTCAACCTAAATGCTGGGTTCAGCCTGTTGGGTCATTTTATTGGGTTATTTTTAACATTTTTACCCATGTGTTGGGTAGTTCTTCTGCACTCTAAAAAATACTGGTGTAACAACATTCGTAGAATGGGAAAGAAGGAGATGGGAACCAGCGAACATTTAAACACTGTAATAATAATACCACCTCACGGACGACTGCTGGATACAAAACGCAAAATAAAGTCCAGGCCTGGTCCTCTCTCGTCTTCCACTCTTGTCACTTTATCCTTCCGGAGCTCCTCCGTGGGACTTGAGACCGGTGAGTGAAATGAAGGTATGTATTGCATTGTATTTCAATCAAATAATTACTGTATAAATAAGAAAATGTTCCTTAGTCGCATACATTTCCTTTTTTGTTTTGTTTTTGTTTGTTTGTTAGTTTGATTGATTCTTTGTTTAAATGTACGTCACAGACAACAAATGCTTGGAACACTATAGTCTTCTACAAATGCAACATACACCAGATTTACACTCAAAGCAAACACACGCCGGCGCCACAGTGTATGTTTCACCTCCCACCAAACAAGTGTGTGACCAGATCTGAAACATGACGAGACTTTTTTGTATATGTAGCAGTTTCCGTGCACTCCACAGACTACAATAGGATCATTATTGATCTAGTGTGCCATTGTTCCAGCTGTGGTCGATCAATGCATTTGTATGGGTTGAAACTTAAATGTCTGACAGACAAGTTGGCATGAGGTTAAGCTAAATGTTTCTGAAGATTTTATAATTTTAAGACTGACTTGACAATGAATTTTAAAAATATATATATATTTTGCCATATTTTTCACCATAGGTAGACTTGTCCACAACAAAATCAAACAACAGAGGAGTCTATAGAGTTTGACACATTTCAAATGTTTGACAGTCCTGAAGATGATCCCTTAAACAAAAACCACCACAGTGCCACAATCACTGAAAGCCAAAATACTCAAACTGAGAAAGTCATGGACCTGTTACTTTTATGACCAGTACAGGGAAAAGAAAAATCCTTGCTGTTCTCTCCGCTTCATTTATCAGCATGTTAGGGCAATCAGCACCTGAAAGTGTAGGACCTGCTGTGTAAAGTATTTCTTTTCAATAAAGGCACAACCGTCCAAACATCAAACAGTTATTCCTATAACTGTATGCTGTGCTGGTAAAATCTTGCATCCTAAAAAAGAAACGACATTTTAGACATGCCACTAATATTAAAAGGAGATCTATTGGCAAAACTTTCAGTCAGGAAGTGAGTAACGAATACTACAGAAGGCTGCAAAACACACCTGACCAAGAACTTCTGGCAGGTCACATCAGCTACAGCCTCAGTAAAAACATCCTTAAAGTCATTTCCCATGAAATCAGGAAAACATTACAAACACATGACAGTATTCTGCTTGAGACTCAGCTTACCCAGTCGATCTTCAAACAATGTGATACTGCCTCATATTTTGCACCTGGATATGTTGCTCAGCTATATACAAAAACAGGTTTAAGTAGTTTCAGAGATAGATCTCCTGTCAGTCTTCACTTGGACACAACTGGGGGTGTCATTCAAGAATTCCAGATCAAAACAGAACCATCCTGTACTACTGTCTTACTATGCTTCTAGTATCCGAAATGATTTCCAGTGAGCATTCCGTACTCCAATATTCTTTTGGCTGATGCAGTTTCTCCTCAAACTGTCTAAATACACTAGTCAGCACATTCACCAAGTTGAGACAGACTATAGCTGGGCAATGATGCAGTCTGTCCTCTTAGCCTTAAACAAGAAAAGCATGCCAGCGCTTTTTTGCCTCTGCCAGAAAAGCATGCCAGAGCTTTTTTGCCTCTGCCAGCTTAGCTGTCAGAGGCAAAAAACATGGGCAGACATTAAACCAACAACAGTTTTACATTTGTGCTCTGCCATGTCATCAAAGCTGCTGCTTCAGCTTTCCAAAAAAAAAAAGACAGCTGATGAAAGCCTGGAAATTTGCGCCACGTATATGTTTGCAAGACTGCAGAACACAGTTAGCTTCAATGATGCCCTTGCAATTTTTCAACCATTTTGCACAGTTTTTGCAAGGAATTTCAAAACTGTGAAAGACAGTCTTGCATTTTTGCAGGGCCTAATTTCCAATGAAGATGTCATTCTTTAGGATACCACAGAAGAGGTGTGTCTGAAAGCTGGGGGTGCGTGAGAAGTCATCTGCTACAATTGTTAGTGGTAGTGAAAATCAACAATATCTCTTCAAGATCATCACAAAAAAAAAAAGACACAAACTCATATTGAACAATGGTTTGCACTGTGAAAACATCAATTCTGTGCAACAAAAAAACACCTCAGACCAGCACACTTCATTCAAGCTATGTTCAGATCCTTGAAGGGTCGTTACAAAGACTACATTACGAACAACAATCTTCCTGACGATCGAACGAAAGAAACGCACCTACCATTAAAAAGCTTATGTTTGCAAGTTTGTCATGTGAAAGTTCAAAAGCCAAAAGCCAGAAACTGGAACGGATGCAAGTAGTTTGTAATGACTATAACAATAACATCAATAATGGAAAAAAATAATATTATTATAACAATGATAATAATATATGTTGTAGATAACTATAGGTAATTCAGTTTTAATAAATTAAATCCATGAAACTCGCAAAAAGAGGAGGTATAAACAATATCTTATTGCTGAGCTTAAAACTAGTTGACTATATATACAGTGTCAAAGGTTACCCCAAATTGGGCACCAATTGAATACAAAAAAAATGAAAGTATGCTTGAATATTTATTTAAACTGGCCCAAAAATAATCCAAACCCAAAATATAACTGTCACGCTTCAGGCAGGAACAGACGAACAACGACGTAGTGAAACGAACAATCTTTAATAATCCACAAAGAACACAGGGAGGCAACGTTAAGGTCTGACAAGTTAGGAGGGTAAACACACACATTAAATAGACAGACTGATTAACACCCACAGGTGCAGACAATGAGGGAGAGACCAAAACACACAAAACTGCAGGGGGAAGTGATGGGAGAAACCAACTAAAAAGTCCAGGGGTGTGACAATAACAAGGAATAAACAAAACTAGGGAGAAAAAGAGAATCTTATCCCCAAACTGTTCAAAATTAAATTCAAAATCAATAACACAAAAACAACTTTTTCAAAAATAGCTTCAACAACAAAATACAAAAAAAAAAAAAACAATTAAAGAAAACAAAATACAAAATGCTAACAGCCCTCAGGCCACACTCTCCACTGCAGCAACAAACACAGGCCTCCATTAAAGAAAGACACACACACACATTTATATTGGCGGACAGCACCATTACCCCATGGGGAGGGACATACCCACACACATACAACACTTTACACCTTTTCCCATACATATAAAATCAGATAGATCACAGGAAATAACAGAAACAACTCGGCCGCGTTGTCAAAGAAACCCCCATGTACAATTAACAATGTTGAAGCCCCCGCCAAAGATTCCTGCCACTGTTTCCCCATAGAACCACTAACAGTATGAGGCAAACAATACACAAAGAAACAGGTATTTAATTTCTACTCATAATCATAATAAAGTTCAGTAAACAGTCTCTGTGTGAAGATGTGCATGCATTCATAAACCTAAGTCCATTTAATTGTGCGGTCCTTCTGTGACCGTCACATACAGTGACAATAAAAGCCATTCTTTTATTTAAGTAAAATTTTATTTTATTTTTATGTATTTATTTTCTTTTCTTTCTTTCTTTACAAAATTATGCTTATTTTTAACTCTTCCAGGGTATAAAAGTGTCAGCACACATAGTACAACCATATTTAATTTTGTGTTTTATACTTTTACTGGAAAACACAGTTAAGCTATAGGTGTGTGCTTTACTTTGCTATTACTATGGTTTCACTGTCAATACTGTAGTAAAACCTGGTTAAGTTTGTAGGTACTGTGATTTTAATACAAAAATCATGGTTATTGTAGTAAAACCACAATTAATTTTGTAGTTACCATGGTTTAACTGCAAATGCTGCAAGTAAAACCATGGTTAATTTTGTAGTTATCATGATTTTACTCCAAATCCTATAGTAAAACCATGTTTTTTTTTTGTGCTTACTATGGTTTTAATACAAGAACCATATTTAAACCATGGTTCTTGCAGTAAAACCATGGTTAATTTTGTGGTTACTATGGTTTTGCTACAAATAAATCAATAGTTAAACCATAGTTCTTGTAGTAAAACCATGGTTAATTTTTGTAAGGGTGGTGTAGGCTACTATTTATACGCAGAAACTGACTTTAAATGTCTTTGCCATATGATACGCAATGGGTAGGATTAAGATGATCCTATAAGACAATTCCTAATGGAATCCTTTAGGAATGCTTCCAAAATATGTCTATAGACATTCTAATAGGAATCCTTTAGGACTTATTGACAAGGGAACATTTTACAGATTCTGAAAAGGTGTGAAATTTTGACCTCAGCTGTAGTTCCTCAGAAATAGTTGTGGTTGGAACAAAGTGGTAGCAGAGCAACACAAAGGCAACAAACAAAGAGGTACAACAGATTCGAATGGGGCTCAACCAATCACAATCAAGTACTGGAACTGTCCATTTTATACATTTTGTTTGAAACTCTTTCCACACTGGGGGGATCCGTCAGCCTTCTCTCTATTGTGAATTTTCATGTGCCTATTAAGATTTCCTTTTTGAGTGAAACTCTGTTCACACTGTTGGCAGGTAGAAAGGCTCTCCGTAATGTGAATTGTGTGGTGGATGTCAAGGTTTCCACTTTGATCAAAACTCATTCTAGTCTGAGGGGATCTGTTAGGCTTCTCTCTATTGTGAATCTTCATGTGCATGTTAAGGCTTCCTCGATCACCGAAACTCTTTCCACAGGTGTAAGGCCTCTCTCTAGGGTGAACTCTCAGATGGACTCTGAGGTTTCCAGGATTACTGAAACTTCTTCCACATCATTTGCAGATGAAAGGCTTCTCTCCAGTGTGAATTTTCATGTGGTTTCTAAGGTTTCCAGGATGAATGAAACTCCTTCCACAGTGACAGCATGTGAAAGACTTCTTTCCTGTGTGAGTCTCATGTGACTTTCAAAGTTTCCTTTTCTATTGAAACTCTTTCCACACTGTTGGCAGATGAAAGACTTCTCTCCAATATGGACTCCAATTTTCATGTGGACTTCAAGGTCTTCTTGGTGATTGAAACCCTTTTCACATTTAAAAGCAAGTGAACAAACTCTTAGTTTCTGTCTTTTGAGCTCTTTTTGTGTAGAAGTCTTTTCAGACTGTAAGGAACAAAATTATTTTTCTCCAGTTATGAAATCATGAAGATTATCATACTGATCTTTCGCTTCAGTTTCATTCAGTACTTCCCACTCCTCTTTCAGCGCTGTTAGGCCTAAGGTGGGAAAACAAAGAAATAAAAGTTAACCCAACTTTAGTGCCACTAAGCAAGTAACATCAAAACATGTAGATATGTAAGCATGTATGCTAGATCCTATAGCAGGGTGTCCAAACCTGATCCTGGTCGGCCGGTGTCATACAGAGTTTAAGCTGGCTGTTATACAACTAATTAAAAACTAAATCTAGATAATCTAATGACAGAGTTTAAGAAATCTAAATATAGACTGATCTCAATCATGATGTACAATTGTTATGTCTCCTAGGGGATAAAATGCGACAAATTTAGAGAGAGATGAGGAAAAAGGAAAGGGAACAAACTCCCCACTCATTCATTAGATGAAAAATTTATCACACAATAATTCCTTCTGAGGTTTTATTAAGGGGGGAATGATGTTAGACAATCACCAAACTGGGCTGTTACAGTAGTTCCCAACCAGGGTCCTGGAGGCCCCCCAACACTGCACATTTTGTATCTCTTCTTTGTCTGACATGCCCATTTCAGGTCTTGGAGTCTACTAATGAGCTGATGATCTCAATCAGGTGTGTTTGATTAAGGAGACATGGAAAACATGCAGTGTTGGGGGGCCTCCAGGAATGTGGTTGGGAACCACTGCTCTAAGACAGGGGTGACCAACCCTGTTCCTGGAGATCTACCTACCTGCAGACTTTTGTTTCAGCCCTGCTCCAACACAGCTGTCTGTAATTATCAAGTGCTACCTAAGAGATTAATTAACTGGTTCAGGTGTGTTTGGTCAGGGTTGGAGCTGAACTCTGATGGTAGATCTCCAGGAACAGAGTTGGGCACCCCTGCTCTAAGACCTAAAATGAGTGTGTCAGGCAAAGGAGAGGTGCGAAATGCGCAGTGTTGGAGGCCTCCAGGAACGAGGTTGAATGTTTTTTTTTTTTTTTTTTTAAATCAAAAACTTTTCTAAGATCATAATGACACCTCAGGGAACAAGATATAAAAATAAATAAAAACAAACAAACAACACTTCAGCATATGTCCTTTAAAAGAAAACAGGCAATATTTTTGCACCAACTGAAAGGGAAAAAGTGAAGTGAGATGTGAAGTATGGTGAATTTGTGCTCTGCATTTAATCTATCCAAGTGCGCACACACACACACACACACGTCTGGTTGACTATCCTTGTGGGGACTCTCCATAGGTGCAATGGTTTTTATACTCTCCACGCTGTATTTTCTATCCTCTTACCCTAACCCTACCCCTACCCCTAAACCTAACCCTTACAGAAAACTTTCTGCATTTTTACTTTCTCAAAAAAACTCATTCTGTATGATTTATAAGCTTTTGTACCCATGGGGACCTCAAGCCAGTCCCCACAATGTCAAAAATTTCATATTTTACTATCCTTGTGGGGACATTTGGTCCCCACAATGTAGCAAAAACAAGTACACCGTGAACACACACCTGGAGCACTAGGCAACTCTGGTACCTAATGCTGTTAAACTAGCCTAGGTAAGCAGGCTAACTGTCAGGTTATGCCAGCGTTTCTCAATTCCAGTCCTCATGCCCTACCGCTCTGCATATTTCGTATGGTCATTTATGGTACTACTTTAACTCCGATTGATTTTTTAGGTTATTTCAAGTCAGGTTTTGTACTTTAATCCCAGCTTTTCTTAGCGTTTTTTTTTTTTTTTTTTTTTTTTAAACAGCCCCCACATTATTATTTATTAAGTCTTACTATTTAAATGTTTTTCTGTTCTCATGTCAGATATGTCCGTATGTATGTATGTACCGGGAACACCTTAAAAAAACACAACAAATTCCTTGTGTTTTTCTTTTATGAAAAAAATCATTACGCAATAAAGATCATGTTCCATGAAGATATTTAGTAAAATTCCTACTGTAAATATATCACAACTTAATTTTTGATTAGTAATATTCATTATTATATTTTGCAGATTCTGAAAAGGGGATGTGAAATTTTGACCTCAACTGTAGTTCCTCAGAAATAGTTGTGGTTGCAACAAAGTGGTTGCCGAGCAACACAGAAGCAACAAACAAAGAGGTACAACAGCTTCGAATGAGGCACAACCATTCACAATCAACTACTGGAACTGTCTATTAAGAACTTCATTTGGACACATTTTAAGGCGATTTTCTCAATATTTTGATTTTTTTTTTTTTTTGCAGCCTCAGATTCCAGATTTTCAAATAGTTGTATCTCGGCCAAATATTGTCCTATCCTAACAAACCATACATCAATGGAAAGCTTATTTATGTAGCTTTTAGCGTTCAGATTTTTGCATGAACCTCAATTTTGTAAAATTGACCCTCGTGACTGTTTTTTTTGTCCATGGTCACATATACACACACATACACATATACATATATATGTAAATAAAATGATCTTACCAGAAGTATTGCATGAAAACATGTCTGTTCCATTTGTATAGTCTCCCTGCTGAAAAAAACAGCTTAAACCAGCTTAAGCTGGTCAAGCTGGTTTAAGCTGGTCTCCCAGGCTGGTCATAGCTGGTTTATCAAGCTAGTTTTAGAGGGGTTTTGACCACTTTTTTTTGCTGGTCAAGCTGGTTTTAGCTGGTCAGCCAGGCTGGTCTTAGCTGGTTTTAGCTGGGCAGGCTGGTCTTAGCTGGTTTAAGCTGGTCAGGCTGGTCTTAGCTGGTTTAAGCTGGTCAGCCAGGCTGGTCTTAGCTGGTCAGGCTGGTCTTAGCTGGTTTAAGCTGATCAGGCTGGTCTTAGCTGGTCAAAATGTTTGTTTGATGATTGATTGATTACATAGTGTCTGCCCCAATTTTCCTGACAAATAATGCAACAAATAAGTAATATGTTTACTTTTAATAATCTGCAGGACCACAAGGAACCATTAAAACAATTTTTATTTAATTTTACAGCCCCTTTAATGACAAATATTTACAAAATATTTACAGAATGGTATGGAATGATTACAATTCTAAAACTATATTAATAATTAATGGTGAAGATGAGCAATAACAGAATTCTAAACATATTATGCATTTTCATTTTTCTTTTCTTTTTTATTATATCTTGTATTTTTTGGGATATGCAATGCCCCACTTGTTTCTTCCTCTTCTCTCTCTCTCTTCTTTCAGGCTCCTTTTGTTTCTGCCCGTCACTGAAACAGACTTAAAAAAGAAATAAATTTAGATTATTCATTTTCAACAAGTAAAACTACTTAAAAAAAAAAAAACTACAGTGTCATGTCTTTGTTGCATATTTTCCTTTTTTCCAGACATAGCCTGCCATAATTTAGAAACATGCCCCTGATAGTTGTTCCTTTTTTTGCTAAAATAAAGATAAAATTGATATATCCAAATGGAAGTGTGTGTATGTATATGTATATATATATATATATATATATACACACACACACACACACACACACACTTCCATTTGGATATTTCTGTAGGTGTTTAATTAATGTAGCTATTTTATTGGTAAATAAAATAAGTATACATGGATGAATATGAATAGGAATATCTTAGCATGAACAATTTTTAGCTGTTTTTAGCTAAATCGACTATGGTTACAAGGGCTGCCTCCTTAGTTCTGGTCATCAATTAACCATTAGTCTATCAAAATTTCATTAGATGCTAGAAAAAAAAAAATCCACAGGAAGTGGTGAAGTCCATGATGTAATTCTGGCCCTAGGTCTCTATGAACTTGAGGGTGTCAAAAAAAACAGAAACTCCATGCTTGCTTCACAGACATGAAAAATGTATCCATAGAAAGCGAAATGTCTACTTTCAAATAGGCCAGTTAAAATGAAAAAAATTCAATTAATTTTCTGTATTTTTGATCAATTAAATGCAGCTTTGATTAACAGAAAAGACTTATTTAATAAAAAATTGTACTAATCCCAAACTATTGAACAGCAATGTAGATAATAAAAGAATATAATAAAAGGAAAAAGTATATCTTGGTATGTGTGTATGTCTTACATTTCAGAAATTCCGCTGAAAATCCTTCACTTTGCAAAGAAGAGTGGCAACTTGAGTTCACTTCAACTGGTTTCTTCTGTACCATTTGCCCTGTTGTTTTAGATGGTACTTTTCCTTTCGACTTCTTAGTTCCTCTTTAATATCTACAAATCAGTCAGGAAACAAACAATAATTCACATCAGTTTTAGCTTTTGAGATATCTGAATCATTCTCCCTTAAAAATCATCTCTCTTCTGGAGTTGAGAAACATCTTCTAACATATCTACATGAAAAATTCAGGTATTCAAATTCTTAGAATGCAACTATTACCTTTGAATGAACTCCAAATCTCCGTCTGTCTCCTCCTGGTAAAATTACTCCAGAGTGAATGTATGCTGTGAAAAGGCCAGACAGGAAGCTGGGCTGGATTAACTCATTCTTTAAACCAAAGTTAGCAAAAAGCATTACAATCAAACAATAAGCGAATTAGCAAGTTATCAAAGGTACTCGCACGTCTCGCTGCTTACGTTAACCGCTTTAACAGCATCGTTCAGAGTTTACGTGACAGTTTACATCCTCCGTGAGCGGGATGACCGCGAGTTGCGAGACTTAAGTAACGTCACGCGTTTCATTTCGGCGCCCCTGTTAACAGATGACTGCTTGTGCAAATTTGATTTACATCATAAAATAATCATGAGAAAGTGTGCTGAACAACACGATTTTCCCGTGAATCACAACTGTTGTCAATGAAGCGTGTAATTATTACCGTAGGAACCCAGGGATTTTCCGCGTGTATCCGCTATGAGGCCGGGGAATGTGTGAAATCCTCCCGCGACCGCGCTCCTTAAACCCGGCACAAGTCTCCCTCGCGCCCCGCGGACGGAGGATTTGTTAATCTGCGGTTACCGCGAATGTAGACACCTTAATACACTACTGCAGCTACCAAGCATGAAAAATTAAAAGTGAAATAAATCACTTACTGCAGTTATGAATCGTACTTATTGCTGCTCCCGAATGTCGACAGTTCAAGAAAATCCCGCCTCTGTAGATTTAAAATTTACAGCATTATGCTGTACTTTTGCGTCAAACCACCACGTGATCCACGTGATCAGATTATGCTTTAAGCATTTTTTTGTTAAAGGTAACCCTTAAGATTGACCCTTAAGAAACTTAAATTAATGCAGTCATGTAACAAATTTGTTTCAAAGATAAATTTAATGAATTGCTAATTATTACATTTAAAATAAAAAAAATGTAAAGCCTCTACAAATATTAGAAATTGTGAATATAAATAATTGGGAATCATGTAAAAAATAAACAAAATAAAAACACATTTCACATTGCACATTTCATTGATTTATATCACTCTACAACCACAAATTTAGTTTTGATTTACAAATTTTTAATAAGTTTGTAATATTCATAAATTATTTCCAATCCTGTAATTTGAATATCAAGACAATGGAGTTTGTCTTTGAGAATATCACAAATGCTCTGTAGTTTATCTTGAATTGAAAGCACTTCACAGTTGCTTTAGACTAGATGTAAAGCTCATCTGTATTAATAGCTTTGGGGGTTTGATAGTTTTGCAGTTCATCCCTTCAATTCCCCATACCTTATTATTTTCATTCATTTTATAACGTAAATCCAAAGCTTTTGGCTTAAAAGGCTTTTATTTTGGTCTGGCTATGTGACGTCACAGGGCTGCGCCGCGCTCTCGCGTTTGTGATTCTGTTGAAGAGAGGTGTGTGCTTTTAATCATTTATAAGTTGTTTACATCAGTATAACTTGTTTAAAGAATTGAAAGTAAAACTAAAATGAATTATTACCCAATGTAACACTTAAATGTTTTTAATCTGCCTGAATGAATGGCTTTTTTATTCAAAGCGCTTTTGCAGGTAGCGATGGTAGAGACCAGAGTTTCGAAACTCCGAGTCAACTGAATCAATTGATTCGCAAAATGATATACTGTCTTAAATCACTCGAATCAGCGCACACTGACGACACCTGCTGATCAAAAGTGTAAATAAAACGACACAAACGTGAATTGAATTTGCAAACACCAACTGCAAATGTTTTTATTAAAGTGTAATATATTAAATGTAATCTACAGATCAGAAAATGCCAAGTAAATCTTAATACAAATATGAACCTTGTATATAATGTGTTTTTTTTTTTTTCATTTGAGTGTTTTTTTTTTAATCTTATCAGGCAATTTAAGGCCATTATCTGACTGACTCCCTTACCAATGCAGTGACTAACTTACTAAATACACCCAGAGATTTAGTTTGGATTTGTTTTTCTGTTTATTAATATTAATTGTTAAGTAATTCTGTTAATTTCTGTTAATTACATCTTCAACAGGACAAAGTGTCCAAACACAGCAAAACTGGTGAAGCAGCTGAGATCCACGTGACCCACTATTATAAAGATGGCGTTTATTAAAGAGGAGACTGAAGATATGAAGATTGACGAAACATTCAGAGTCAAACATGAAGATACTGAGGAACAAACAGGTCAGTTTTCATTCTCAAAGATAAACTCAACATTAGAAGTCACACTGGAGAGAAGCCCTACATATGTGGTCAGTGTGGAAAGAGTTATAGATATACAGAAAACCTTAATACTCATATGAAGATTCACTCAAGAGAGAACAGTTTTAGATGTCAACAGTGTGAAAGGAGTTTCACAGACACAAATCACCTTAAGAATCATGTTAAAATTCACATCGGAGAAAAGACTTTCATGTCCCATTACTGTGTAAAGAGTTTTTCGGAAGGACGACACCTCAAGATTCACTTGAGAGTTCACACTGGAGAGAAACCTTTCACCTGTGAACAGTGTGGAAAGAGTTTCACAGTTAAAGGAAACCTCAAGGTACACACGGAGATTCACACTGGAGAGAAACCTTACAAGTGTCTTCAGTGTGGGAAGAGTTTCGCGTGTCAAAGCAGCATGAAACGTCATTTGAAAACTCATTCTGGGAAGAAATTGTTGTTTTTCTCAATGTGAAAAGGTTTAGAAAAAGGAGCAATTTCAACAGTCATTTGCACATTTATTCGACATTCAACTGTTAGTGCAATAAAAACAGCTTTTTCCCAGTACACTTGTGTGAAAATTCATGCAAATGTGTGACGCTAAGACAAGAGAAAATGCTGAGTGAAAACTGCAGCTGAATATGGGGTACACTGACAGTCACCTTCAATGCTGAATGAGGTTTTTTCTAAAGGAGTGTTATAGGGATGTGTTGACTTTTGTTCCAGTCTCTTCAGAAATGGTATACATCCTTTTTTTTTTTTCTTCTTGTCTTTCTTTATATTGGATTGCTACTGTGTGTGGAGCATAGGGAGTTTTGAATTTAGACTTCCTAATGGGACTCTTGTCTCTTTCCTCCTTCAAATCTCATGGGTTTCACCAGTGTGCACTGGGGGTACACTGTAAAAAATAAAAAAAACACAATTTGTTGATTCAGTTTGAAATAATTTACCCTGCTGCCTTAAAATTTTAAGTTCAGTTAACTAAAATAAGTTTAGTCAACTTGAAATGTTAAGTTGTACTAAGTAACAACTATTTGTGTTTGCTAAACTTAACAGATGGGTAAGTAACCCAGCTGCCTTAAAATTTTAAGTTGATTCAACTCAAATATCTAAGTTGTCACTTAGTATAATTTAACATTTCAAGTTGAATAAACTTTTTTGAGTTGACTTAAAATTTTAAGGCAGCCAGGTTACAAATTATTTTAAGTTGACTCAACAAATTGTTTTTTTACAGTGTACAGCATAGAGCAATAAACCATATATTCATGTAGCCGCAGTGGTGATGTGAGAACGCACTTGAGAAACAGTTTAGAGAGAAGAAATCAATATACATATAAAATATTGTTCACAAATTATTGGTTACTTTATAAGTAATAAAAGTATAGCCCATCCAATAATAATTATATCTAAATAAATTGTTTTTTTAACCAATCCAAATATGTTAGAAACGATGCATCATGATACAAACGCAAACTTGTATCCCATGCACACTTTTTAAATCTCTCCTTGTGTTAACTACATTACAGAGCCTCTCCCAGTATTTCCTAGTTTCCTTAGTCTAGTTAAATCTTGTATCTAATCTAGTCATCCATGTTTTGATCCTAGCCTGGTTTGCTCATCTTGTCTGATTTCTGGTTCTCCTCTTCTTGGTTGTGAAGGATTACAAATTTAAGAATCTGTTTAAAATATGCTGATCTTATGTTCTGACATAGCATCACATAAAAACTAAGGTGAATTATATTGTATTTAGCATTTAAGGTAAATATGATGTTATCAGACAAATGATTCTCTCAAGCAAAGTTTGTAGCAAGAGGTTCCTGCCAGTTCCTGTTCTCTTATTGTAAGTCAAATGAGCCAGATTACTGAGATGTTCACCTTTTGTTTGTAATGGCTCTTGGTACCTCTGCCCAGTCTTTGAGTAGTTATGATGATTGGATTAGGACTGGTGTAAATGGTGCAGGCTGCTACACCTGAATACTTCATTTGCATGCTTTGTTTGGGGTTGTCACCCAGGTGCTTTGTCTCCAGATCTAAGCACTGCCCCCTAAATGTATATAAACTACAATGTTATTGATCACTGTCTTAGTCAGACGACTTTTTGATGACTGCAGCGCCATGCAGCAAGTATCTGAATAAAGAGAAACTTCTGCTCCAAGATATCCAAAACGTCTCCTGGTCTCAAAGAAAAATTTCCAACAGTTGTTACAGAGGACTGAAAGCTTGATGCTCATTCCTCATCGCTGTCAAACAAGTTTCCTGTCATGTCACTGATGGGCAAGCTCAGAAACTCTTCTTTGCTATTGGGAGTAGCTACACTTATTTTGACAATGTGAAGTGTGTTTGTGTATGTAAAGTGAAGTGACTCACTTGACAGCAGTAGCTCTTCGATGTCCATCAGCTATTGACAGGTCAAGATTGTTTTTGATGGATTTTGTTAGTGTTGAATTGGAGATTGTTAGAGTTACAATTTCATCATTTTTTAACACTTCAATCACTCTGTGAAACTCAGTAATATAGTTTTTTGTGTTTCGAAGAGTTTGCATGTAACACATCTGTGATTTGATTTATATTTTTTGGGGGGTTTGTGACACTTCGGACAGAGTTTGTTGATTTCTATTCATACACCCTGTGGTTTGGAGGTAAGCTCCATTGTTGTATGTCCTTCCTAGCTGAAGTTGATGTATTAATTTCTCCCACAAAGTAACAGAAACCCGTCCAGATGTGTATTGTAAAACACTCTTGAATTCTGTGTGTACAGAGTACAGATTCAATGTCTCCCATGCAGAGACATTTGCTGACGCGTGCATTTTAACAATTGTCCCCTGAATTTTGGGTACCTGAAAAACAAAATATATAATAAATGCTTGCATTAAAGTGAATTTCCAACCATTTTATAGAGGCCCATTCCAAAAATTTTTAAAGATGTCTATAAACAAGCGACTTTGGGGCACCATTGAATCATGTAGAAAAGCTATTAAAGTCAGTGGTGCCTTAAATGGTTTGGATTAAAATATTCTTCAAAATCTATTCCTTTGTGTTTAACAGATTTTTTTTGGAAGAATGTGAGGATGAGTAAATAATGAACTTTAGTTTGACTGAAGTGTTCCTTCAGGATACAATGCAACATACAAATAAAGGTTCTGAAAGTGGGTTATACCAATACTGTTATTGTAGAACAATTCTTGGTTCCCCGAACATTTTCGGAAACAATAATTTAAATATGTACTTGTAGATTTTAAAAGTCTAAAGAGCAGGGGTTTATGATAAAAAAACAATGGAACTGTTCCATGGAACCACTGATGTCAATAAAGAACCTTTTATTTTTAAGGCGCGAGTCCAAAACATTTTTACCTTAATGTTACTGTAATGTTTTGTGTTTCTTAAGAAACTACACTAATGATTTTAGGGTGAACGGTTCATAGAAGCTTTTATTTTGGGGACCTACAACAAAACAAAACAAAAATGAGTTATGAGTGTTATTGTTATTTTAAACAACAGTACATTCCGAATTACAGATGGGGAAAATACTTGGTTTGTTGATGGTGTTGGTGATCTTAACTGCATTGCAGTCATTATCTCACATGAAATGTTTCTCAGCTGCAAATATGACACATTGATAATACTCATCTCAGTTTGTTTGCAGTGTAGCGTTGAAGAATTTGTTGTTCTTGGATTAAAGTAAATGGGGCTGATCGAATGAATGTAATTATATATCCTGCTGTGTGAAATGACTTCTGACTGAAAAATACTTGGGCAGTGACCTACAGCCAATGAGAGATTAAGATACAGGGCAGCAGGAAGTTTGGGGAGGAGTTGAATGAAACATAGTTTGCAGACCACAGCTGTCTGCGATTCTTTCTATTGTAAAGTCATGCAGAAGGTAACCTCCTGCCGCCGATCCAACGTGTAATGTGAACACAGCAGCAACTGAATGCTAGATAGTCGTGCAGTGTGAAAACAATGGTGATCGTCGACTTTGAGAATTGTGCAGTGTGAACTCGGCATTAGAAAGTTAATGGCACCTCTTTTGTTTTGAGGCGTGTGTGAATGCAAATCTAAAATCATGGTTAGGTGAGTCTGTCACCTTTTGTCTTTATTGCCTCTTGCTGCTTCTGTCCCATTACTTTAACTGATCGTCATTGTTCATGCTAATCAGTACTTGGGTTAAGTGTGAATGTAATGCCTGTAGGTGTGACTTTCCCTGATCTCTGTGATAATGAGTGTTATAGTTATGCTGATTAGATTAGAGTCTGGGCAAATTCATGTAACTGCTTACATCCTTTGCATACTTAATCTTCTGATGACAGCCTCCTGAAATCTGTATAAAACTACAGTGATTCACTGATTTAGTCAGTCTTGATGACTGCAGCACCACACAGTACATCTCGATCAAGAATCTGCTGAAGATTCACTCAGTCTCCTGATCTTCACTTCCGAGTTTCCTACCGGTGTAACTGGACATTGTAGGTATTTTGTCTCAAAACTATAACTTCGCTAATACTGTACTTTTTTTTTAAGTACCCTGTGAAGGATATACTTCTACAGTTTAAGTGTTTCCTATAAACTGCTCTTATATTTAGAAACTGAACATCATTCACTCATAACAATGACAGATGAGTAGTAAAACCTCAGTATGCCGTTATATTTTTTGCTGGTTGATGAATCTGAACATGTACAGCTTGAACTGTATTTCTTTCTTATGGAAAAAAAATGCTTATATAAAGATACCTAACTTAATTCTTAACTGGAAATATCACAAATGCTCTGTAGTGAATTGAGAGAACTTCACACTTGCTTATAAGACTGAAGATCTGTGTTATTGATCACTTTAGGAATCTGTGATTCATCTTTTACAGATCCACGTGACACTAATATAAAGATGCCGTTCATTAAAGAGGAGAGTGAAGATATGAAGACTGAAGAAAGATTTAGCATCAAACCTGAAGATACTGAGGAACGAACAAAGATGGTGTTTATTAAAGAGGAGAGTGAAGACATGAAGATTGAAGAAACATTCAGAGTCAAACATGAAGATACTGAGGAACAAACAGGTTGGTTTTCATTCTCAAAGATGAACTCACTCATCATTTGATTCTTAATAAAATGTCCAACCCTACAGAAAGGAATGATATTTTTGAAAAATCTCATATGATTAAAGTGGTTTTACTTGACATGGAGTGGGGTCGACTCATGTGGACAGACACGTTGAGATCACATGACTCATTACAATTTAGCATTAAGACATGCAACTAAGATTATACAATTGATCTTTTTTTACCATGATTGCTTCAAATAATTGGAAGAGGTTTTGAGATTACATTTAACATGTTGGTTTTGATGCTTGTTTTTTGAACCATTAAAATGGGGTTAATTTGGATTTGTTCTTTTTGCATTAGACCTGATGACATCGAAAGAGGAGAATCAAAAACTCAATGAGAAAGAAGATAATGTTCAACATAAGAAATATGATTTCATGACTGGAGAAAAATCATTTAGTTCCTCACATACTGAAAAGACTTCACAAAAAAGCGCTCAGAAGACAGCAAATAAAAGTTATTTCACCTGCCAACAGTGTGGAAAAAGTTTCAATAGAAAGGGATACCTTGAAGTCCACATGAGAGTTCACACTGGAGAAAAGCCGTACACCTGTCAACAGTGTGGAAAGGGTTTCATTCGAAAAGGAAACTTAAATTACCATATGAGAGTTCACATTGGAAACAGACCCTTTGTCTGCCAACAGTGTGGAAAGAGATTTACTGAAAAAGGAAACCTTAATATTCACATGAGAATTCACACTGGAGAAAACCCTTTCACCTGCCAACATTGTGGAAAGAGTTTCATTCAAAAAGCAAGCCTTAAAAAACACATCAGGATTCATACTGGAGAGAAGCCTTACACCTGCTCTCAGTGTGAAAGAAGTTTTGCACACAAACAGCATCTGGATGAACACATGAGAATTCATTCAGGAGAAAAGCCTTACACCTGCAATCTGTGTGGAAACGGCTTCATCCGAAAAGCAAACCTTAAAAACCACATGAAAATTCACAGTGTAGAGAAACCTTTCATATGTTCTCAGTGTCCAAGGAGTTTTAAACATAAACATAACCTTAATGTCCACATAAGAATTCATACAAGAAATAAACCTTTCATCTGCCAACAATGTGGAAAGAGTTTCACTGGAAAAAGAAACCTTGAAAAACACATTCACAAGATTCACACTGGAGAGAAGACGTTTACATGTGATCAGAGTTTCGAACTTAAAGTAGCTCTTTAACATGAAGAATCACACTGGTGTGACTAGAGTGTTCAGTGTGTCGTGTTTAACTGCTAAATTCAAATATGCTTTTGTGCTTTGGCTGGTGCTGAGTCAGAGATGGACATGCTCAGTGCTCGTGTAACAGGTCTTCGCCCAGATCTTGACATATAATGAACTTGTTCCAGTAGGGTCATTTAGATGAGCTGAGAGAGTGAATGGCTGTGGTGAGTGAGTGCTCCATGAGAAACATATATTGTATTAATTGCATAAGCATTTCATGGATTAATATTGACATGTTAAGAAGGATACTGTATGATTTGTGTTCGTGCCACTGTTACATGTGTGGTAAAATCAAGTTTGATGTTCACCTTCATTATAGAACATGTACATGTAATTGTCGAAACTGTTGAATGTGTTGTTGACAGAATAAATGTCTACACGAATGTAAGACTGTCAGTTGCAGTTTCTACACAGCACAAAGCAGATGCAATCCTCTTACACTTGTCATGTGTGCTTGAATAAAAACAAAGGAAAGTGTAAAAATGTGCCTTAAAATGTTAAGTTAAATTAACAAATTCAGAAACTGCAAGTTGTGACAACTTTGCAATTTTGCTGCAGTGTATGTATATATATATATATATATATATATATATATATATATATATATATATATATATATATATATATATATATAACTTTGATTCATATTTTCTTAAAATGAACATATTTTAAAGACAAAATATTTATTGAACAAAAAAAAAAATTTCATATTTTACAATTTTCTTTTTTTACAAATAAAAAAATAAATAAATAAAAATAAAGAAATCACAATTGTTGTTCCCGGTCTAATATTGGTCTAACTAATATTGATATCAATCTTTTTTCAGTTTGTTTTCTTTTAATTAATTTTTTTAATGTATTTTTGAAACTGATTGAAAGTAGATATGAATCAGCTTTTTCAAACTCATCAGCTTGCGAATGTGATAACATGTCGTGACCATGAGATCATTTTTGTCGTGACCATAAGATTGTTTTGTCGAGGTAACAACATCCTTTTCTCATGGCCACAAATTCTTATGATGAGGGAACGACATCTGGTTCCTGTGGCATAGAACCTCAGTAATAACTTACAATATTTGTTAAATTTCCCAAATTTGTTTATCTGCTTTTTGCCCAAGTCACCTGATGATGAACTGTTGATTGTTGAGGTTTAGAGGACTTTATTCATGAACTGATAAGCCATGGAGCAGCATGATATCTAATTTTTTTTTTTTAAGGGAACACAACATTGAGGAGGAAAACTTAGCCAAATATAATAATATATACAATAATATATTGTGAATTAATGTTTGTGTATCAATAGGAATTAAAAATAGGAAGCCTAATATCAGTTTACACACGGGCTTATCGTCGTGTTATTTGCAGTGAGTGACTTACTATCTAATGTTAACAAGCCATGCCACAATATTAAACATTTAGGTAACCTTATAATCGCTCAAAGAAAAATACATCGGATATCATCATTTTTTGTTATGTCTAATTAATTAATGATCCAGTATCATCTGTATATTACAGAGAAAAAAAGCACTTCATCCGATGTTTAAAGTGAATAAAATAGCCTTGACAGCCTACTTACACATCACTACTGAAGTAGTCTGTTCTCCTCCTTGCGTGTAAGAACGACCACACTAGGGGTCGAAACAAAAACTTGTGCTTATCTTTCTTCTTTTAGTTCTTATCAGTTCCCACTTGCTGTGGTGAAGCAGTTATGAAATATTGTTATTTTTGGCACTTCACAATAATTACACCTGCAAATTACAGCCAAGCGCAACAGTTATCATACAGTGTTCGGCAGTGGTCTAAAAGGAATTAAACAGTGAATTTTAATAGATTCTTGTAAACTCAGAAATGTGGATTCGGACAGCAATTAAATTACCACTCAACCTTGGTGTTTGTCAAAAAACAGCATAGATGAAGTTGAAAATGCTGACTCACCATCTCCACAGTACAGAAATGCACATTTATTACAGATAAACCATATTTGAGGTTGTGGGATTACAAATGTAAGAATTTGCTTAATATCTGCAGATCCTACATCCTGATGTAACATCATATAAAAAACTAAAGTGATCTAGATTGTATTGGGAGATCATGTAAACATAATAGCATCTGTTTATTGATTAGATTCAATAGTTTTGAGTGTGGAGGTTCTGCTGGTTTGCTGTTTTTTTTTTTTTTACACGTCTTTAGTTCTCATGGCCAGGTGCAGCTTATACCATTTGGGTACTGTTATCTTTGGGGAGTAAGTTTGCTGAAACTCACTGTCAGGGTTGAATTCTTGTATTGTCTTTAGAAATAGTCACTTCTGAGGCTGTGTAAGGTACACACTCTTAAGGACTGCCCACTGAATGCCTATAAAATACCATGAATCACTGCCCTAGTTAGAGTTTTGATGACTGCAGCACCACACTGCACATTCTCAATAAAGAACTCTGCTGAAGAGATCTAAGAGTCTCCTGGTCTTCACTTCTGAGTTTCCAACAGGTTGATTAATGATGAAGGATTTCCTGCCTGAAATACTGTAATTACCTCAAGGACCGATCTGTCCTTCATGGACACAGACCATTTTTTGTGCAATTAACCAACTAATACAATTACAATACTTAACCTCTTCTCGTTGAGTAATGTTCAGCTGACTATTAGTGGGGCAGCACTAGTCAGGTCAGTTTATTTTGCATATGTCAACATTACATTAAAGTGAGATGAACCACATTTAGACAACTTTTCAGGATTAGTTAAACTTGGCAGCTGTAAAAGTGTAAGGAATATTTTCAAGAGTTCCACATGTACATATTTCACATGCAAAGATGTTACTCAATCTCATCAATAGGCATTTACATTGAAGAATTAACACTAGAACTACCAAGACAGTCAATTTGACTGTTTTTTAAATTTTGCAATGTAATAACTTTGTAGAAATAACACCCACATAACTATAATTCCTTGGCTTTTCTTAAATGTGTGTAGATTTCATACTAACATTGTTATTTTATTAAAATTATAAAAATAAATAAATAAACTAAGCATTAAATGAAGCTGAAATCCTTTCAAAAAACAAAAGAGAGAAAGATGCAAGAGCACAGACAAGAGTACAAAAACACCTGGCAAAGGCAAATGAATTGAGAAAATGTACAGAACAAAATAATTCAGCTTTAAGAATGAAAACCAACCTTTGTTCTTCAGTATCTTCATGTTTGACTCTGAATGCTTTATGTCTTCAATCCTCATGTCTTCAATCTCCTCTTTAATAAACTCCATCTTTATAAATGGTGTGTAATGTGGATCTCAGCTGCTTCACGAGAAGTGCTTCTGTTTGAAAGAAAAATAAACCAAAACTAAATCTCTGGTTGTGTCTCAATCAGCTCCCAGTCAATGTGATAGTTAATGCCCTTGAATCACCTGATTAGCTAAAAACACTCAAAACTTTAACCATAAATAATAATAACAATAGTAGTAGTAGTAGTAGTAGTATTGGTAATAAACAAATTAATAAAGCAATACAAATACACAAAGACTTTGTTTTGATTAATATTAGGTATTTAATGATTAGTGTATCACATTAAATAGATTAAACTTTCAAAAAATGCTATTGTTTGTAAAACTTGACATTAAACATCTTTGTTCTCGTTGCATTTACACTGTTTTGAGCAGCAGGTGTCGCCAGTGTGCAGCGATTTGAGCGCTTCGAAACACTGAATCATTTCGTGAAGCATTTGACTCAGTTGACTCGGAGTTCCGTTTCTCCATCAGTACGTGCCAGTGAATGAGTTTGTGTGTATTATGAATTGATTCAAAATATAGGGAGCGAAACAGGACGCACCCTTTATGTTACTAATGTGTGAACGGAGTTTGTTTACACAAAATAACATTCATTAATGTTAGATAAAGTATTTAAATGCTACATTCAATAATAATGTATTAACTTTACATCACTTGTAAAAACTATAAAGCGCACTTGTTGTGTTGTACTGATTTAAACACTTTAGATAATTAAAAACAAACTTTTCTTAAGCTTTTAAATACAGGAGACACAGGAGCGCAGCGCAGCCTTATAAAACATATGCCAGAGGTATTCAGAATTTTATTCTTGGAGAAATGCACATTAAAATACGCTGTATGTAACATGCTGTCTAATTGAGTGCTACATGAGTCTGTAGCACATCTAATATGTGGGACTATGTCTAAAAGGCAGAACAGGTATTGAATTTTACAGCTGACTAAATAAAACACATAAACAGTTCGACAAACAAACAAATGGATTTTCATACTTTTATATTCTATTTATGCAACATATTTTTCAACATTCATTAATGAATTGATACAATCATCTATTTCCATGTCCCAGCAGGCACACAATGTCATAAGATGTTGATATTTGGTTAAATTTTGGTTATGACGCTGGGCAACCAAAACCTAATGTCAGTTCAAAGTCATGCAAAGTCATCTTCACGAGATCTCACAATAAATGTTGAGAACATTATTTTGTTAATGAATTGAATCAACAGTACGTTTTTTTTATTGAAGGTTTTTATTGAAATGCCTTGATTATTTTGTGAGACATGTTAGTATAAAATTTTGAGCAATTAAGAGTAACTTAAGAGAAACGGATCTATTCAAAACTCCAAAGCTGTGTCCGAAATCGCTCACTCGTTCACTCATTCACTAATCTCTATATAGTGAATGGCCGTTGAGTGGACTATATCAGAAGGAGTGAACGAAATGAAGTGAATGAATTCGGACGGTGACGTATAACATTACACTTCGCATGAGACTTAGCCGTTGCAAAAAACATCTTTGTCACATTTGTACTTTTATATTACATGTACCTTATTTTAGAAAACAATATTAATAGCAATAACACTTTAAATGACTTTATACTGTAATTATACATACCACCGCGTCAGCTTTATGGTTTCATCGGTCTTTGTCAGTCACGTGCGTTTATTATGTGTGACGTCACTGAGGCGCCATTTTGAAGGTATCGTTGCATTGAGCAAAGATAAAGACCGTTTAAATGATCACACTGGAGAAACAGAAGCAAATCAAGTAGATATGGGACCGAGATAATCTCAGCAGAAAATTCTGCAACTACAGAACACCTCAGCTTTGATACCTTACAAATGGCGGCGATACCCAAAATGCAATTCAATTCTCGTGAGTGTGACGTCACCTGACAAAGACCGATTAATGGTATTAATTTGTTTTGTAATGCTTATATGTTCATAATCATTGAATACTATTAAAATACTCTAAACAAAAATAAACACACATTAACACATGTTCATAATTTTATGTATTTATTTTTTGTAGTATCTTGAAACTCTCATGAGCAGCGTAATATGCCAATGGTCGTAGAGCCCCCTCAGGCGACCGTTAATTTTACATCAGAATGAATACTCTACCAACTAACATTTTTAAATATCCACCAAATTATCATTTTTTGTAAATTAATAAAGATGCCAGCTCATTAAATTAGTAAAATATTAAACTGAGTTAATGTCTATATAATATATTTTTATACAAATAATGCATGAAATAAACATAAAGCAGAAACAATAAAGACATAAACGGCATCTCTCATTCAAACTTGTTCGCCCCCTCTCTCTCTTCCAGCTCGTTGGTTCTCCGCATTGGATTGTGGAATATAGTGCTTTAGCGAGTGTACATCGGTTGTACACCGGTTGTACACTCGAAATCAGAATGCACTGTGGGTAAAAAGTAGTGAACGAATGTAGGGAATTAAGTCGTTCACTCAGAATTCGGATAGCACTACAAAATGGCTGACACCCGATATAGTGAACTATATAGTGGATAGGGAGTGGTTTCAGAGTCAACTGAATCAATTGCTTCACAAATGATTCACTGTTTTGAATCATTCGAATCAGCGCACACTGACGACATCTGCTGCTCAAACACTGTAAATGCAACGAGAACAACAGTGTAATGAACTTTTACAAACAATAGCAATTTTCTATTTCTAAGTGTAATCTATTGAATGCGATATAATCATTAAATATCTAATATTAATTAAAACTAAGTGGTAATTGTCTGTAACTTTTGTTCTTTTATTTTCTGAGTTAATGTTATTTATTGTTAAATTTTTATTGTTTTGACCAACCATTAAAGGCAATTACAGGTTGGTTTTCAAGCTTAAAGTTGGACTATTTTGTCCTGTACATTTTCTTAATTCATTTGCCTTTGGCAGGTGTTTTCGTACACTTTTTTTCCCTCCTGCTGCGTTCTCTCCACAAAGAACAAAGCATGAATCACGTGATATCTGCCTTAGATTTCTTACTGTAAGTGGTTGATCCACTACAAGATATGACAACTGTCTGTCTTGAAAAAGCATGCCTCGCACATCCTGAAAAGTGCTTGTGGTACTTGCTGCAAATAAATTTTGAAACCTCCTCAGTAATAAACCATATTAAATCCAGCTATATATATAATCAATAGACTATATATATATATATATATATAATATATATATATATATATATATATATATATTGTGACGAGTCGGCTGTCTCCCCCCTAATTATCAGCTTCACCCCGTCGGTAATCGCCGCCCTTCACCAGGCTCCCGACAGGAGTGGGCGTGTGGGAGGAGGAGGGGCGCGGAAACATCCAGGTCTGGTGGCGTGTGATGAGGCACACCTGATGTGAATGAAGCCTCATCACCGCCGCTGTTAAAATGCCGAGCGCGCCTCTCCTTAGGAGACCAGTCTCTTCCCCGTGCATGCACGCTGGTGTCCTCGTGGGTCCAGGAAGGGTGCGTTGAGGGAACGGACGCCGCCGAATGGACGTGAGACGGCTGCGGGCCAGGATGCCGGGCCGTTCCAGAAGTGCCGTAGTGGAAAGTCCGTGGAAGGTGGATGATGCCGCTCAGAAGAAGCCGCCCCCCTGTGCATCACGGACTTCAGCGTGTGCTGCCGCCGGACTCCGCCCCTTACCTGGACCCTTCCCTTCTGAACACTGCCTCTCCTTCACGGAACCCCTTCACGCCGAGGACACCAGACCCCCCTGTTTATTTTGGACACTTTTATTTCCCCCTTCTGGACACTTTTTGTTGATATTGTTTAATAAAAGCCTCTCCGAGGCATGACGTCACGCCCACTGTGTCTGTCGCTTTGCTCCTACCCGTGACTCTATATATATATATATATATATATAATATATATATATATATATATATATAATTTGCAATTGTTGTTGCTAATTAAATGCACATCTGCAACATCTGTGGTACGGTAGATAATGATACTGAGTGAATGTTCCTGACATATAGTACACGTCCATCAAATACTTTTACTTCAAACTTGCTAAATTCCAGCCTCAGCCCAATCAGAAGTACCAGTACTTGCATAGAAACCTATACAAAGTAGCCAGAAAGAAATGCTCATTTTAAAGAAATGTGTCAGATGGATTTAGAGGCTTTTGCATCTGAAATCTTCATATATATACATATTATTACATTATTAGTACGTCTTTTTTTTTTTTTTTTACCTGGGTAGCATTGTGGTCCCATATCAGAATGACAATAAACCTCACTTGAACTTAAACTATGAGGCTATCAGACTAAATATGTTTGGTATACTGACTTGGAAAGCAAAACCACTGTGTAGTTTTACCATGATGTGCTTTGACCAAAGACAATTTTGGGTAACACTTTAGAATACAGTTCTGTCTTTAGTGAATAACTACACAGGAACAAAGGACTAATGCACTATTAACATTCTTGTAACTACTACTGACTAACCAGAAATTCTGATTAACAAATCATTAAGTGCTCAGTTGAAAGTGGTAGTTCACTAGTAGCTAATCAGTAATTATTTTTTCATATCTCCTAAATAACTACTAAGAACTACTATATACATTATTAATTAATGTGAATGATGCAAAACGTATAATTAATTCGAAAGTAAAGATCATGGTAACCCACTAGTAATGACTCAGGTAATACCAAATACTTCAGAAGGAAATACAAATTTTTTGGATCCATATTCTAAAGTGCAAGATCATGATAACGCTCTAGTAATGACTGAAATCATTGTAAGTTATTGAGGTATATGTAAGGTTTTGGATAGTAGTCACTCAAGTGTATACTACATAGTAGTTATAAAACAGTAGTTACTAGAATGTTAATAGTGCATAGTCCTTTGTTCCTGTGTAGTTATTCATTAATGATGGAACAGTATTCTAAAGTGTTACCCAATTTTGCAGCATCTCCATGATCTACTGATCAGGCATTTTCTCAGTATGGTGTAGTGAGTATTGCATTGCTTGTAGTATCAACAAGACACAGTGTAATATGCAACCTGGGGGGTGTTACATAAAACAAGATAAACAAATAAGCCAGGCTTTTTTCAGTTAGTCTGACTTATTTTGAGCCAAATCAAGTGACAATAATTCAGACTAACTGAAATAAGCCTGGCTTATTTGGTGGACTTGTTTTATGAAACACCCCCCTGGTTTCCTGAACAAGACTTGGACAGCCCAACACTTGCTTTCTCTACAGATGCAGTACATACATAAAAGGGCAAAGAGCACAAGCTGTTTCTTATTTGTCTTTGGTGTAAGTTTACAGTGGTATGATAAGGTTTCCTTTTGTTGAATCATTAATCACTCACCTTTATAGCCAGTGCCTAGTGATCTAAAACATGCAGTGAGTTTGTCTACTGCTGTCATGTAATTTGAATACTGACATAAAAATAAATAGCAAAAATGTAGCTGAATTAGTGGGAGTGAAAATAATTTACACAAAAACTGTAAAAATGAATACATTAAATATAATAAACTGTAATGCACATACAAATCAGTTATATATTATATATTGAGCACTGTGATTTATTCAGTTTGTAGTTCATGTTTATTTTTGTTTGAGTATCGCTGAAATCTCTCTACTTATTTTCCAGTCTCTGTTGTACAGTAGTTTATGTTAGTTTGTACTATGACCTGAATCTGTCTGAGTACAGAAATAAAATAAATCTTTGACCTTTGTGAAATCACTGACTCTTGCTGCTCTCATGAAGAGGAACAATGACTTGACATGCAGGAAACTTAACAGGTAATCTGAAAAAGACCATTTTATGTAACGTTGTTATATTAAAACAAGAATATAAGAAACAACACTAAATAAAAAGTTTAATTTAATCAGTGTATTTAATAACTGAATAAACTGTAGTAACATCACTTCGTTTCAAAGTTTGCTTAACACGATTGTCTTCAAACCACGTAAGTGTCAACTGTGTTAAGTGTTAGAAAGTATAAATATTATCTTCATATTATAAATGCTAGAAGTACTGCTGTAAAGAGATTTTTGCCATTAGCATGATACAAAATAAAGAACAGCAGAATTAATGTCAAACTGTCTTTATGCATTTTAAAATACATATTTCACTCATGATCTAGAAAGGAAAAGAAAACTGTGTTACTGACAGAAAATCCCTGTAATGCCCTACATAAATGAACGGATATCAGGAGTCAGAGAAGGTCATCTGAAGACTAAAGAAAAAGAAAAAAAAAAAAGAATATCATCATGTTCAGCAGAAACCGCAAAGGTAAGATAAATGCACAACAAGACATTAGAGATTATAAAGCTGATAGCAGATATTAACAGTTCAGACTATTAGCCTCATGTATAAAACTTTACACAGATTTTATCCTAAAAGTGTTTATGCATATAAGGCAGATTTCATATATGCACAAATTTTCAGATATATAAAACCATGCATACAGTATTTGCAAATCAACTCCAAATAAAAGAAGACATTAAATCTCTCGAGATTTAATCATCCTCTCAGCAGAGGATGATTAAACAGCTCCACAAACAGCATTACCAGCTTCACTTATTACTAACCAGATAGACTTTCCCACTCTTTTTCGGTGATCATTTTCCAGGACTTTTCCAGGACATTTTTATCTTAATTATGGCGGGAATAAAAGACATGACAATGCCCTGAAGTAACATATTCCTCTCTCTCGAGAAGTCTTTAAAAACATACAGTTTATGGCCATTAACTATAAAATAAGCTCTTTAATATGAGCTCTTAATTATACATTACAACAAATTATTACAATTTCAGTCCCATAGCAAAACAAACAAAATATATTGGAAGTATTAAATTATTTTATTTACCTATTTGAAAATGAAAATACGATAAATCAGTTCATTATTTATGCTAACAATAATATCAAAGAAACTATTTTAAAATATTGGCATGCGTCCTTCAAATATTTTCAGTTGAGTGTTGCTTTAAAAGGGTCAAGTGAAAATCAATGGATTCTGACCAACTTAAACACCTCTGATTGGCCATTGCATATCACAGTTCATAGAAAGTGATATAAATATTCACAGGAGTGTTTGAAAGCAGCTTCTGGTATTGTTACGTTTATAAAAGCTAATTCACACGTTTAATCCAGACCTGTACATCATCTCAAATTTCATATTGTTGACTGTTGACAAATATCAAAATTGGAATTATATCGTATCAACCAAAATTAAGAAATACAGTAGTCAACATTTGAAGTTGATCAAAAAAGTTAATCAGAATTGTCCTAAGACAAGCATGGGTATTTCTTTGGTTTTAGGACAAGCTGATCCACTTCAAATGTTGACTACTGTATAGCGTGATATACATTTTGGCCATATTGTCCAGCCCTATGATCCATAGAAAGATTCTACATACATGATTAGTTTGTGATTTAAATTATTTTTGTGAAACCACGTTACATGAAAAAAATCTACAGTAAACAAAAACAGCACAATAGTTAATTGAGAGCGCAAATTCACGCTCTGACAGCAGGTGGTGCTTATGGAACAGGGGCGATACAGCGTTTCCCTGGTTACCACTGTAAACAAAGCAGCGCTAGCCTAGAAATACTACTTTAATATGGATAACACAGTAGCAAGATGAAAAAAAATACCATCTAAGCTTTTGTGAGTTCCCCTCAGAGATACATTCATATACTTTAAACAGCCCCCCAGTTAAATTTTATTTAAATAAACATTTTGCGCATCTTGAACAGTGAGCTTGCTCTACAAGTATTTTCTCCTCTTTGCGTTCATCTTCAGCATATCTGACCATTGTTAATGTCCCGTTACAGACTTCATAATATTTCCACACAAATTACATTTTGGAAAATGCTTACGATACAGTTTGTGTGTAAGTCCGGAACAGAGATCGGCGGAAATAAAACAAAAGAGCTGACTGCTAACTGCGCATTTGAAGCTGTTGGAAACTTAGAAGCGAAGACCAGGAGACTCTTGGTTTTACTTCAGCAGAGTTCTTTATTGAGAACGTGCTGTGTGGTGCTGCAGTCATCAAAAGTCTAACTAAGGCAGTGATACATTGTAGTTTATATACATTTAGGGGGCAGGCCTTAGAGATATTGACACGGTACTCAGAGGTAACATCCTTTGATCGGATCAAGAACAGAGGATGCATGACGTTACCCTTCCCCCAACTGTAACACCTCAGCAGACCTATCCAAATAATCATAATGACATCACCAAATGGTTTGAGCACCATAGTTGTGGGAACTAAGACTCTATCAGCATCACAAGGATAAGTCACGAGAACTAAACTTTGCAAACAGATGCCATTTTGTTTACATTAATTGCCCAATACAATGTAGATCACCTTAGATTTTTTTTATATGATGTTATGTCAGGATGTGGGATCTGCAGATATTAAACAGATCCTTAAATTTGTAATCCCACAAAGCAGAAACGGGTCAGTTACAATTTATGGCAGTTTGAACATTTTCTACTATTAGCATTTTTTGTTTCGGCTTGGCTAAAGGACAACACAATTCCTATTTTTTTATAATAATTTTCCAGGACAACTAAAGATTATCCAGTACATTTCCATTTTCTCTCATTTTCCATGTGTTTTCCAGGACTGGAGAATTAGTCATCAATTTTCCAGGTTTTCCAGATTTTCCAGGACACGTGCAAACTCTGCTTTTTATCTGACTCTTTTTGCAATTAAAAAAGATATACAAACATACACGTGGTGAATATACAAAAAAGGAAAAAAATAATAATCACTCTGCAGAACCTTAAACAAGTTCAGGCAGTTTAGACACTGTTTGCACTCTTTTTGCAAAACTCTAAACACATTCTCACTCACTAAGACACAGTTTGCTCTGTGATTAACTTGTGATGCAAAACCCTAAACACAAGAAAGCAAAAGTTAAGTGCAACTGCAATATGGCAGTCATCATTTACACACAATAATTCAAAATTCTTCACACTTTTTACTAAATATTTAAGTGTACAGATGGTACAGGTGCATCCGTCAATCTGAGAGGTACAGAAGAGTGTGAATATGAGGTAGAGGAAGATGAAGATGAGGAAGAGCAATAGCAAGAACAGTCTTTTTAGACCCCCCCCCCCCCCCCAACTCAATAAAACTGTTGACAATTTTCCTAAGTGCAATTCTGAGTGTGCACAGGTGAGTGGGCTATACAAACCACCTGTAGTAACACACTTATGTACATTACACACTTTCTATAAACACTCGCTGGATTATAATATGTTTATTTGTGCATTTCACTATGAATCATTTTGCACTATGCGCTGCTTCCCTCAAAATCTCTCTTCTAAACAATTTAATGCACAAATTATCTCTTTTGCACCATCTCATTTACAAATATCTCTTTTGTAAAACATCATGTAAAGTACTTATGTAAAGTTTTTTTAGTCTCAGTTTGTGTATGTGTAGTCAACTATTTATTGTAGTTATAGTATTTATAGTATATGTATAGTCAGATGGTTAACTGTTGTATAGGTCTATAATTGCTTTTCTTAGACTTGTACTGTTATATGTTTACATTATGTTTAACTAGTATGTAGCACCGTGGTCCTGCGAGACACGACATCTCGTTCCACTCTATGTCCACACATGTAGCAGAATGACAATAAAGCTTGACTTGACTTGATTTGACTGTGGCAGATTCTCTTTAGGGATGTAGCCCCTAAATCTATCTGACTTATTTCTTTAAAATTAGCATTTCTTTCTGGCTACTATGGAAGGCTGGAATTTAGGGAGTTTTAAGTAAAAATGTTTATATTTTTATACATAGTATATGTCCATCACATTTGGCTATACACACACACACACACACACACACACACACACACACACACACATATATATACACAGGTTTAATTAATTTTGAGTACAGGTGAAATGGTTTTAAAGCGATTGTTTGATTTGGCCAGAAGAGTCAGGGGTTCTGTAAATTTAGTTTGAACCAAGGTTATTATAGTTTTGTCTTTTTAAATGCGTTTTATTTTAATATCGTTTTGAAATTCTCAATAAAATTTAGTTCCGTTTTTATTAGTTTAATTAATAATTTTGTTAGTTTTAGTTTAGTTTTTATTTTGTGAGCACATTTCTATTTCGTTTTTATATAGTCAGTTTCAGTTTTATAAAAAAGATCACTTCCAGAGCGCAGACCAACGACTTAATTTAACCTTATGACGCAAAATTAAAGCATGCTGAGCTTGATTAGGTGGTAAAAGTATACAAGCACTCAAGCATTTTTTACTCCATCAATCTACACAAGTTGCACATAATTAAAAGCAGTAAATGTGTGTTATAATTCGAAAATAAATGTAATTAGTTTATATTGGATGTTTTATCTTATTTAACAATAATCATGATACTGTAACTAATCATGATATCTTGCTTACTTTCCCGCAATCAAACGCGCATAACTGGAACTAATTAAATTCAATAATAATGGCAGGGCCTTTCGATTCGCGGCGTTGTGCACTATTGGATTCGTGCTGCAGTTGAAATGAATGACAGCTTCTTAGGGAGCGCTCTTTGCTCGCTTTCTGTAGCCTATATAATTTTATTTTATACGTTTTAGAACGTATACACTGCAGAGATCACATTTAGGCAATAAGGCATATTTAAATGTTCTTTTCATTTATGAAGAATTATAAGCGTGTTTGTAATGGCACTCCATTAAGTTTGCTAATGTACCATCCGTTTTTAAGCAACCAGCCTGACGCGACGAACTCATCCAACCCAGCAAACACAGAACGTTCCCCTAACGTTCCCCTATGGTTCCCGTTTGGTTATTTTTTTGGGAACCAAATGAGAACGTTCCCTGCAGGTTATTTTTTTTAGATTGGTTTTACAACCAATTTTTTGGTTTAATTTTATAACCTAAAAAGAACCTTCCCAGAACGTTCCCTGCAAGGTTATTTTTAGTTGTCATATCCATGTAAACTAATAAAAACTTAGCAGATCTTTCTGATTATTCTAATGCTGAAATGTATACTTTTTCATCATAAACAAACTATTTTTTCATGTCTGAAATAAGCGTTTAATAAAGTGTAGACATCAAAGTGGTCAAATCGCATTATAATGATAATATACTTCAAATTTTATAGCAAAAAATAAGCCAAGGTTAAGTGTAGTCAGAAAATCATATCATTAACACTGTTTGTTTGTACACGGTTTGTTTGTATATTTCTTTTCTGCGCGCCTCTGATCTGCACGCGCTTCTCCAGCACGCGCTTAATCCTGCCTTCCACAGAAAGCAGCGCACTCGCGTAATTTAAAAATTAACGGTCATTTCGTTTTACTGACTGACTAACATTCGTTGATTGATCTCTTTAATGAATAATTACTTATAATTAATATATATACACGAGAGTAAATATTGTGATTTCAGGGAAATTTGACACGTCTAATTGAAGAGAACATGATGTTAACGGGGAAGTTTTTGTGTACCGACCAAAAGAGAGAAGCACATCATCGTTAATTCAGTGGTAAGAAACGAATGTAATATTATTCTAAGTAAAGTCAAATACATGCTATTCGTTTTCAGTGTATGTAAAAATAAAATTCACATTTTTAAAATCCAATATTTTGTTGAAGTCAATGTTATTTGGTGCTTTAATAAACAAAATCTGGGTTGTGGTACTTCTAATCTTATATATTAACGAATAAGACAAATCTAGCATATTAAAGGATAATTTAATCTCATTTAATGCTCCTTATGATGGTTAAATGTGCTCTAAATATCTGTAAGGATAAAACAATAGTTTAAAACAAGACATGGTTTGTAGTAGTGATTATTGAGGTCCACATCCGTCCGTCTTCCATGCTGCTTACAACGGGACGCGGGAGTGCTGACATATGGCAGCGGTATCGGAGTGAAGAGGTTAGGAGAACGTTCTGGGAACCTTCAGAGAACTTTCAGGGAACCTTCTAGGAACATAAATAGAACGTTCCCTATTGGTTAGCCAGGAAAGTTTTCTTAACGTAAATAGAACATTCCCTGTAGGTTAGGGGAACGTTCTGGGAACCTGCAGGGAACGTTCCCCTAGCACGAGCACTTAAACACCTGAACTATGACTTTTATATCTTGATCTTTCTTTGGCTTTTGCAACTGTGTGTTTGTAAAATATATTTGTTATGCCAGTAACTAACTAACTAACTAATTAAATATATAAATAAATCAAATCCAAGGTAAAATATGATCAGCTGACAATCATAATGTAATGACTTGATTAACTGATATCATTTGGAGTTTAAATCTCTGAATATATGGATTGTGGTTATAAAAATTGTTATTGACTATTTTCCATAGTTCTACAGATTACCATATATTTAGTAACAGGAACCCACTAGATTTTTTTTTACTTCGAATTTGGCTTGAGATCAAGTTGAATGTTGTGCCACTTCAAAAATGAAAGTGCATGCAAATGTACAGAGTTGGTGTTTTACCATTTTTCACAGACAGAATTGCTTCTTTACAATACAGAATATCTTCATATGTTTAATAGAAAGATTTATAAAAATATAAGGCTGTTTAATTATTGTAGTTTTTGTGATTATTTTTCACTTTTATCTAGAAAAACCAGTGAAGCTTAAACTGTTCAAATCCGTCAAGGATGACACTCAAACATCTGCAGATGAAGATTTGATTTCAGAATGCAGGTAATTTGAGTAACACATTAAAGCTTTTATGTTATAGAAAAAAAAAACATTATTGTGTATGTTTTTTTGAAGTTTCATATTTATTAAAAGCAAACACCATTAAGGCTCCTTAAGAGCTTTTCATTTCTGAGGTCGTAAGTCAGAAAGAATTTGATTATCAAGTATGTTTACACACAAATGGAATTTCACTTGGCTATAATGCAGAAGAAAGTACAAACATAGTGCAAATATACATGATAGTGTAGACATACATATGAATTACATAGTGAAGATCTTATTATTGATTTTGCTGTGAATTATCTTTTTTTTTTTTTTCTAGCTCAGTTCACCATAAGAGATCAGAACCAGAGCCCAGCTGTGTGTCTATGAAGAGTGACAAATCTATGGGTCCACCATTACAATTTACAAGTGGAGATACACAACCTGGTCTCAGGTATAACATCTATATTAAAAAAATAATTAAAGTATGACATTTTATATTATCAGGTATTTTAAGATATGGGAAATTATTCATGTTGTTTACACCAAATTCTGACCCTACAATTCAAATGTCACAGCAGAAATTGCAGACTCATCAGACCAGGCAACCTTTTTCCAATCTTCTATTGCCCAGTTTTGGTTAGCTGGTGTGAACTGAAGTCTTAATTTCCTGTTCTTAACTGACAGCAGTGGCACATGCTGCTGTAGCCCATCTGATTCAAGGTTGAACATGTTGTGCGTTCAGAGGTGCTCTTCCTTGGATGAGGCTGCCTTTGTACTTCAGACTGAATTGCCTAGCAATGTTTATGATGGCTGGTGTTTATTTTGTTGTTGTTTCTGAAGTCCTGGAGCTGATGTCTTCGAAAACACAGAGGCAAATTTTCAAATAGAGGGTATCTTTATTAACAAACTGCATATTTGAAGTTAAAATAACTTATATACAGTCTGTGTATAAACGCAATGTAAGAGATGACTATAAAGTGTTTTTTTAATGATAAAAGACATATGCAAATATACATGATAGTGCAGACATACATAGGAATTACATAGTGAAGATCTTATGATTGATTTTGCTGTGAATTATCTTTTTTTTTTTCTTTTTTCTTTTTTTTTAGCTCAGCTCATCATAAGAGATCAGAACCAGAGCCCAGCTGTGTGTCTATGAAGAGTGACAAATCTATGGGTCCACCATTACAATTTACTAGTGGAGATCCACAATCTGGTCTCAGGTATAACATCTATATAAAAAAATAATTATAGTATGACATTTTATATTATGAGGTATTTTAAGTTTCAGGTTATTTCAAATTCTGACCCTACAATTCAAATGTCACAGCAGAAATTGCAGACTCATCAGACCAGGCAACCTTTTTCCAATCTTCTATTGCCCAGTTTTGTTTAGCTGGTGTGAACTGAAGTCTTAATTTCCTGTTCTTAGCTGACAGGAGTGGCACATGCTGCTGTAGCCCATCTGATTCAAGGTTGAACATGTTGTGCGTTCAGAGGTGCTCTTCCTTGGATGTAACGAGTGGTTATTTCAGTTGCTGTTGCCTTTCTATCAGCTCAGACCACTCTGGCAATTCTCATCTGACCTCTGGCATTTTTGCCCACAGATTAGATATTAGATATTTTGCCCACTGATTAGATATGTTAACTTGAAGTTGGAAAGGTATTAGCTAATTAAGTGGCCAGTGAGTATTTGTATATGTAAGCAATAAGGTACAAGAGACTGTGACTTACAAAACAGCACACCTTGAGTATCTTATTGCTTTAATAAAATGGTTACCACATCATACAAATGTGACCCTGGACCACAAAACCTTTTTCTGAAATTAAGATTTATACATTATTTGAAAGGTGAATAGATATGCTTTTTGTATTGATGTATGGTTTGTTAGCATATAACAATGTTTGTTTGAGGTACAACTATTTGAAAATCTGGAATCTAAGGGTGCAAAAAATAAATAAATAAATAAATAAATAAATAAATAAATAAATAAATAAATAAAATAACGAGAAAATTGCCTTTAAATTTGTCCAAATTAAATTCTTAGCAACGCATATTATTATTCAAAAATTAAATTTTGATATATTTAGAGTAGGAAATTTACAAAATATCTTAATGAAACATAATCTTTACATAATTTTCCAATGATTTTTGGCATAAAAGAAAAATTGATCATTTTGACCCATACAGTGTATATTTGGCGATTACTACAAATATACCCATGCTACTTAAGACTGGTTTTGTGGTCCAGGGTCACAGATATTAAAACCAGAAGTTGATGTATTGATATGTTAATATGTGTATACACAAGTTCTTTTTGTTTTTTTTTTAATCTGATTGGCTGAGAGCCTTTTCCAGGCGTGCAATATTCTAGTGATAATGGAACTCCAGCTGTTTCATCGTTTGTATCACTCCGCTTGTGGTATTGCTCACAGTCATGGCGAACGGCCAAATCCATTATAATTGTATTAATAATACTGTTTTTGTGTCACAGAATGTAGTTTTAAAAGTTTTCTTAGGTGAGAATGTACTTGTTATGACTTATATATGCTCCAGGGCATCAGCGGCTCATGAACCTACCGAGAGCAGCCTTACCTTGGCCAGATCTTCTGGAATTTGCCACTGGCTCTGATGTTGATAGTGGTTAAACATGAGATATAATTTATTTTGGGTAAATCTAACAGGCAGTCTTTGGTCTCATGAATCAATTATTTGTTCCAGAGCAAATAGCTTTGGCTGAGGCTGCCTTTGTACTTCAGACTGAATTGTCTAGCAACGTTTATGATGGCTATTATTTTCAAATAGAGGGTATCCTTATTAACAAACCGCATATTTGAAGTTAAAATAACGTATATACAGTCTGTGTATAAACGCAATGTAAGAGATGACTATAAAGTGTTTTTTTAATGATAAAAGACATAGTGCAAATATACATGATAGTGCAGACATATATAAGAATTACATAGTGAAGATCTTATGATTGATTTTGCTGTGAATTATCTTTTTTTTCTTTCTTTTTCTTTTTTTTTAGCTCAGTTCATCATAAGAGATCAGAACCAGAGCCCAGCTGTGTGTCTATGAAGAGTGACAAATCTATGGGTCCACCATTACAATTTACGAGTGGAGATACACAACCTGGTCTCAGGTATATAAAAAAAATAATTATAGTATGATATTTTATATTATCAGGTATTTTAAGACATGGGAAATTATTCATGTTGTTTACACCAAATTCTGACCCTACAATTCAAATGTCACAGCAGAAATTGCAGACTCATCAGACCAGGCAACCTTTTTCCAATCTTCTATTGCCCAGTTTTGGTTAGCTGGTGTGAACTGAAGTCTTAATTTCCTGTTCTTAACTGACAGGAGTGGCACATGCTGCTGTAGTCCATCTGATTCAAGGTTGAACATGTTGTGCGTTCAGAGGTGCTCTTCCTTGGATGAGGCTGCCTTTGTACTTCTGACTGAATTGCCTAGCAACGTTTATGATGGCTGGTGTTTATTTTGTTGTTGTTGTTTCTGAAGTCCTGGAGCTGATGTCTCTGAAAACACAGAGGCAAATTTTTAAATAGAGGGTATCTTATTAACAAACCGCATATTTGAAGTTAAAATAACTTATATACAGTCTGTGTATAAACGCAATGTAAGCGATGACTATAAAGTGTTTTTTTAATGATAAAAGACATATGCAAATATACATGATAGTGCAGACATACATAGGAATTACATAGTGAAGATCTTATGATTGATTTTGCTGTGAATTTTCTTCTTTTTTTTTTTTTTTTTTTTAGCTCAGTTCATCATAAGAGATCAGAACCAGAGCCCAGCTGTGTGTCTATGAAGAGTGACAAATCTATGGGTCCACCATTACAATTTACGAGTGGAGATACACAACCTGGTCTCAGGTATAACATCTATATAAAAAAATAATTATAGTATGACATTTTATGTTATCAGGTATTTTAAGACATGGGAAATTATTCATGTTGTTTACACCAAATTCTGACCCTACAATTCAAATGTCACAGCAGAAATTGCAGACTCATCAGACCAGGCAACCTTTTTCCAATCTTCTATTGCCCAGTTTTGGTTAGCTGGTGTGAACTGAAGTCTTAATTTCCTGTTCTTAACTGACAGCAGTGGCACATGCTGCTGTAGCCCATCTGATTCAAGGTTGAACATGTTGTGCATTCAGAGGTGCTCTTCCTTGGATGTAACGAGTGGTTATTTCAGTTGCTGTTGCCTTTCTATCAGCTCAGACCACTCTGGCAATTCTCATCTGACCTCTGGCATTTTCGCCCGCAGATTTGATATTAGATATTTTGCCCACTGATTAGATATGTTAACTAGTAGTTGGAAAGGTATTAGCTAATTAAGTGGCCAGTGAGTATTTGTATATGTAAGCAATAAGGTACAAGAGACTGTGACTTACAAAACAGCACAGCTTGAGTATCTTATTGCTTTAATAAAATGGTTACCACATCATACAAATGTGACCCTGGACCACAAAACCTTTTTTCCGAAATTAAGATTTATACATTATTTGAAAGGTGAATAGATATGCTTTTTGTATTGATGTATGGTTTGTTAGCATATAACAATATTTGTTTGAGATACAACTATTTGAAAATCTGGAATCTAAGGGTGCAAAAAAAAATAAAAAAAATAAATAAATAAAATAACGAGAAAATTGCCTTTAAATTTGTCCAAATTAAATTCTTATCAGTGCATATTATTATTCAAAAATTAAATTTTGATATACACTACCGTTCAAAAGTTTGGGGTCAGTACATTTTTATTGTTTCTTTTTTTTTTTTTTTTTTAAGAAATTAATACTTTTATTCACCAAGGATGTATTAAGTTAATAATTAAAAGTTTATTAAAAGTTAATAATAAATAATTTACATTGTTATAAAATTTTGAATAAACACTGTACTTTTTAAACTTGTTATTCATGAAAGAATCCTGAAAAAAAAAATTACAGGTTCCAAAGAATATTTGGCAGCACAACTGTTGATATTATCCAACATTGATCATTCTAATAATAAATCCGCATATTAGAATGATTTCTGAAGGATCACGTAACACTTAAGACTGGAGTAACAGCTGATAAAAATTCAGCTTTTCATCACAGGAATAAATTCTATTTTAAAGTATGTTAAAATAAAAAACATTATTTTATATTGTAAAAACATTTTGCAATATTACTGTTTTTTTTTTCTATATTTTTAATCAAATAAATGCAGCCTTGATGAGCATAAGAGACTACTTTAAAGACTATTACAAGTCTTACTGACCCCAAACTTTTGAATGGTAGTGTATTTAGAGTAGGAAATTTACGAAATATTTTCATGAAACATAATCTTTACATAATTTTCCAAAGATTTTTGGCATAAAAGAAAAATTGATCATTTTGACCCATACAGTGTATATTTGGCTGTTACTACAAATATACCCATGCTATTTAAGACTGGTTTTGTGGTCCAGGGTCACAGATATTAAAACCAAAAGTTGATGTATTGATATGTTAATATGTGTATACACAAGTTCTTTTTTTTTTTTTTTTTTTTTTTAAATCTGATTGGCTGAGAGCCTTTTCCAGGCGTGCAATATTCTATTGATAATAGAACTCCAGCTGTTTCACCGTTTGTATCACTCCGCTTGTGGTATTGCTCACAGTCATGGCGAACAGCCAAATCCATTATAATTGTATTAATAACACTGTTTTCGTGTCACAGAATGTAGTTTTAAGAGTTTTCTTAGGTGAGAATGTACTTGTTATGACTTAAAATATATGCTTCAGGGCATCAGCGGCTCATGAACCTACCGAGAGCAGCCTCACCTTGGCCAGATCTTCTGGAATTTGCCACTGGCTCTGATGTTGATAGTGGTTAAACATGAGATATAATTTATTTTGGGTAAATCTAACAGGCAGTCTTTGGTTTCATGAACCAATTATTTGTTCCAGAGCAAGTAGCTTTGGATGAGGCTGCCTTTGTACTTCAGACTGAATTGCCTAGCAACGTTTATGATGGCTATTATTTTCAAATAGAGGAATAGATCTTTATTAACAAACCGCATATTTGAAGTTAAAATAACTTATATACAGTCTGTGTATAAACGCAATGTAAGAGATGACTATAAAGTGTTTTTTTAATGATAAAAGACAGTGCAAATATACATGATAGTGCAGACATACATAGGAATTACATAGTGAAGATCTTATGATTGATTTTGCTGTGAATTATCTTTTTTTTTTCTTTTTAGCTCAGTTCATCATAAGAGATCAGAACCAGAGCCCAGCTGTGTGTCTATGAAGAGTGACAAATCTATGGGTCCACCATTACAATTTACGAGTGGAGATCCACAATCTGGTCTCAGGTATAACATCTATATAAAAAAATAATTATGGTATGACATTTTATATTATCAGGTATTTTAAGACATGGGAAATTATTCGTGTTGTTTACACCAAATTCTGACCCTACAATTCAAATGTCACAGCAGAAATTGCAGACTTATCAGACCAGGCAACCTTTTTCCAATCTTCTATTGCCCAGTTTTGTTTAGCTGGTGTGAACTGAAGTCTTAATTTCCTGTTCTTAGCTGACAAGAGTGGCACATGCTGCTGTAGCCCATCTGATTCAGAGGTGCTCTTCCTTGGATGTAACGAGTGGTTATTTCAGTTGCTGTTGCCTTTCTATCAGCTCAGACCACTCTGGCAATTCTCATCTGACCTCTGGCATTTTCGCCCACAGATTAGATATTAGATATTTTGCCCACTGATTGGATAAGTTAACAAGTAGTTGGAAAGGTATTAGCTAATTAAGTGGCCAGTGAGTATTTGTAAATGTAAGCAATAAGGTACAAGAGACTGTGACTTACAAAACAGCACACCTTGAGTATCTTATTGCTTTAATAAAATGGTTACCACATCATACAAATGTGACCCTGGACCACAAAACCTTTTTCTGAAATTAAGATTTATACATTATTTTAAAGGTGAATAGATATGCTTTTTGTATTGATGTATGGTTTGTTAGCATATAACAATATTTGTTTGAGATACAACTATTTGAAAATCTGTAATCTAAGGGTGCAAAAAATAAATAAATAAATAAATAAATAAAATAACGAGAAAATTGCCTTTAAATTTGTCCAAATTAAATTCTTAGCAATGCATATTATTATTCAAAAATTAAATTTTGATATATCTAGAGTAGGAAATTTACAAAATATCTTCATGAAACATAATCTTTACATAATTTTCCAATGATTTTTGGCATAAAAGAAAAATTGATCATTTTGACCCATACAGTGTATATTTGGCTGTTACTACAAATATACCCATGCTACTTAAGACTGGTTTTGTGGTCCAGGGTCACAGATATTAAAACCAAAAGTTGATGTATTGATATGTTAATATGTGTATACACAAGTTCTTTTTGTTTTTTGTTTTTTTAAATCTGATTGGCTGAGAGCCTTTTCCAGGCGTGCAATATTCTAGTGATAATGGAACTCCAGCTGTTTCACCGTTTGTATCACTCCGCTTGTGGTATTGCTCACAGTCATGGCAAACAGCCAAATCCATTATAATTGTATTAATAACACTGTTTTCGTGTCACAGAATGTAGTTTTAAGAGTTTTCTTAGGTGAGAATGTACTTGTTATGACTTAAAATATATGCTTCAGGGCATCAGCGGCTCATGAACCTACCGAGAGCAGCCTCACCTTGGCCAGATCTTCTGGAATTTGCCACTGGCTCTGATGTTGATAGTGGTTAAACATGAGATATAATTTATTTTGGGTAAATCTAACAGGCAGTCTTTGGTCTCATGAACCAATTATTTGTTCCAGAGCAAATAGCTTTGGATGAGGCTGCCTTTGTACTTCAGACTGAATTGCCTAGCAACGTTTATGATGGCTATTATTTTCAAATAGAGGGATAGATCTTTATTAACAAACCACATATTTGAAGTTAAAATAACTTATATACAGTCTGTGTATAAACGCAATGTAAGAGATGACTATAAAGTGTTTTTTTTAATGATAAAAGACAGTGCAAATATACATGATAGTGCAGACATACATAGGAATTACATAGTGAAGATCTTATGATTGATTTTGTTGTGAATTATCTTTTTTTTTTCCTTTTTTCTTTTTTAGCTTAGTTCATCATAAGAGATCAGAACCAGAGCCCAGCTGTGTGTCTATGAAGAGTGACAAATCTATGGGTCCACCATTACAATTTACGAGTGGAGATCCACAACCTGGTCTCAGGTATAACATCTATATAAAAAAATAATTATAGTATGACATTTTATATCATTAAATCTTCTTTTAATGATAAAAGACTAGTTAATTTGTTGAATATTTCTCTGTTTTAGTCCAGTTCAGTGGAAGAGATCAGAGCAAGAGCCCAGCTGTGTCTCTATGAAGAGTGATGCGTCTATGATTCGGTCATTACAGTTCAATAGTGGAGATACACGGCCTGGTCTCAGGTACAACATTTTTGTACAAGAGTTGATTTGAAGACATAATACAGAATACATAAGACATATGCTTATTAACTTTTTTTTAATTTTACAGTCACAAAGTCCTCAGCACATTTAGATCAAATCTGAAGAAGAAGTTTGAGTGTCTGTATGAGGGAACAGGAACGCAGGGAAACCCAACACTGCTGAATGAGATCTACACAGAGCTCTACATCACAGAGAGTGAGAGTGGAGAGATCAATAAAGAGCATGAAGTGAGACAGATTGAGACACAATCCAGGAGAGCAGCAACAGAGGACACACCGATCAAATGCAATGACATCTTTAGAACTTTGCCTGGACAAGACAAACCCATTAGAACTGTGCTGACAAAGGGAGTCGCTGGCATTGGAAAAACAGTCTCTGTGCAGAAGTTCATCCTGGATTGGGCTGAAGGGAAAGAGAATCAGGACGTCCAGCTCATATTTCCACTTCCTTTCAGAGAAATCAACTTGATGAAGAACAAAAAACTCAGTCTTTTAGATCTTCTTAATATCTTTTTCCCAGAAACAAAAGAAATGAAAATATCCTGTGATGAATATAAAATGTTGTTCATCTTTGATGGTCTGGATGAGTGTCGTCTGTCTCTGGACATTAAGAGCAAACTGAAACTGTGTAAAATATCTGAATCAGCCTCAGTGGATGTGCTGGTGATGAACCTCATTGTGGGGAATTTGCTTCCCTCTGCTCTCATCTGGATCACCTCCAGACCAGCAGCAGCTGATCTCATTCCCTCTGAGTGTATTCATCGAGTGACAGAGGTACGAGGCTTCAGTGAGCCACAAAAAGAGGAATACTTCAGGAAGAGAATCACTGATCAGAGTCTGGCAAACAGGATCATCTCACACCTGAAGTCATCAAGGAGCCTCTACATCATGTGTCATATCCCAGTGTTCTGCTGGATCTCAGCCACTGTTCTAGAGAAGATGTTGAGTCAAGCAGAGAGTGGAGAGATTCCCAAGACTCTCACTCAAATGTACACACACTTCCTGATCATTCAGACCAACATCAAACATGAGAAGGACTATGAGAAGAAAGTGACAGATGAAGACATGATCCTCAAACTGGGGAAACTGGCTTTTCTGCAACTTGTGAAAGGCAACCTGATCTTCTATGATGAAGACCTGAGAGAGTGTGGCATTGATGTGACAGAAGCATCAGTGTACTCAGGATTGTGCACTCAGATCTTTAGAGAGGAGTTGGGCTTTTATCAGGGGAAAGTCTTCTGCTTTGTTCATCTGAGCCTTCAGGAACATCTAGCAGCTCTGTATGTGCACCTCTCCTATACATTCAACAATATCAATGTGTTTGACCAAACCAAACAAAGCCTGTTGCCTAAGCTTTTTAACCAGAAGAAATGTAATTCATTATCTGAGCTGCATCAGAGAGCTGTGGATGAGGCTTTACAGAGTAAGAATGGACATCTGGATCTTTTCCTGCGTTTCTTTCTGGGTCTATCAGTGGAGTACAATCAGACTCTCATACGAAAACTACTGACACAGACAGGAAGCTGCTCCTATAAAAAAGAGGAAACACTTCAATACATCACACAGAAGATCAGGGAGAATCGCTCTCCAGAGAAATCCATCAATCTGTTCCACTGTCTGAATGAACTGGGTGATGATTCACTGATGCAGGAGATCCAAGATTATCTGAAATCTGGAGAAATAAGAGAAACCAAACTCTCCTCTTCACAGTGGTCAGCTCTGGTTTATGTGTTGCTGACATCAGAGCAGAAGATGGATGTTTTTGATCTAAAACAGTTTATTGGAAAACAACATACAAAAGATGAAGTTCTTCAGTATTTGTTACCTGTGGTTAAAGAATCCAGATCAGTTCGGTAAGTAACACTGAAAACAATCACTCCACTTTAAAAACTTGACCACATATATGTGACCACATAAACATTAATGTGCAAACAATGTATTAATTATAAAACAATTAATTAAATAATTAATTAAAATAACATAAACAGTCAAAGCTAACACTTTAGTATAGGAACCAATTCTCACTATTAAATAGTTGCTTATTAGCATGTATATTAATAACATACTGGCTGTTTATTAGTACTTTTAAAACACATATTCTGCATTACCATATTCTACATCCCTAATCCTACCCAATACCTAAATTTAACAAATACAAAGCTAACTATTAAAAAGCAGCAAATTAGGAGTTTAATGAGGCAAAAGTCAAACTTAATGGTTTTTTAACCCTTAAACAGGCAACGTGCACCACAGGATTCATGTTCTTTAGTTTCTTGTAGGAGGTGTGAGGAAGAATTTTTTATCCAATACTGTTATTATTATCATAGTTAAGGTTGTTTGGAGTATGGGGGTCACATGACTTGGTTCAAATTTCCTGTGGTTGTTTTGTCAGTTTGACATAAAGCCAACATGTACATCCATGGGGCTGGACATTTAGAAAATGTAGACAGTAGGCTAGATTAATCTTACATTTTTTTCAGCAAATGCAATACTACTGTTAATATTAATTGTAAACATTGTCTTGAGATGTTAAAAAAGAAAATTAAGTCATTTGTTGTTCATGGTGTTTATATTTTAAAATGTGATTATCCCCTGAGATACGCTGCCAGATTAGAGTATAAAAACAGGAATATCCTCAATATTGACAATAAATGGTGTCGCAAGGTAAACTGTTCCCCCTGTTCTAGTTATTTTATTATTGTGCAAGCTGGGGTGGTATGGGTTGGTGAGTGCATAAGGGGTGGGGTAGGGTGTTTTGAGGGGGTTTGGTGTTCCCCACTGGTGGTTATGGGGAATGGTGGGGGGCCTAAAATTCACAGAAAATACACAGTAATCATAAAAAATACAAGGAGAACCCCTTGATAAAAAAAATCTCTCCAAGGGTTGGGGAGGGGGGTGTTTGGAGATTATAAATAGCATCAAAGTGAGTCGATCCTCCTCAGTAGAAATTGAATTCCAGGCCAGGGACCCTTGGGAAGAGCCTTATAGGCCCCTCCTGGCCTCTGGGCCCCCTGTATACAGTCCCCTTTCTATTTATTTTGAGTTTAAAATTTGTGCAAATATTAATATTTGCAGTAAAACTGATATTATTACATTTAGTTGACTACATTTTGCATTTGATCAAATAAAATCAAAATCTACTGAATTATCCTCAGTTTCCTCTCTCAAAAACTCTACTGATGAGCCATTGGTTGTGGTACATGAAGATGTAAAGGCTCTGAGATCTTGGTTAGTAGTTCAGCTTGACAAAACCAGCTTGTAGATGTGTAATGCCACGCCAGCAGAGGGAGCCCTCTCCCATGGACTGACTGTTACCGCTCCCTCTGCTGCTTCTTTTGTTACTTCCTGTTTGGTGGCCATATAAGGAGGCCTAAACCAAACAGGCCCTCGTGAAGTATTGTTTTGCCTGTGCGGACTCTACCAAGCATTTTCCCTGTTTTCATTGCCTTGTTTTTGTTATTGCCACGGTTTTGTTTTTTGCCATAGTTTTGTCTTGCTTCATTGCCATAGTTTTGCCTAGTTTCATAGCAATGTTTATTTTGCTACTTTGGACTGCTCTCTTGGATTGTGACCTTCTGGATTAGCCTTTTGTCTTTCCTTTGTATTACTGTTTGTTTGGAGATCAACCCTGCCTGTCTTGACTACACTGTGTTTAATAAAGCTTGCATCTGGATCTAACACGCTGAGTTTGAGACAACATCTTTGTATCATTTAGCCAAGGTAGTCAATGTAGGTAGTCTCTCAAGTAGGCCTTTGCAGAACACATCCAAATCCACCACTCCAGATGATGAAGCTCTGAATTGCCAAGTAAGAAGTTAGTTCATTTTGTGGCACCTCACTGAATTGTGGAATGGCTTTGTAACACATTGTCATCCAAGAAACTTTATGGATGGTTGCCTATCTGCCATGTACTTGCTGTGTTTATCCCCTGCATTGCTTATGCCTGGCTAACTGTGGCAAGAGTCTTAATAGCAAATGGGAGTTCAAGATTTGCAAAGTACTGTGCTCATGCTTTTTACTGAAGGTCCTTATTGGCGGCGAAGCTGACATGCAGATGTTCTGGATAACTGAATATGTTTGTGGTCACTTAACGTGATGATCAACCATGATGATCATCTGGGCATTTAGCGATTGAGCCAGATTTGTCTCTTTAAGTGTCTCATGAACCACCAATGACAGTGAACATCTGCCACAGATCTGGGGATGAAAAATACACAGTGAGAGTCAAAATGAGGCCAAGCATACAGTGTTCACACCAATGTTACCTGTAATTAAAATTCTGCAAATTAAGGAAAAAAAGTATACAACTAGACTGTGATATTGTTTGATCTATGATATTTTGAATTGTGTTTGTGTTACTAAAGGAAGTCTATGACAGGTCAACAAGGAATAATTTTACTTATACTTAATCTTGTACAGAGATTTGTATTTGATTCAGGCCTACCTCAATTTCCAACTCTGCGAACTCCCTTGTAGGGTCCTGATGAAGTTCATGATGTGGGCTATGCGTTTTATGTGCAAGGATTTTGGGAATAATGACTGAAGTGCAGCAACAAAAGCTTTCTTCATGTAGGCAGCGTTATGAGTGTCGAACACAATAATGTCTTGATTACCAATGCTTTATTCTTGTAGACACTTCACAATAGCCAGGTTACAGTATCTTGCCAAAAATGCACCAGCATGCATAAGTAATCAAGCCCTAAAATCTTCTCTGTTAATTTAAATAAATACAAACTTGCTGCTATTGGATCCACTCTTCCTTCCCTGCATTGCTGTAACATGTTTAATGAAAAAATGAATTACTGAAACATTAATTTAAAATCTAAAGGAAGGCCATTTACTTGTTTTCATTATAGTACTTTGTTTTCTTCTTTAAACAGGTTATGCCGATGTAATCTCACTGCTCAGTCTTGTGGGATTTTATCATCGGTTTTACAATCCTCAAACTCTGTCCTGAGAGAGCTGGATCTGAGCAACAATGACCTGAAGCATTCTGGAGTGAAACTTCTTACTGATGGACTGAAAAGTCCAGACTGTCACCTGGAGATACTGAGGTAAATGGTTTTCAATCAAATAAATTAACAAAATATTTAGTGTTTATCAAAGTGTAAAGTTGAATTTATACGGACTGATCATAAATGCAGATGATGAGAATGCAAATTGATCATAAACACAGCTAAAAGCTTCCTAATCATAAACACAGATTCACAAAATGTATATCTACCACAGTTTTATCATAGGTAGAATGCAAAATGTTTCAATACAAGCATTTCAGTCAAATGTAATTTATGCAATATTTCACACCTTTAACCCATGGGAGAAAATCAACCGACCACAACAGTTTAACACTTTAACTGTCACTCTCATTTTGAACGTAGATGTGAAAATGCACATGTTAAATTTAAATTTAATTGTGAATTTTTGAACGAAAATATTTTGTAATATGATTTTAATGTACATTTTCAATGGAAATACAATGCTTGATTTGAAAATGGTTTTGAAAGGATGAATTTTGAGATTTTAAGTTTTCAACTGATATATAATTTCTCAATGATATCTACAGTGTGATAGGGAAAAAGGCAATGAAGAAAGTCTTTTTGTGACAAAGGTCAGAACTCCTTTTATGATGTAGATTTTTGAGGTGCACTCTTGACATATATTAATCTATTACTTTTCCTACATAATTTATAACAAAAAAAATTATGGTAAAAGTCTTAGAGTCTTAGACCTTTCCAACGATATTTAGTTTGTCATGATTCGATTAGGATTTATTTGTAATATGGCGAGGTAAATAGAGGTGTCCCTTATACATGGACAGTCACAGTTAGGAGGTTAAAATCAGCTTAGTTGAGTGGAAAAAATGTAGATTTGGCAACCCAACATCCAACATGAGCTGCACCCAAAGTGATTGAAATACTCTCCACAATGATAGCGACTCCCTGATGGACAAAAATGATCATCAATATTAAAATGTTTGCAGGACTGGGATTGAGAAAATAGTCCCATGTAAGGGTTTTATACAGAAACCCACACAATGAATAATGCCTGCAGAAAGCAAAAGCTGAATCCCGGACATTTTCAAAGTCCCTGGCCGGACAGATTTTTTTAGGTCCAAAAAGAGGACATGTCCAGGAAAAGAGGACTTATGGTCACCCTGTTTCAGGGTTTATGTTACACGTGTATACAAACAAGCAGCTCCTGAAGACAAAAAAATAAAAAACTGATGATGCACATTGCAAATGCACTCTTATACTCATGGTGCTCTTGTAATGACATCATAGGCTGTCTTCACCCAACAGACTTGTTGTGTTTACACACATGATTCAGACACCAGTAGCACTAATGATGTTTCTCATAGTGTCAATCCCAGATGCATTGTCTCGTTTCACTCCACAGGGAACCATGATTACAGTTGAAACCTTCCTTTAGTTACTTCAAATTAAACACTTAAATCATGGGAAAACACCTCATTATGATTGTTTTACTGTTTGTTCTTTATGTATGTAGCCCATATTGTAACTATCAGGAAAAACACGGATTCAGTTGCAGGTACAACTCAAATATTTATTTGTCTCAAAAACACAGCCGGGGGTGAAGGCTGAGAGCCGTAATCAAGGGCAGAGAGGGAAAAAGTGTGGAGAGAATGGAGCACAGAGTCCTAGCGTCAATGCCGATGCAACATCAGAATGGGGAGATAACAGAGTCCTAGCGTCAGTGCTGACGCAACGTCAGAGCAGGGTGCTCCCTGTTGATTGCAGCTGAAACATATGGCTCCGGTAACAACAGGGCAGGAACTGGGGAACAGGGATCTGGAGAAACGAAAGGCAGAGAGGGGAGCAAGAAGAAAAGTCAAATAGTAGAAATTAAACTGTACTTGGAGTCTGAGAAACCACTGCAAGACATAACAGGACACGAGCATAGCATGATCACACAACAATGGTCAGACACAAGACTGCAGACGAGAGGAGTTTAAATAGAGGAAGAAATAAGGCACTAACTGGTCACAGGTGTGACAGCAGCTAATGAGATTACGATGGGGAGGGGGAGCCACAACGAGCACATGGCAAACTGTCAAAACACACATGCTCCTGACAACAAACACATACAAGACAAAACCTGCCAATCAGACCGAAGTCATGACAGTAATATGTAGTTTCATTCAGAGTACTGGCAAATTGGATTTGGTAACGTAAATCTTTGATTGAATCTGAATTATGAATCACTGTGAATTAATGAATGATTCTCATCCACATTAAACCTTTTATACAACCTTGATCTGTAGGCAATATGTGCTCTGAGCAGCGGTAATTTAAAACCAGTTAAAACCCACATTTTACCCAGTTTATTATTCTAAATGGGATCATAAGTTAAGGAAACTGATTGGTGCATAAAATATTGGGTAAATTGTCCAGGTTTGGTGTTGTCAGGATGACGCTCTGTTTCTGTTCTGGGACTCTTATTTATCTTTTCATCCTGTTGTATCTGAGTTCTAGTTACCCATGTTTATTTCCTGTGACTTTTATCTTGTTGGGTCCTAACTATGTTTCATTTGTTTTCATAATTAGATTAGTTTGTCTCCTATGTCTAGTCTAGTTTTTCAATATCTTGTTCATTTATACTCCTTGGTTTCATGGTGCATGTTTGTCAGCTGTTTTGTTTATATTTTTTTCGTCATTAGACCCTTTTGGACATTTTTGTGTTGTTGTTGTTGTTGTTAATTTACATTAATACAAACTTGCTGAAATTAGATCCACTCTTCCCTCCCTGCATTGCTGTAACATGTTTAATGAAGAATTGAATTACTGAAACACACATTTAAAATCTAAAGGAAGGCCATTTACTTGTTTTCAATATAGTTGTTTTGTTCTTTAAACAGGTTATGTGGATGTAATCTCACTGCTCAGTCTTGTGGGAGTTTATCATCAGTTTTACAATCCTCAAACTCTGTCCTGAGAGAGCTGGATCTGAGTAACAATGACCTGAAGGACTCTGGAGTGAAATCTTTTACTGATGGACTGAAAAGTCCAAACTGTCAGCTGAAGATACTGAGGTAAATGGTAAATGCATCAAACATCTGTTTTATTTCAATCAAACATCATTTTATTTAATTGGCCATCCTAATCACCTAATCACTAGATGATGGTGATGATGATGATGATTATTATCATCATCATCATCATCATCTCATCACTAGAGCGAACAAAGAAAAGAAATGACCATGAATGCAGTTCCATGAGCAAATTCAGGGTTTATGTTACATGTGTACAAGCAGCTCCTAAAGACAAAAAATAAATGATGTACATTGCAGATGCACTCTTATACTTATGGTGCTCCAGTGATGACATCATAGGCTGTCTTCACCCAATATACTTGTTGTGTTTACACACGATTCAGACACCAGTAGCGCTAATGATGTTCCTCATAGTGTCAATCCCAGATAAATTGTCTCGTTTCACTCCACAGGGAACCATGATTACAGTTGAAACCTCACTTAGTAACTTCAAATTAAACACTTAAATCATGGGAGTACACCTCATTATGATTGTTTTACTGTTTGTTCTTTATGTATGTGTAGCCTAAATTGTAATATGTGGCTTCATTCAGAGTACTGGTAGTTTGGATTTGGTAATTTAAATCTTTGATTGAATCTGAATTATTAATCACTGTAAATTAATTAAATTAAATGCTCTGAGCAGTGGTAATTTAAAACCAGGGCTTTTGTTTAGTTGCACCCACAGTTTACCCAGTTGATTTTATGTAAATTGTATCATAAGTTAAAAAAAATGACTGGTACATAAAATACTGGGTATTAATGTTTGATTAATGTAATGTTTATGTTCAAAAACAGAAAAGCTGCAAAAAAAAAAAAAAAAGAGCTCATGATCCATTGTTTTTAATGTCTTTGTGGATTTGAAAATACAACATGTATCAAACATCTGCCCTTTTATTTGATTGGCCATCCTAATCACCAGTTGACTTGACATGTACTGTTAGACAGCTGTTTAAATGTTTTTGTCATCCAAACAAATAACTAATATGTGTGTAATGGAGTGCAGCAGAGCAGCATGAAAAATATTTAATATTAACCCCTTATAGCATTCCTATAAAATGTAACTAAATTTGAAGTGTACAACGGCGGTACAGTGGAATGCTAACATGTTAACATTAAATCAGGTTTCCACGCTTAATTTTATTTTGTGTAGCACTTGTACTCTTAATTTAAAGAAAAATTAGGAGTTTGGAGCAAAATTAAAAAATTCAGGCAAACTTTCTGATTAGGGATGGGGCGATATGGTTTTAAAAATGTATCACAATAATGTCTGGTATTTATTAACAATGACGATATCAATGACGATAATTCAGGGAAATTCTGTCTCTTTAGAGAAAAGTATTATCTGTCCTATTTTAACCCAAAATAGGGTGTTGTGAGCATTACTGAATACATTGTTTAATTCACTGCAATGTGTTTGAATTGTTTGTACTTTCTGTACTGGAAGCTCCTAACATTAAGACGAATTCCTTGTATGTAAAACACACTTGGCAATAAAGCTCTTTCTGATTCGGATGCCGGAGGGCACCCTTGCGCAGAAACTCCACATATGCTTTATAGTAGAAGTAATAATACTGACAACGCTTCAGGAATCTCTAATCCAGTTATCGCTGTAGATCAGGGGTGTCAAACTCCGGTCCTGGAGGGCCGCAGCCCTGCAGAGTTTAGATTCAACCTCAATTACACACACCTGATCCAACTAATCAAGTCCTTCAGGCTTAATTGAAATCTAGTGAAACCATTGGTTATTTAATAAAAATAATACAATTTATCGTCTTGTCTTGCTCTGCTCTTGCTCTCGTCTTGTCTGTTTTGTTTCATGACAGTTAGTGTACCATCATGACTGAAATGGGTATAGATGTGTGAAAGAGATTTGTCTGATTGTCACGTGGACTATTGCTGTGTTTTCAGATTGTCTGGCTGTATGGTGACAGAGAAAGGCTGTGGTTATGTGTCTTCAGCTCTGAGTTCAAACCCCTCACACCTGAGAGAGCTGGATCTGAGCTACAATCACCCAGGAGATTCAGGAATCAAACTACTCACTGAAAAACTAGAGGACTCAGACTGCTCATTGGTCAAACTCAAGTATGTCTAGCATGAAGATTTTACATTTTTCTATTCAGCTCTTTAGTGGCTATGTTCTATACACGTTTACATAGATACACACACACACACACATACATGCATATATATATATATATATATATACAGTTGCACAGTACTGTGCAGAAGTCTAAAGCTACTAGTATTTTCACCAGCTAAAAAAATGTTTTAATGTGTTATTTCTATCTTCTGCTGTAGTGTCAGTAGAAAATATCAGTTTACATTTCCAAACATTCACTTTGCTATTAACTGTATTAATCCACTGAGATTTTTGTATGCACAAGGAGTCTGACAACAGCCAGTGCTCCACACAGAGATCTGATCCCATCATCATCTGGAGTGACATGAAGAAACAAAAAAACTGAGACACAATCCAGGTGAACTGTGGCAACGTCTCCAAGATGCTTCAAGAGACCTACCTGCAAAACTAGCTGAAAAACTGTAAAAAAAAAAAAAAAATTGTGCCCTTTCTGTTTCTTCATGTCATTCCAGACAGACTGGATGATGATGGGATCAGATCTCTGTGTAGAGCACTGGCTGTTATCAGACTCCTTGTGCAAAGAAAAATCTCATCGGATTATTACACTTAATGAAGATAAAAGGCTGAAAAAAGATAGAAGTAACTGACATTAAACCATTTTAGCTGGTGAAAATACTAGTGGTCTTCTGTCTCTTTTTTTCTTGACAAGAAGTGTGTTTATTTAGACACAGAACATCTTTACAATGAGACTTTTCAGATGCACTCTCCAACTTCACCTCAGCACTAGGTGCTAGTCAAAGCACAAAAGTGGTACAGGTGATGAGAAGCTTCAGTAGAACAACAGTAAACTGCAGATGAGATGTTGTCAGGTCATATATCAGTAAAAATTAATTTTCCTGTTCTGTCAGCCATTGTTCTGTGCTGGTAGCATGTGTTCTTCAGTTGCACGCACAAATGCGGTGATGCACCTGTTTAATTTCATATCAAAGCACGAAATAAACTACGAGCATGCAGTGGTAGTTATATCATCAGTTAAGTCATGTTCAGCAGCGGCAGCTCTTAAAAATAGCAGAATAATCAAATAACCCAGCAAAAAAACAAAATAATCTAATAACCCAGCTGCTGTGATGTCTATCAGAGAACAACAAGGATTCATCTACATTTAATTATAGAATTTAGTTTTTGATATTTAAGTGATTATATAAGTGATTGATTAGTTTTCTGTATATTTCCTACTTGCTGAAGGGCCAAATATGACATTTTTTATAATGAGCTTAGGTGAAGATTGTTTTAAGTTCCTTTAAATTAGAAGTATTTTTTAAAGTCTAATAAATGTTAAAATTGATAGCTCTCAATTATGTAAAGAAATATTTGACTCTGGGCCGTTGAATTATTAGAAAAATAATGCAATTGGCCTGGAGTCAATTACTGAATTTATACTACAGTTACCACACCTCAAGACATAGATCAGGTGATTTATTTCAATGCTTTCATCCATTTTTTGTACTTAAAACACTACTGTGAGTAGGATTAACTTCTTACGCATCTCATTCAATGCCTCTGTTGCTGATTCAAAAACCTCATTTTAGGATAACAGAGGCTTGAGCTGGTGATAACAGACTTTTGAAAGTTATTAGAGAGAGAGAGATTAAGTGCTGTAAAGTCCTGTTGTCACCTCACTTGTAAACTATATCATGCAGCTTTTAAGTTGCTAAACTATAGTGATAAAGTGTGTGTTTCTGTGTGTGCATCTGTAAAGGAGAGAGAGTGCGAGAAACAGAGTGTGTGCTTTCAGTACATAATGCTGAATGGCTATAGTTAATGGATAATAAAAAGGAAAAAAACAATTTTCTAGAGACATCAGTAGTATTGGTATCACTGATACAGACCTTTTCTTAAAAATTCAATTCATTTCAATTCATTCATTGCAATTCATTTCAGAAAAAAAAGTGTGATTAGTTTTTTTTTTTTTTTTTTTTAATCAATTGACAGCACTATATATGTAGGCACTTCATACATTTTTTAAGTTCCTTGTCAAGGCTGCATTTATTTGATCAAACATAAAGATAAAACAGTAATATAATGAAATATAATTGCAATATAAAATAATGGTTTTCTATTTTAAAATACTTTAAAAATAAAATTTATTCCTGTGATGCAAAGTTGATTTGTTTTATCAGCCATGATAATATAAAGTCACATGATCATTCTGATTTATTTTTAAAATCATTCTGAATTATTTTAAATTGTAATATTTCACAACAATTTAACTACTTTTATCTATTTTTTACAACAGCATAGCAAGACCCTACGAACTAGGGCTGTGTTTGATACATATGACAATGTACTACTTGACGATAAGGGTATTGATGCAGCTGTTTCTGTATCAGTTCACAGCAGTGGACTGCACTTAACTTGAATGCAAAAAATAAATAAATAAATAAAATAAAATAAAACAGATAAACAGAAAAACAGTGAATAGAGTATATTATAGGCTACAACAAAGTTTAATCTGGCCACAGAGGAACACAACTGAGGTTGCCTGATATAAAGAGACGTAATCACTGAAACAGAGCTACACATTTGTAATATTGAAATATCTACTAAATGTATTACTTATTTTTGTCAACCTGGCAACCATGTGAATGTGCTCTCTCTCTACTGTAGATAAAAGCACTGCTTTTTGAAAACACCATAAATTCATAGTTTAGTGATCTACACGTCATAATCTATTCTCAGAAAAGTGTCATTGATCAAGTGTTTTCATTTATGAGAGAGAGTCTGTGTATGTATGAATTACTTCCATTTTGCTGTGTTTATCATTTATCAGTGCAGCTGTGGCTTTAATTGATTCCAATAACAATGATGTTACAAACTCCTTGCAGAGAAAGATAATGCAGTTTTTCAGCAGTTTTTTATTGGTAAACATATTTTATTGGTAAAATTTGCGGGTCAGCGCTGAAGTTTCTGTGTCTGAATGTGTGTGTGTGTGTGTGTGTGAACTACAGTGAAGACAGTGCATTAGTTTACAACACTTCTCATTTTTATTTTTTTTAAGGTAGAGATTGTGTTATTATTTGTGCAGTGATCACCTACCAGCAATGTAAAGATGATTTTATGAATATATGAGCTTAACTGTCTGCTCTGCCTGTAGTTATCAATGATCCTACAGTATGCAGTGTGTAATAAACAGCTGTCTAATAAACAGTGCAGTCCTGTATTAGATACACAGCCCTGTACCCTAGCAACCATATAGCAACACCCTAGCAACCACCCAGAACGTATTATCAACCACACAGCAAGTGACTTAGTAACCATATAGCAACAGCCTAGCAAGCACCTTAGTAACTGCATAGAAACGCTCTGGAAACCACCCAGAACATCCTAGACTCTACATAGTAACACCATAGCAACCACATTGTGTGCCTTAGCAACTGCATAGCAACCACCCAGAACATGCTATCAGCATCACTGCAACCACCCAAGTACCTTGGCAACTACATAGCAACTCCCTAGCAACCAACCTGAGTACTTTGGCAACTCCGTAGCAACAGTTTGTTGACTGTCTGAATGTGTGTTTTCTAGTGTGGATCATCGAGGAGAATCCAGGATTACAGCAGGACTGAAGAAATGTACGTCTACAAACAAACACACACACACACACACACACGTTGTGTTTCCATGTTTTATGGGGACATTCCATAGATGTAATGGTTTTTATACTGTACAAACCCTATTTTCTATTGCCCTAAACCTAAACCTAGCCCTCATAGGAGACTGTGCACACTTTTATTTTATCAGAAAACAAAAAAACAAACTCATTCTGCATGATTTATAAGCCTGTTTACTCATGGGGACCTAAAAAATGTCCCCACAAGGTCAAAATTTACTGGTATTACTATTTGGTCCCATAACATGATAAATACCAGGCACACATACACACACACAGCTGTAGTGATTGTTGTTGTGTTATAAATGTGTCTGTTCTTGTGTTCAGGGGTTTGTTTTCTCACACTGGATCCAAACACAGCAAACACTCAACTCTGTCTGTCTGAGGAGAACAAAAAGGTGACAAACAAATATGGGAATCAGTGGTATCCTGATCATCCAGACAGATTTGATGTGTGTCAGGTGTTGTGTAGAGAGAGTGTGTGTGGACGCCGTTACTGGGAGATTGAGTGGAGTGGACCTGATCATGGTGTGTTTATATCAGTGTCATATAAAAGCATCAGCAGGAAGGGACAGAGTAATGAGTGTTTGTTTGGAAATAATGATCAGTCCTGGAGTTTGAGCTGCTCTCGCTCCAGATACTCATTCAGACACAATAAGATAAAGACTGATCTTCCTGTGAATCCCATCAGTCATAGAACAGGACTGTATGTGGATGATAATAATATCTATAGAATAGGAGTGTATGTGGATGAGAGTGCAGGAACTCTGTCCTTCTACAGCATCTCCAGAAACACAATGAGTCTCATCCACACAGTCCAGACCACATTCACTCAGCCGCTCCATCCTGGGTTTTATGTTTATCCTGGATCATCAGTGAAACTGTGTTGATGAATCAGAATAGACTGACGAGAGATTCTACCCATAATGCTTTGATCTGATGATGAATCAGTAACAGTGAGATGTTGAGTTGAGTCTCTTCATGACATTAATACTGCAGCTCAACTTCTGTCACTCAAATAACAGAATAAATCCTCGTGTAGACAGTAACATCAGTGTGTGTCTATATTTGTTTTTATGGTCATGTCTTATCAATCATTTTTTATTACTATTAAAATATAAAAATGTCCCAATCATGATTTATTAATGTAGTTAATTTCTCTTTATTTTTTGTACAGAAATAATAAAACACAATGACAAATCAACTTGAGATCAGATTTTAAGTTATGTTTGTATCATGAATATCATTGGTTCCTCACAAGACTGAAATGAGTTGCTGACATAAAATATGAAATGAATCACAGCATTGTTATGATTCCTGTCTGGTCAGCCCGCCGCCGGAGGTCACTGTGCATCTCGTTAACATCTCACACTGTTCAATCACACCCCGGACTACGTTTCCCATCACCCATCGTGCTGATTGCACGAACACCTGTGGCCAATCAGGCGCGCTATATAAGCCCCGGACTTTCCCCCGTGACTCACCGAGTATTGTGGTGTTTTCTATTATTGTATCCCTAGTTCCCTAGTTCCACTTTCTCACCTGGCCATCTCGTTTCGTCCGTCTCGCCGCCTGCCTTTTGGACTACTCGCTTGTTTCACGGATTATCCCTTCACCTTTCCCCCCTGGATTACGTTCGCCGATCATCGACCCACGCCTGCTGCATGGACTATTCTTGTGTCTCGCTCCTACATACCTGTTTGTGTCACAAACACATATACTGACACGGAGGAGACGAGAGGTAAGTAGCAATCCAATCCAGAGTTTTATTGACAAGTTTAGCAGGTAAACAAACGGAGAGAAACAGTGTTAAGAGTTCTTAACTGAATGTCCTTGAACTGAAGAGATGATGCAAATTCCAGATAGTGAACTACGCCAAACACCAGAGAGCAACGGAGAGATCCATGTGGAGGTGAGCATAGAGTCAGGAATAGCATTAGCATGTGAACAGTAGACCAGACAATGGGAGAATGAGCGAGAGTCTCTTAAATAGGGCGTGGCTCAATGAGAATCAGGTGCAGGAAGCTAGAATTTGGGTGATGATGAACGAGTGGGCGGTGCAACCGGAGGTGTGGCAGATGGAGGTGGCTGTGGTGAATGCCTGACAGTTTGCCACTGTTTTCGACCCAGCTTGTTTGTTACCATGTTTTTATCTTGCCCTTCCAATAAAAGCTTGCATGTGGATCCGCTCGTTACTCATCTCCCTCTCCACGTTACAAGCATTTAGTTTTTATTATCATTTTTGTTATTATTATTATTAGTTATTATTATTATTATTATTAAATACTGAAATTTTATTTTACAGTGCAATATGCAATGGTAATTTAGGAATTTTTGTGTAATTGGTATATTTACAATAAAGTAAAAATAATTTATATAGTACTACTATAAATTGCAATAATAATAATAATAATGATAATAATAATTGGTGTTAATGTACATATTGCAATTACAAAATGATTTAACTTTTAATAATAAAATATTATAATAATAATAGTTGATATTGATGTACATATTGCAATTTCAACATAATTCATTATCTTTTAATAAAAATAAAATTAATAATAATAATAATAACAACAACAATAATAAATTAAAAACAACCATCATATTTAATATTTTTTATTATAGGATTTAATTTTTCCTTAATATAAGAAATTTTTTTTTATAATAATAATAAAAATATATTGTAATAAATATAATATTGCTGTACAATTATACCATAATTTATGTTATCTTTTATTAATAAAATAAGATGCATATTTTGGTTATTATTAATAAATACTAACTTATTATTAAATAAATATTCAATATTGCAATAAGAAGATCCTTTATTGATTTGTTTTAATTGTTTAAAATAAATGAAACTGATATTTTTGTTATTTTGATTATTTAAATTATAACGTCTTATATTTGTTATAATTTAAATTGTAATGATAGCCAAAATAATTATTTAATTATAACTTATGTTATTATTATAATAATCCTGTTGCACTGCAAAATAAAGTCAGTATTGTTATTATTATTATTAGTAGTAATATTCTTATTATATACTAACCTTTTCTTTACAGTACAATATAATTATTGCAATAATAACTTTTTATTGTTTAAATATTATTTAAAAATAAAATAAAACGTCTCAGGTCATGTATATAACCCTGGTTCCCTGAGAAGGGAACTTCGACCTGCTCCCTCTAGAGGTCGCTATGGGGAATGTCTCCTACGTGACCCGTGTCTGAAGCCTATATACAAAAAACTACATAGTACATAGCAGGGGAGACAGCCCTGTCTGGATAAAGTTCAAGAGACCACTACTTAAAAAACCCTAGAAAGGGGAGCAATCACTGAGCTATCAGCAGCTAGTCCCGCATAGTCAATTTGAAGAACCCGATAAACCCTCCTAAACGCAACCCAGACCACCAGAGTGGGCCATCTACTTACAACCCTAGCGGGGAGAAGGCACTAACTAGGCGAGGGCGGAAGGAAACCACTACTTAAAAGATCCTAGAAAGGAGAGCAGTCATTGAGCTACCACATAGATATCCTTGGATTCTGATGTGTGTAGGAAGGCTATGCTCAGGAGGTGTCCATAAACCCAAGTTTTGGCACAAAATTAACACCGCAACCACAATGTGCAGCATATATTCAGCTCCCGCGGGAGTTAAACACGCTCCGCCCACACGCTAGATTCCCCTGGGAACCAGGTGAGAACGGAGCTGCCGCCGCCGCGAATACGTTGTTAGTGCCGTGACAGGCGAACACGCTCATGCAAATTCGGATATTACAACTCGGGTAAACAGTTGAAGACTCACCTCCGTCCTTTGCGAATGCATCGCGATGAGCACATCCAGTTCCCTCGAGAGCTGGACGCGCTGCTCTCAATCATACACACACACAGCCCGCGAGCTCGTGAAAGCGAGTATGAGAGCATGCCTGTCTCTCGTAAGAAACAAGCATTGAATGCGACGATCGCGTTCAACACCCTGGAGGGCTGATATTCGCTTACTCCTCACCATACATACACAGCTCATGTAGTTCCGTATAGAAAAGTGCGGGTATCAGAGCGTGCATGTCTTCCGCAAGAGACAAACAAAGAGCGCAATAAACTCCCTCAAGAGCTGAAAACGCTTGCTCTTTACCACACATCGTCACAGATGAGCCGTCCTGGTGAGAGAAATGCACACAGACAAAAGGTCAGAATGAAGACGAAGAAGAGGAAGATGTGTTCGCCCTTTTGTACTATGTGGTCACTGCCGGCGGTGACATCATAGGCTGTCGTCGGCCAGTACTATGTAGTTTTTTGTGTATAGGCTTCAGACACGGGTCACGTAGGAGACGTTCCCCATAGCGACCTCTAGAGGACGCAGTGTCTTGTTCCCTCGAAAGGGAACTATATTTTGTTGTTATAATTATTAACTAAATATTATTTTTATTTTATTTTAATTATACCAATAAACAAATCAATAAAAAACTTACTATTGCAGTAATCATTCTGGACTTAAAAAAAAAACAGAATTTAACAACAACAATAATAATAATGTATTATTATTTAAATAATAATACAACATTTGGAATAATTAAAATGGTACAACTGCTGTAAAGTAAAGTCAGTATTTTAATTCTATTATTGTTGTTGTTGGTGTTATTATTATTATTATTATTAATAATAATGCATATTAAGGTTTTTTATATTATAATAGTAATATTGCATTTTTAACATCTTTATGCTATCATCTTATAATAATAAAATAAAAATTAGATTTTGGCTATTGTTATTAATACAGATTTGTTTTATTGAATAAATATTACAATAATATTGCAATAATAACAGTTTTGATAGATTTTTTTAAATTGTTATAATTTAAATAATAAAGTTATAATTAATGTATTATATTGTTGATATTTTTGTTATGGCTTGCAATTGTAACATATTTATGTATTTCTTATAATATTTGTTATAATTTAAATGACAATAATAGCTAAAAATATGATTTTTTTATTGTTAAATACTATTACAATAATCATATTGTACTGTGAAATAAAATGTCAGTATGTCATACTAATAATAAATATAAATATAATAATAATAATAATAATAACCAAAAAATAATTTTATTTTGTTTTATTATACCAATAAAGAAATGTTTTGATTGCAGTAATCCTATCATACTGTAAAATAAAAGTATTTAATAAAAACAAAATATTAATTATATTTTATTAAATTATAACAGTTACTATTACAATAATCCTGTTGCACTGTAAAATAATATCAGTATTATTATTATTATTATTATTATTATTCTCTACTGACCGTCTGTTTACAGTACAATGATTTGTTCTTAAGAAATTATATATCACCTGAAAATATCAAAATTTATCCTTTGAAAACCATTTTAAAATCAGACATTGCATTACCACGGAAATCAAAATCATATTACAAAATGTTTTCATTCATGAATTATAAAAATGCAACTCTGGATGCACTTTGGTGCATTTTCATGTCTATGTTCAAGATAAGGAGTGACAGTTAAAGGGTTTAGTGATAAAATTAAAACAAAATAAAAATAATATTTTATTAGAAATAATAAAACGTTTTCAACAGATTTATAAAACACTTCTCATTACAAATGTGGAAATATGGTTTATATAATAATAATAATAATGACAAAAATAATTATTTTATTTTATTATGACACTGTAAGATAAAAAAGTATTTAATAATAACCAACATATTAATTATATATATTTCATTATTTAAATGATAACAATTACTATTACAATAATCCTGTTGCACTGTAAAATAAAGTCAGTAGTTATTATTATTACTATTTACTGATCTTCTATTTAAAAAAATAAATTATTTAACTGATAAAATTAAAACAAAGTAAAATTAATATTTTGTTAATAATAAAAACACTTTTGTGTTTAACAGATTTATAAACGCTTTTCATTACAAATGTGTGAAGATGGTTGATGTGTGCTGTGTCTTAAATGCATGTTATAAACGACTCAAACTCTGTTCATTCATGAAATAAATTGATTTGAACTCTATTTGAAAACGCAGCATGTTTTCCTCTGTTTGATTTGTTAAGACTATTTGTATTTGACATTTGAACTTACTGTGAAAATCTTTTCAGATTTGCAAATGTGTAGATTTATTTCTGTCTCCACAAACACAAGAGTTTCATCTTGTCAAACTCTTCACTGCAGGAGCACAAATCCTGTTCTGTCAATCACAAATCAACAAACTCATTCACTCGCAGTTTTACTGCAGTCAATCTGATTCAAAACACATTCACACACCACAATCAAACAATGTTAAGTCATGGACACAATTTGCACCTCCATAAATCACTATATGAATTAATACAATGAGAGTCACACTCTTGTAGCTTATTTTCTCACAAATACATTATTTTTTCTTGGATATTTAGAACAAATTCCACAAATCAATAAAGGTCTTTCTTATTCTGAAATCACTCACCATAATTCTTATGAATATAATGTAAGATGAGCCTTGTGAGCATTTACTGTGGTCAGATAGTGATGTTTACAGAAATACCATAGTAAAGTAAAGGGATGTGAGAGTTTACACTACAGTAGTCAGATTATAGTAGTTAATTGATGCAGTAATTATTTCTCTCACAGTGAATCACACCTCAGCTGATCTCAGTGTGGGACAGTCCTGAAACTGGAGTCTTTGTCCCGTGTGCTGCAGTGAATCACAGAGCGACTTCATTCACATTTCATAAAGACTACAGTCATTTAAAACATTTTTTCATCTGTCGTCACTGCAAATATGTGTTCACATAATATAAAATCAATATTTACATAGTGTGAGATTATTAAGTGATCTCACTCCCATCATGTGTCCTGCAATGTCCCACTAAATCACGTCTGTTATGATTGTGTGATTTGATCTTACAGACACTCAACAATTGAAATGATGAGCTTTCTAAAGGTTTTTCATCTAATGTTTCAGATCATGTGACGGTTGTGTCTGACATTGAAATCTTAATAGTGAGATTTTGTGCAGTGATATCAGACTGATTCTTCATCTCCAAACATCAGAAATGACTGAAAGACTGTTTGCTGGAGTTATTTTATGTATTTATTTTATTTTACTGTCTAATTCTTACAGACTTTGTCAAAATGGACAATCGGGACAATGAAGTAAAAAAGCATAACTACAACACTGCTGTAATAACTTACAAATTGATGAAAATAAGATTTCATTTTGATTATGTGACAATTGATGCGTCCACATATGGAAAACACAAATGAAAATACAATTTACAATTTCTTTTGAAAACAGTCCAGAATATCCTCCCATCTACTCCTTATTCTTTTATATATTTCATGTCTGTATTTGTGTCTGTGAGACTGAGTGCACTGTGAGGAGAGTCGTGGTCTTCAAGGACTCTTCCGGTTCTCCTTTCTCAATCTGTTCCTCACATGATCCTCCTGCTCCATCATCTGCTCCAGCAGCACCTGATCATCTACATTCAGAGACAATACTGAGAAGTCCGGCACCGCTCTGAACTCACTGCGGTTATTCAAGTGTTTGGATCTTCTTCTGTCTGGAGAACAAACAAAGTGCCTGAAACAGACAACAGATTATGAGGATGGCTTACTTTACTGTTTCCTGATGACAATTCATTGATGCCAATGTCTGCCTGAATTTACATTAATTCAGTCAGACATTGATAGAGGCTTGATTCATATAAACAGATAAAATAGACAGATCCAATCATGGTTTCTGATTGATCCATAAAGTGCTGACCAGGTCTTTGCCTTTGACCTACTTCCTGCCCTCCTCATAGCTAAACAAATCTATCATTAAGATGCTTTTAACCTCAAACTGAGTCCAGTGAAAAGCACATGTTGTCTGTGGGTGGATGTGAGAGACATCAGAGGATGGATTTTTTTCACTGGAAGAAGCGTTATTATGAATAATGGACTCATATTTTGGAAGTGACTTTAAAACGTCTTGATGGACTTGTTTCTTACAAACACAGCTTTTGGCTTCTCAAGACATTAAGACCACAGGTAAACTGATTAAGCTATACAAAAAAAACCCTAAAGTAAATCACTGACACAAGTGCAGTAGTGACACAGCAACAAATCTGTCTTGATGTTGTAATCTCATATTTCTCATCATGGTCAAAAACTCAAGTCAATTTGAGAAGTCAAACCAAGTACAGTAGATGCCCAGATCACATGAATCAGAGAGTCAAAGAGTCAATCACAAATGCAGTCACCAATCTTAACACATTTGTCTCCCTTACTTTATACAATAATTTTGGTACCACCTACAACAAGCCCACCATAGAGGGTGGAAGCTGCGGTTCTGCTCCTTTTGTAACCTTCTCTTTCCATGTGAAGCTTTATCACTCCATGTCAAAGGATTAATTTCTGAGATTTACCAAATAACATTGGCTAGTGAATAATGAAGGGTTCTTATCATCCTTTACATCTTACCCAAATAATCCTCAGATGAAAATCCACATATTAGGTCCAAGACGAACAAGATGCATGTAATCATGAGGAAAGCATGACACCATGCCTATATCTACACTGACTAATGGTGACTTTGTGACATGATGGTCTTCATCATCAAGCGTCCTTTCAAAAGAGATTCAAAAAAGATACCAGATACTTCAAGTAAACTTTTCTTAAATGTGCTTCTCAATTTTAGGGTTGAAGTGTATGAGAACTCTCTCCTTATAACTATTTTTTCTGTATTGATACTAATACTATGTGTTTATTTATTTTATTATGATTTCATCATTATCATATCACACATGATAAACAGTAAGAATGATTTGTACAAAATGCACATTACAAACAAAATGTACTATTATTATTATTATTATTATTAGTAATTACCATGTCACAGCACATTTAGCATGGGCTGGCCTGGAAGAAAAGGGGGCAGACTGTATCTAAACAAGATGATGGAGACAAAGTGGAGCAGTGAGTGTCAGTAGCACCGTTAACATCACGTGATGAGAACAGGAGGGTGAAACCATAGCAAATAGCCGAGAGGGTGAGAGTGAGTGTATGTTAGACCAAACAATTTTTTTTTTTTTTTTTTTTTTTTTTTTTAGTGCTTTTTATTTACCATGTAAAGTATGTGCATTATTATTATTATTTTATAAACAAACTATTCTTTCCCAGATTGGTTCTGCATCAATCTACCGAGAGCCACTAAAGAAAATCTGCCTAAACACAGCATGTGTCAGAATATTATCATACTATATAAAACGTTCAAATAATAGAAAATGTATGTGTGTGTGTGTGTGTGTGGATATAAACCCCTATTTCACCAAGAAATCAACTTTGAACTCTTCTGGCATTTAAAATTGCATTTTCATAGACAGCAGTGTGATAGCAAGACTTTTATTTTGGTCTGGTGGTGTGACGTCATAAAGCTGCGCCGCTCTCCTGCATCTATTGTGATTTGGCTGAAGAAAGGTTTGTGTTTTTAAGCATTTAAAGCGTTTAAATAAATGCAACCCATTTTTCGTAGTTTAGAGGCAACGTAAAATGGCTTAATTATTAATGAATTAAACATTGTGATACTTTGTCTAACACTAATAAACATTTTTATGAGTAAACAGCACTCGCACATGAGTAACAGAAACGGTGCGTCTCATTTAGTCTCATATGTAGTGAATCAGTTTATCGTAAAGACGAGTTCGGTCACTGGGAAGTAGTGATGAGAGAAACGGAGCTCTATGAAACTCCGAGTTAATTGAATCAATTGCTTCGCAAAATGATTCAGTGATTCGAAGCGCAAATGCATCTAACTCAAACATGCAATGACAACTTTTACAAACCAACAGTAATGTTTTTGTGAAAACGTAATCTATTAAATATAATAAGTATTAAATGAACATAAAATAATAATAATAATAACAATAGAAATATTTATAATTTATAACTTCAGAAAAATAAAGTAAAGGACAATTGTGATTCTTCACAGGAAAACGGGACAGAATATCTGGTGAAGCAGATCCACGTGACACACTATTGTAAAAATGGCGTTTATTAAAGAGGAGAATGAAGATGTAAGGATTGAAGAAGCATTCAGAGTCAAACATGAAGATACTGAGGAACAAACAGGTTGGTTTTCATTCTCAAAGCTGAACTCACTCATTTGATCCTAATTAAAATGTCCAGCTCTACAGAAATGAATGATGTTTTTGAAGAATGTCATGTGGTTTTATTTGACATGGAGTGACCCAATAATGCTGGACAAAATAACAGACAAAAACACACAAAATATCAGATCAAAATGACCATTTTTGTCAAATGACTTAATAAACGATCTTAAATTAGCAAAGTTTGACATACATTAGGTCCACATTACAGAAGCTCTATGCTTGCTGGAAGCAGTCTCTCTGAGGTACAGATTGATCGATTTGCCCCGAATTCACAGGTCAGACGTCTGACTTCAAACACCATTATTTCCAAGTAGGAGGTGGGAAAAATCTGAATTTTGAGTTGTCAGGAATGAAACATTAAAGTGAAACCTGTTGCAGCTGGTGTCATTGAGGTAAATCATATATATTATTATGACAATATAAACATTAAAATGTGAATAATTAAGACTAATGTGTGAAAAATGTGTGATTAATTAGTAGGTTTATATTTAAGTTATATATGTATGTATGTATATGCTTACACGCATGTGCATCTTGTGAACAGAATGATGTGTTTGAAGCAACATCGGCGTGATCAGTCTAGGCTAGTGACATGATCAACTGCTGAATTCAAATCTGCTTTCACGGCTGGCATGAAGCCAGATCGGACGCACTGAGCGCTTGTCATATTATCACAACTATCTAGTGCTTTCAACCATATAATGCTTATTTTAGATTTCAGACATTTAAATACATATAAGTACTAGCAAAAAAACATACATTTATAGTTTGTTAAAATACACACTGATGTCTATGGAAGTGGCAATAATGATCCTTACAAATATAATCTGACAATATGTTTTATTGATATTATATACACATTGTGTAGGTAACTATAAAGCTTACTCAACTCCCAGTTCACCAAAGACTTTAATGTCTTTCGGGAGGAGAGGATGCATCTATGTGTTCAGCTCGGATTCAGTGTAAACTAATATGTCTGCGCCCGTCACCCATCATAGATCAACTAACATGGTCATTCTAAAAGTGTTAACTAAGTAAACTACATTAATACATTGCTTACTTGCACATATTTGAGAATCAGAATATCAGAGATTTCATAATATAGTGAGCACATTTGTGAATATTTACAATAAAAAAGGAAAAACAAAATAAAAGCGATACATCTGTCATACAGTGGTATTGTGGCTGCAGTGTGTCACATGACAAGCATGAGGCTTTGCTATGGAAACAATAAGGTGATAAATTCCTAAATAATGGTCAGCTACGCTGGGGGCTCAGCTAGAATTTTGTGAAAGGGTTAATAAAGGAGAAGTTAAAAAACATGAATTAAAAAAAGATAAAGAAGGAAAAAGCACACATGATATGATCAGTAGCTCTATACTTGTTTCTTTTTTTTTTTTTGTGAAACTTTTGTGTGCTCCCATCCTGACCAGATCTCCCTGGAAGAAGATTGTGATCTCAATGGGATCTTCGTGGTTAAAAAAAAAAATCATCAATAACCTGTATTAAATGACAGTTGTGCAGTTTTGTCACAAAATGTAAAAATGTATCATTGGCGTAACATGAGCTCTAATGATAATGTCCCTCAAAGTCAGCATATACTTGGAGAAAAGCAGAGAAACTAATACTGAGCCCTGATGCACTCCATACTCGTGTATGATGAAATGTCTGTTTGTTTGCACAAAGTATTAGCAGTTGGATAGATATAAGAAACCTAAACCATGCTAGTGCTTATTGACATGAATGGCAGATTCAGGACTGGTCTATAACAGTGGTTTTCAATCCTGGTCCTGGGGAGCCACCGCTCTGAACATTTTGTATGTTTAACGAGCCGGTGATCTGAATCAGGTTTGTCAAATAAGGGAGGCAAACAAAATAAGCAGAATGGTGGGTCCCTAAGACCAGGAGTGACTGCTCTATAATATCATAGTTTTGTTGAAAATGTTAGTTCTGATGTTTTAATACTTTTATCATGGTTTTTATGTCTGTTGCTCTTAGCCAATAACTTGTATCTGTCTTTTCACTTTAGACCTGATGGCGCTGAAAGAAGAGAGGCATGAACTGACAAAGATAGAAGAGAAAGAGCAATATGAGAGAACTGATTTCATGAATGTGGAAACATCCATACAGACTAAAACAACTTCATCACAAATGAAAGTTCAGAAGACCGAATCTAACAGTTACTTCACCTGCCATCAATGTGGAAAGAGTTTCAATCAAAAATATAACCTTAAAAACCACATAAAAAAAGTTCACGCCAGAGAGAAACCTTATACCTGCAATCTGTGTGGAAAGAGCTTCTCATATAAAACACACCTTGATTCCCACATGAGATCTCACACTGGAGAGAAGCCTTTTACCTGCAACCTGTGTGGGAAGAGCTTCTCATGCAAAGGATCTCTTAAGATGCACATGGTCGCTCACACTGGAGAGAAGCCGTTTCCATGCGATCAATGTAAAAAGTGTTTCAGACATAAAGCAACCCTTGATTCACACATGAAAACTCACACTGGAGAGAGTCCTTACATCTGCAAACTGTGTGGGAAGAGCTTCTCACATAAATCAACCCTCAATGCCCATATTAGAAATCACACAGGAGAGAGGCCCTTCACCTGCAACATGTGTGAGAAGAGCTTCTCAAAAAAAAGTAATCTTAACGCTCACATGAAAACTCACACAGGAGAGAAGCCTTTCATGTGTGCTCAGTGTGGAAAATGTTTTACACGTGAAATAACCCTTACTTACCACACAAGGCTTCACTCAAAGGAGTTTAATTGTCATCAGTGTGGACAGAGATTCCCAGACAAGAGACGCCTTACCTGGCATGAAAAAAATCATTCTCGAGAGACGTCTTTCACGTGCCATGACTGTGGAAAGAGTTTTACATTTACATATAAAAAAGACCTGAAAAATCATTTGCGAACACATTCTGCAAAGAAACTGCAGTGCTCTGCAAATAAAAAGAAGTTTATAAATGTGTGAAAATTAATAAAGCTTTAATTTCGTACCTGCCCAAATCTGATTGTGCACCTTCATGACCAATTGCATTTTTCACATTTTTATAAATTTGACTTTCTTTTTTTTTTTTCTTGTTTAATGAATATGGACTGCTGTGGCAACATCTGACCATCTGTTATAGTTTAGTTTTACTTAAAATTTTGGTTTGTCCCAAGATACACCTTTGTGAATATAAAATTCATCTGTGTAACTTTGCAAATTTTTACATTCACCACGTCAAAATTAAATGTCATTATTATAAATGCCATTATTATTAGATCAGCTGATGTTAACTGTAAAGTGCATTAGTTATGAAACTCAGTTATAAAGGCAGAAAATAGTGTGATTATCCAGCTCAGTTCAGTTCAAGCTATCATTCTTATCTGACAGTGTCAACGCAGCCTAATTGATCATTTCATAATATTACTTGTTTTTTAAACCTGAACTGACCCACCCGAAGGAGGCCATCTCAGAAAACACAAACTCAGGTGACAGTAGTGGAGAAGAAAACAGACTTATTTGATTTAAGATTCAAGGCTGCATCCTAAGTCATACTTTGTGGACCGATATCTAAAATTTATCAAGTTTTCCTTGTTTATGCTTTGTATAACCAGGGGTTAATTTAGGTTTGAACCCAACAGAGCTGAGCTCCTCGCTTAATATGCAAACGGGTTTATCATCCTGGAGCTCAGCTACTTGTTCTTCAGTATCACTGTGGATAACTCTCTGCTTTTTTAAGCTAATTAACAGCTGTGGTCATCAAACAGCAGTAGGGTTGATATGTGTGTCCAAATATAAAGAATAGTGTATTTTACTCACTTTGCCCAGTTGCAGTATCTAAATTATTTTAATTCCCTGCTGTGATATTTGTGATCTTACATGGAAAAAAGGTCAGTTTCTGATCAGTATTTTCAGGCATTTTGACTAGTGTGTATTCTCAAGCAGCTCTGCTTCAAGCACTAAAGTGAAAAAGTGTTATTGGCACTCAGAATTTGCTCCTTTACCCACTGAATACAATCAAATAAAGACCCATTATAAACCCAAATATTCGTTAATGAACAGCCAAATCACTATTGTGATGTTTCAAGTTCTGTGCTTTGCCACATTAGGGATCACTTTAGAAGCATCAAACAGAACATTACTAGAAAATTCAGCATCTCTTTCCAGAATCAAAATGTTAGTTTCTCTGGACAGTAAACATAAACTTCATTCCAAATCAATATTTTACAATCATTACAATATTAGTCAACCAATACCATATTTAACATTCATCAAAACTATACTAAACCAACCAAACCATCGATTGTTCATACATGTTATTGTGTTATATGGTGTTATATTGTTAATCATCTCTTAAGTAGGTCACATGTAAACACATGAACAACCAGTTCATGTGTTCAAGTGTTTGTGCAAGATAAATTGCAGGAATAAAGATCTGAGCAACTTTGACAAGGGCAAACTGTTTTGGCCAGACAAGTACACTGCCATCCAAAAGTTTGAAAACACACTAGAAAAGTGGGGTTTTGGACAATATTGGCATGAATCCTTTTTAATTTGTGATCATTTTGAACTGATAAGGGACAACACAAACTACGAAAACATATTTTATTACATCAGTTTTATTACAACAGTTCATACATAGAAAAAACTTACATTTTCGATTCATCAAAATATCCACCATTAACAGCTATTACAGCTCTGCATAATCTGGGCCTAAATTCATTGTATTCTAAACTTAATTGGCAATCAATTGTTGAAGCTATTAAGGTGTGCTGACCCAAAAATCTTTTAAAAACCTGGGCCAAGTTTAAACCAGTAACCAGGCATCACAGCTGGCAAAGGGGCATGTCTGACTTTGACATGTATATATTGCCATTATTATGTAATCAAAATGAAAGTTATTATTGCTGGTTTTCAATGATAATGTCAAATTACTTTAATGTATTTGCACCAAAAAATAAGGTTTTATGCTGATATCGTCCAAAACCACACTTTGACAGGGGTGTTTCCAAACTTTTGGAGGGCAGTGTATGTCAGAGCATCTCTGTGTGTTGTTCTCAGTTATTAGCATTAAATATTTACCAACAGTAGAGGAGGGACAAACCACATCTTTCTTTTAGATCGCCCACAGTAAATGATGAATGAATGAATATGAATGGCATATTTTCAAATGAATTGGTTTAAATGCAGGGGCACAACTTTTATGTTCAATATATACCAATGAGCTACAAATTAAGAGTAACAGCTGATCTTTTCAAATATGCAGATGACATGGTCTTGGTGCTACTTTTTTCAAAGAGTCAAAGGCTGCTGAGACTGTACAAAGTTTTGAATATCTGGGGACATGTTTTGGATACAGGGTTGAGTTTTGATCAAAATAGCATTGTTGTAGTGGATAGCATTGTTAGGAAAGCAGTTCAAAGGCTGTTTCTAATGCAGAAACCTAGGAGTTTTGATTTTAGGCTACTTGTTTTGGAAATGGAATATAAAAGCCATGTTGAGAGTATTTTAATATCACAGCTTGGTATGAAAATGCATGGTATGGTATGAAAGTGAGGAATAAGAAGTTGCACAGGACAGTAAGAAGGGTGAAAAAATAGGATGCAAGCAAACACATCTTGATAAACTGTTTGATGGCACTACAAAGATAATATCTGATTCCACATACCCATTTTACCTTGAATTTTTAAAGCTTCTAGGTCCCCAGTGAAAAAACACTTTAGTGTGCACTACCAGTGGAAGTTAGAATACTGAATGGAATTAAGTTTTTTTTTTTTGTTTGTATGATTATGAATCAGGTGCAAGTCTCAGTATCGGCAAGAAGTGATGTTTTATTAACAAATTTTGGGAGAAGCTCGCACAGATAATTAACACGGGCAATTCGCCATCAGCAATCACACTCCCTATCCGAGCAGCACAAGAGAGAATCCCTATAAATAGCCAAGCAGTCCTACCAAATTCGGGCCAAATGCCAAGCTCGGACCCCTCTCCCCGGGCAGGGGAAGTGCACCGGGCTCAGGGATGACTACCGAGCTCGGAGCCCTCTCCCGGACAGCACGCCAAATATGCATAACCTTTACTCAGTTTACTCGTGCGAACTCGTGAATTGTAGATGGGGAGGAGTGAATGAACAGCACTCACTTCCATCCTCAATACCTACGATTGAGGTGCCCTTAAGCAAGGCACTGAACCCCCAATTGACTATTATTTCCTGGTTTTAGATAAGCCAGCTCTGTCATTTCCATTAAATTGTCAAAGTCAGCTGTGAAGATGTCTTTCTACACTAGCTGCCTTCAGGATTTACAAGTCACAGCAGCCCCACTCTTTGTAATTATTATTTTCTCACAGCCTGCAGATTAATGATGACGTAATTATCTTTTGACTCCCCTGATAGCGGCACCTTGCTTAAAAAAAAATTAAAAGGTTAGTTATTGAAAATATGCAAGCAAAAACAGAAGAAATAAAAAATGGATAATAGAAAGTGCAAAAAGTGATGCTGAAAAGACCAGAATTAAAAAAGAAAGCTCTAGAAAACAACAATGAAACTCCAGGGCTGAAAACGAGTCCCACCGGAAACCTTGTTATCCCACACAGATATTGCTGATACTTTTTAGATAATTGAATACATTGTTGAAAGACTATTTGTAGTGAAGTTTGATTATTTTTCACGTTCCTGTCGATGCTGTCCATAGTGCTGAAGATCCACAGCTTCACAGATTACAAGTCAAATTAAGAATCAAGTCACACCTGTAGCCTCTTTGATAGAGATAGGGAGTTAGATTCCTCGGTCTGATCACTGTCTGGTGATTTTTATTTAGTTGAGATCCTGTTTTGCAGAAATATATTTTCTCTGTGGTTTCGTGCAGCAAAAGTCAACACTGAAGACGCTAAAAATACTTAACAGACACAAAAAATCTGCTAATTGTTGGTTATCCCAAAGCCATACATTTTCATAATAAAAGCAAAAAAACTATCAAAAATTTTGATAGAATGAGGACTTTAACTTGTGCAATGATTGCTGGGAGCAAACATACGTTCAATGATGACGTATTGATCTCCCATGGACTCTTGGGATTGAAAAGTATCCATCGATGAACACTCCAGAATCTGGGCTGAAACAGTTGGATATCCGGGGATTACTCGCCTACTCTTTTAGGTTTCGAATGTACTTCTTTCTTCACATACTCTTTTTTTTCCTGCTATATAAGTAGGCATATTTGGACGCACTTTAAGTAGACGTACGTCCGAATCTCGTGAGAATTAGTACACCACTCAGGTAATTTTCGCCTACTCTTTTATGAATACTAAGGATTCGGACATACTTATTCGCTCGCCTACTGCTTTTCCCCTACTATATATTAGAGAAGTAGGCAGTTTCTGATGCAGCCAGTGTGTGTACTGATGTGTACATTTGTGTTTTTAATTAATTTACATTTAATCATTTAGGAGATGCTTTAATCCAAAGAATTGAAAATTTTAATTGCTTTAGTTATAATTACATTATTAATCAATGTCACTGGTAAACTGGTAAAACATTTTAAAGGAGAAGTCCACTTCCAAAACAACAATTTACAAATAATTTACTCACCCCCTTGTCATCCAAGATGTTCATGTCTTTCTGTTTTCAGTCGTAAAGAAATTATGGTTTTTGAGGATATTTCAGGATTTTTCTTCATATAATGGACTTCAATTGTGCCCTCGATTTTGAACTTTCGAAATGTAGTTTAAAAGCAGCTTCAAAGGGCTCTAAACGATTCCAGCCGAGGAAGAAGGGTCTTATCTAGCGAAACGATCTGTCATTTTTTATTGAAAAATAAAAATTTGTATACTTTTTAAGCACAAAAGCTTGTGTAGCACAGGCTCTCGGATGCACGTTCATGTCATACTATTGAATAATATCGAAAGGTCATGCAGAACATAGGCGGAAAGTTAATAACAACTTGAAAATGAAAACTGAAAGTTGCTGTTTTTAAAGACTTTCATTCTTATTTGAGAAGTCACAGACAGTGTATGTCCAAATCCAGCTGTCAGTCAATTATTTAAAAAAGACCACATAGTAAAAAGTATGTCAGTGCAGTCAGGACCATGAAATATTGTTGAAAATAGTGATAGCATACACTTTCAACATTTACTGAAACAATTGAGTTAATTCAACCAAAGACAATGGCTAAGTGCCCAACTAAAGGAACATAATAATGGTAACAGACTTCAGCAACCTTTGTGCATATACTGTACCATATGAAAGAAATAAAGCCAAACTGGTTTGTAATAAGTGAATGAGGTAATGCTGTTTTTGGAGTTGTTTAATCATCCTCTGGTGAGATATTGATTTCCATCTATGGCTGTGTGGCTTTAAGTCAGTTCTAGTTGTATTTCTGCTTCACTTTTTCTGTTCTTGCTTCCCTGCTCTGGAGCAGGTTTTATTCTGGGTTAGAGATGGCAAACCCAAACTGGACCATCAGCTGTCAGCAAAGTGACATATATCTCATGCAATGTAGCCACTCCCCTGTATCGCTGTCACGGATAGGCCAGGCTCTGCAACCACTCACACACAGCGGTCACAGTCACCAGAATTCTAATCACACACACCTGCACTCAATCAGTCACACACACATAAAAGCACACACCACTCACCACTCATTGTCCGGGCTCGTTCATACGAAGCGGACTCATTGTGAAGCTCTCTCCGAGTTCACAACCTTCTACCTACCTGAATATACTTACCTTTATCTCTGCTTCATTCCGGTCTGTCCAGTCGAGCCGCATCCAGTCAGTGGTGTGTGTGTGTCGTAAGTCTGTCAGCTGTCAGCCAACGGTGTGTGTACCATCCGTTCTGAAGTTCATCTCCCGTCGTTCCTGCAGAGGAAACAAACATCATTCAGCTCATAGATATCCATTCAAGAACTTTGCAAACCTGAACTGTTATACTCACCTATTCCTGCACGTCATCCTTCATCTGTGGCTCTGCTGTAAATAAATATCGTTTACCTTCACTTACCTCAGTTGTCCGTCTGCTTCCGTAACAATCGCTTTCTTCAAATTAAACCAGTTAGAATTTTAGAGACAACACAGCTACTTATTTAATATATTTATATTATATTAATTATAATTATAATTATTTATAATTCACATAATATATTGATATAACTATTATATGAAGTGGAAAATTATTTTAAGCAATCAAGTAATTTAAGTAATCAACTGAGTAATATATTCTCAATTCTGCAGTGCATTTATCCATATTACTGTGGACTTTGTCAGTTTAACCCATTCTGGCCATTCTCCATCTCTCATTAAATCATTTTCATCCACAGAACTGTTTTCTCACCATTCTGAGTAAATTCTAGACTCTTGTGTGTGAAAATCCTACGAGATTAAGAGATATTAATAGGCTTAAAACCCGTATGGCACCAACAATTATGGTCAAGATCCCTCACAGGGCTGTACAGTGCACACGTCGCACGTGCTACGAAAAATCAGGTCTGTGCGATGAATAAAATTACCGCACACATGCGACAGTTTTGCGTGTTCATAACATGCTTAGTAGTGCTTAGTATGACGATTTTTAATCGTGGATGGTTAAAATGTTTCCATGATCTTCTTTTAAAGAAAGATCGTAGTTTTGTGCTGCAACGCACATTCTATCAGTTGCAGTTCTGGCGCATCCACCAGAACTGATACTGATAACTGATAGATACTGTACAGTACAACATATGTTCACATTATATGTTCACTCAGCAGTAGAGTTACTTGTGGGACACTGCACTTATTCACAGTCTCTAAAGTCCATTATGAGAGTAGCTGGTATACATTTGATAGTAGAGGGGAAAATACTATTGTTAAAAACATTACTACTGTTGGTTTTATTTGTAAATATGTGTATTTGTAATGTATATCTTTGTTCTTATTTTTTCAATAACAAATACAAAATGCAATCTTTTCCCACTTTTGCCCAAATGTCTGCCATTCTTTTTTATTGTATATTTTGTTATCTTGAAAGGCTCGTTTAAAATAGAAAATCCAACATGACAAAGAATCATGATAAAATCATGATTATTGAAATATTATTGAAAAAAAAAATGTGATATGATATTTTTGGCATATCGCCCACCCCTAACTTGTGCTACAACTGTTTGGCCTGTGCTACAAAACTTTCAACCTCTGTAGCACCAGTGCTATGTGCTAAAAAAGTTGACGTTCAGCCCTGCCTCAGATGACATTTTTGCCATTTTGATGGTTAATGTGAACATTAGCAGTAGCTCCAGGCCTGTATTAGCATGGTTTTATTACACATGGTTTTATACACACAATTGGCTGATTTGATAGCTACATGTATGACTGCTGGTACCATTTGGATTTTTTTAACACACAAATCTCTAGAAGTTTGTCCAAATAGTGGACTTCTATGGTGCTTCCAAGTTTGAACTTCTAAAATGCAGTTTAAATGCAGCTTCAAATGGCTCTAAATGATCCCAGCCGAGAAAGAAGGGTCTTATCTAGCGAAACGATTGGTCATTTTTGAAACAAATTGACAATTTATTACTTTTTAACCTCAAACGCTCATATTATCTCGTCTCTGCGATGCACATGTGTAGTCTGTGTAATCCGGGTCAATACAGTTAGGGTATGTCAAAAAAAGTCCTGTCTCATTTTCTTTCTCAAAGTCGAAATCATCCTACATCACTGTTTTACCTTTTTTTTGTGAAGGGCATTTGATCTTCTCTGCATGTTCACTTTGTAAATACTGGGTTGGTACTTCTGCAGCGATGTAGGACAATTTTGAAGTCGGGAAAGAAAATGAGATGGGAGTTTTTCGACATACCCTAACTGTATTGACCATATTGACCTTGGATGACAAGGGGGTGAGTAAATTATCTGTAAATTTTTGTTCTGGAAGTGGACTTCACCTTTAAGTTGTAAAGATTTAGACGTAAGGCCCAAAAACTAAGATATACAATAAATAACCCTCAAAACTATAAAACTACTCACGTCCAAACCCTTAAGTATTGCCCAAATCAAACTCCACGCTCTCTTTGAATGCTTGGTAGGAGAAGTGCAATGGCAATTTCGTGCAGCTTATACAGGTGTTGGCAATGGACAAAAGCTTAGCTGTGGATGGTGCATCTTGATGCAGAAATTCAATTGAGGGTTGAGGGGAGAAGCCTATTGGTTGAACAGCATCAGCGCCTGTAGCAAAGGCCAAAGTCTTCCAAAGTTTGTCGGAACCTGTCAGAAGGAATAAAGAGACACAACCACAAAAATCGTATGCAAAGCAAGCAGATCCTTGCGTCATTTTTATCAAGTGTTGATTTCAGAAAACCTCAAACTGTATTTGGTGCACACCTGTACACCAAATGTTTGGTTTCTTGATGAAAATGCTTTTCCATGATGTATATAAACATCACTTACCTTCATCATCTTCCAAATAACCCCTCCAAAATGGGACCACAGTCTCCTCAGCCACTCTTTTGTTACTGCCTTGTGGGGACAATCAAATGCTGAAGAGATCTTCCACAGTCTTTGCTGTCGGTGGAATTGATGGCGAAGTAGATGTTGAAAAGTCCCTGGATGTTTCTGTATTGCATCCAGTACTCCTAATGTCCATTCTGAAATCTAACACAAAATACGTGAAATATTAAATATTTTCACAAGCTCATAAATCTTACATTGAACAAATATGGTCAAGCCATTTTTTACATAGTAATATTCATATGGTAGGACTTAAAGGAATAGTTGATTAATCAAATTAATCTCTGATCATTTTGCCACATTATTTAGCCAAATGATCATTTACTTACCCTCATTTCATTTTAGATGTGTCATTTTCAGATGACTTTCTATGCTCATCTGAACACAAAATAAAGTTGAAAAAATGTTGAAATTGAATGTATGTAGATGGAAACAAAAACTTTCGAGGTCTAGTAATCAAATTTAGAGAGCATAATATTAATACATACTGTATTATGACTTTATGCTGCATCTTTGTGAGAAAGAAATCCATGTATGTGGATGGATATTATGTTCAATAAAAGTGACTGTGGGACCCTGAAAATGTTGGCTGCCGTGTCTTTCCATTGCATTCCACCTCAGAAAACTTCTATAATCTACATTTTGTGTTCAGATTAACAGCAAAAGACAGACAAATCTGAGATGGAATAAAGGTTGGATATATTATGATAGAACTTTTATTTTGTTGTACAGTACTTTTCACTTGTTGTCTTGTAAAGGAGAAATAAAAATTACCTTTTTGATTTTCTCATGCAAATCTGTATCTGCAACATCATCTGAGGTAGGATTCGCAGATTCCAAGCCATTCATCAGACAGGTGAACAGCGTTGAGGACAGAAAACCAGGGGAGGGTCCTCCATGAACTAGGCTGACAGCAATGGCAAGGCCAGCAAACATAGTATCTATCCTCCCTTAAAGTTTGAAACAATGTAATTACACATGAGAGTAAGAACCAGGGCTCAACACTAAGGATTGGTTCAAATTTTTACTTGCCCGGTCAAAATTTTTACTGGCCCTGCCACAAAATAAATAAATAGATAAATAAATAAAATACATTATGGCCCCACAAATCATCAATAATAGAACATGAATATGAATGAGAAAAACATGCATATGTTTTAAGTGTTGGAATCTAGGGCCCTCATTTTTCAACAGTGTGTATGCACAAATGTGTGTGTAATGAGTGTGTAAGAACAGTTTCACGCAAAGTGTGGGATCTACCAACTTGTGCTTATACGTAGGATTGTGAAATCTGGGGTTTTATATTCAGACTTGTCTGATCATTTTCCCATATTCCATTATTCTGTAATGAGGGTTAACAAGGTTAAACCATCACAATATAGCAAAATTACAGCAATAGAAATACAGCAAAAGAGAATTATAAAGTTAGTTAAATGTTCATAAATTTAACATTTTGATTTCTAGTACCTCTTGGGATGGTCTGTACAAGGAATATGATAGAGCATATCAACAGTTTGACCATTAGGGGGCTTAAAAAAAAAAAAAAAAAATTGCTTATTAATAAAATGATAAAAATGCGTATTTGCTATAAAATAGGTAGGTTTAGGTTTGGGGTTAAGGGGGCTAAAAATCTAAATCGCTTGTTGATAAAATGATAAAAAGGCACTGATATGAATATAATGATATAAAATAAATTTTACATTTTTTAGCTAAAAATACGTAGCGATTTGTGCATTTAAACATTAAAATACTGTAACGATTAATCCACTGAAGAGAGTTGTGATGAGAACCCAAGCGCAGCTTTATTAAATCCAAAGTGTAATCCAAACAATGACTTGACTAGAACTTAACACGAACTAGACTTGACTATGAACAGACACAGCATGAACGTAAACACAGACTCACCAACAGCAGGTTACAACATTAATACACGACAAGAGACAATGGCAAAATGAGGGCTATATATACACACACACCAAACAGTGAGGGTCACATGACACAAACCAACCAATGAGAAACAGATGCATGTCTAGAACAAACAATGAGAACATGACACATTGAACTAAGAAACCAATAACAGGAATACACGAGGGCAAGGGAAGCAAAACACAAACAGCATGAAGCAAACTACAAAATAAGACATGAAAACATGAACATGAAACAAAACCCCCAAAAAAAAAAAACCCACATTACATGTCCCCCTCTAAGGGCGGCTCCAGACGCCCCAACAAAATCCAAGACCCAACGTCCAGGAGGGTGGTGGAGCGGAGGCAAAATAGGGGGAGGGATGGGGGCCAGGCCCATGCAGGGGAACAGGTTCATAATCATGGCCAGGACCATGAAGCAGTGAACAAGACAATGGGGCATGGTGCAGTGGTGGACCTGGGCAGTGAAGCGATGGTGGTTCTGGGCCGTGAAGCAGAGGCAGTGGACGCCGCCTCCTCAGGAGGTTCTGCAGCAGAAGCTGCCACCTCTGGAAGCACTGGCGCAAAGTTGTGGACAAGAGAGGCCTCTGGAGTAGAAAAATGTCTTTTAGAAAAGTTTCATTAAAGTTTGACCCTATAACTCTAACACGCTTCTAATTCTATTCTTTAAAAAACCTCTCCCCTTTTAGACTTGTTAGTACTCTATTCATTTACTAACTGCTTGTTTTCTCAAAAAACACTAGCTTCTCTATTCTTTTTGTATTGTATGTTTTTCCTTGTATTTATTATACAATTAACAAAATACAAAAAAGGCCTCTAACACTAGCTTATTCTATTCTTTTTCTGTTCAAGACCAAACTATAAAACTATTATGATGATGTTCTCTCTCTCTCTCTCCAAACAGGTTTGGCAAGTTTGTCGACAAGCTGAAAGTGAAAGCAGTTTTACATGCAACGTTTACACCTGTGCGTAAGATTTTTTTTTTTTTTTTTGTTTGTTTCTTTTTTCTGTTTTGAGAAACTAATTTTATTTTTTAAATGTGGGAATTGATTTGTACATAACAGGAAACTAAGGAGATTTTGAAAACTTGTCTAGTAGCTGATCAGAACAAGTCTTCAGGTGTGGAGCACAAAGGTACTTATTAATGTAAGTAAGCAAGTAAGAAAATACTTAATCATGAAACACTCAAGAAACATGATTAAATATGACAAATAGAGATTACAAGACTGTAATATGATTCTGCCTAATGTTTTGTAAACATTTTTTTAAAGTGTTATATAATTTATATAATGATCAGTGTAAATAAAAGTAGCCTACTGTTGTTACAGCCTACCTCATAGTTTTTAAAGGTTGTGTTTTAAAGTGAAAGTAATATGAAATGTAAAAAGTATTTAAGTTGTAGATATTACTCATGCATTTCCTTAACTATATATATATATATGGACAATTTCTAACCTTTATGTATGTAATCTTAAGCCAGAATCTGTTGATACTGTTATGATACATTGTATTTTCTGTAGTTAATGACAGTATGAAATTGTTCATTTTCTAAAGGAAATTTCATTTGCAAAAAAGACATCCCAGGCATCAAACCCTGTTTTAGATTTTTTTGTAAATATATATTAAATGTATATATTTTAAAAATGTGTTTATGTGTCAGTGATCAAGATGACATGTAACATGAAGTGTAGGATTGTAAGTCTTCTATTAAAGGACTATTAATATAGCAGTGTTGTAGTTTATGCTGATCTTGACATGTAATGTATGTATAAAAACTTTGCATAGATTTCATCATTAAAGTGAACAAGAACATGAGACACAAACTGTACGTCACATCACATTTGCTAAAATCATTTTGTGTTCTTGTGACGACAGTTGTATAAAAAGTGTTTGTAAATGTACAGAGTTGATGTTTAGCCATTTTAAACAGACATAATCAATTATATACGGTAAAAACATCTTATACAATGTTTTATAGAAATATTTTATATTTTTTATAAAAATAAATATTTTTATACTATTTTTTACAAAATATTTTATAGAATCATGTACAACAATGTAAAGCTGTTTAATTACTGTAGTTTCTTTGTGTTTGTTTGTCACTTGACTTGTTTGTCAGTGGTGGAGATCAAATTGTTCAGATCCATCATGGATGAAACTCAAACATCTGGAGATGAAGTTTTTTTTCCAGGATGCAGGTACTTCATATAACACATTACATAACATTTAATGTTATAGATAAGATAGATAATATAGATAATATAGATATATATATATGAAACTGTTTTTTAAAAAAGTATATATAAAAGTATAATAATATTATCTTATTAGATTAAGATTCTTATAATAAGGGGTTAAATCTTTTCTGTTTTAACTCAGTTCATCAGAAGAGATCAGAACCAGAGCCCAGCTGGGTGTCTATGAAGAATGACGCGTCTATGCGTCAGCCATTAAAGTTTAACAGTGAAAATACACAGCCTGGTCTCAGGTGCAACATCTGTATAAAAACAATTTTAGCATGACATTTTATATTATCACAGTTGAGTTTATTATTATTTGTATAATAATAATATTATTGTATAATATTATTTTTGTATAAACACAGTGGATACAATTATTATAAAGTTCTTTTTAAAGTGAATTTGATATTGATAATTGTATAGTTGATTTGTTGCTAAAGTCAATTAAAGGATTAATGGACTCCCTTTATTAATGGACCCTCTGGGGTCTGAGGGTGTTTTTGGGCCCTGGAGAATTTTGACATGCCCTAACATGCGAACAGATCCTGTTCAACTGTTGAAACAAGTAAAACATACCTGGTATTGTCAATGTGTTTGCTGCTTCTTTTCATGAACTAAAGAAAAAACAGTCCCACCATCAGTAGTCATTGCTGGAGCTTATGTTACCATATTTATGTAGAATTTAAATCCAGTGTAACAGCTTCTGATGTTGGTACAGCACTGGAACAGTGTAATTTAACATGAACACAATAGGTACATTGTACATAACAATTCAATATTTTGATGTGAGTACATAGTACTTCACAATAAATATAGAGTGGGACCCTCTTAACTTAAGTCTCACACTGTTTTCGTCCAGTCCAGCAAAAGGGGTCAGAAGCAGAGCCCAGCTGTGTGTCTATAAAAAGTGACGCATCTATGCATGAGCCATTAAAGTTTAACAGTGGAAATACATAGCCTGGTCTTAGGTGTAACATTTGTAGAAAAATACAATTATAGCATGACATTTGACATTACTGAGTTTTTACTATTTTTGTATAAACAGTGTATAAAATGATTACAAAGTGCTCTTTACATACAATTATGAACTTTAATCTCTCTATTTTAGTTTATTTCATCAGAAGAGATCAGAAGTAGAGCCCAGTTGTGTGTCTATAAAAAGTGAAGGATCTATGGTTTGTCAAGTACAATTCAAGAGTGGAGATACACAGCTTGGTCTAAGGTATAATATTTCTGTAAGAGATATGATTTAAAGATATGATACAGAATATGTAAGACATCGCGTAATAATGTTTTTTTTTTACAGCCATGAAGTCCTCAACACATTTAGATTAAATCTGATGAAGAAGGTTGAGTGTCTGTATGAGGGAACATCGAGTCAGGGAAACCCAATACTGCTAAATGAGATCTACACAGAGCTCTACATCACAGAGAGTGAGAGTGGAGAGATCAATAATGAGCATGAGGTGAGACAGATTGAAACACAATCCAGGATAGGAGCAACAGAAGACACAGCAATCAAATGCAATGACATCTTTAGACCTTTACCTGGACAAGACAAACCTATCAGAACTGTGCTGACAAAGGGAGTCGCTGGCATTGGAAAAACAGTCTCTGTGCAGAAGTTCATCCTGGACTGGGCTGAAGGGAAAGAGAATCAGGACGTCCAGTTCATCTTTCCACTTCCTTTTAGAAAAATCAACTTGATGAAGGACAAAACACTCAGTCTTTCAGATTTTCTTAATTTCTTTTTCCCCAAAACAAAAGAAATTGAAATATCCAGTGATCAATATAAAGTGTTGTTCATCTTTGATGGTCTGGATGAGTGTCGTCTGTGTCTGGACTTTAAGAGCAAAGGGGAACTGTGTAACATATCTGAATCAGCCTCAGTGGCTGTGCTGCTGATGAACCTCATTGTGGGGAATCTGCTTCCTTCTGCTCTCATCTGGATCACCTCCAGACCAGCGGCAGCTGATCTCATTCCCTCCAAGTTTGTCCATCGAGTGACAGAGATACGAGGATTCAGTGAGTCACAGAAAGAGGAATACTTCAGGAAGAGAATCAGTGATCAGAGTCTGGCCAACAGGATCATCTCACACCTGAAGTCATCAAGGAGCCTCTACATCATGTGTCACATCCCAGTGTTCTGCTGGGTCTCAGCCGCGGTTCTAGAGAAGATGTTGAGTCAAGCAGAGAGTGAAGAGATTCCCAAGACTCTCACTCAAATGTACACACACTTCCTGATCCTTCAGACCAACATCAAACATGAGAAGGACTATGAGAAGAACGTGACAGATGAAGACATGATCCTCAAACTGGGAAAACTGGCTTTTCAGCAGCTTGTGAAAGGCAACCTGATATTCTATGAGGAAGACCTGAGAGAGTGTGGCATTGATGTGAAAGAAGCATCATTGTACTCAGGATTGTGCAATCAGATCTTCAGAGAGGAGTTTGGCTTGGATCAGGGGAAAGTCTTCTGCTTTGTTCATCTGAGCCTCCAGGAACATCTAGCAGCTCTATATGTGCACCTTTCCTTTACAAACAACAACATCAATGTGTTTGACCAAACCAAGCAGAGTCTGTTGTCTAAGATTTTTAACCTGAAGAAATATAATTCACTATCTGATCTGCATCAGAGAGCTGTAGATGAGGCTCTGCAGAGTAATAATGGACATCTGAATCCTTTCCTGCGTTTTTTTCTGGGTCTCTCAGTGAAGTCCAATCAGACTCTCATACAAAAACTACTGACACAGACAGGAAGCTGCTCCTACAACAAAATGGAAACAGTTGAGTACATCAAACAGAAAATCAGGAAGAATCGCTCTGCTGAGAAATCCATCAATCTATTTCACTGTCTGAATGAACTGGGTGATGATTCACTGATGCAGGAGATCCAACATTATCTGAAATCTGGAGAAATAAAAAAAGGCAAACTCTCCTCTTCACAGTGGTCAGCTCTGGTTTATATGTTGCTGACATCAGAGCAGAAGATGGATGTTTTTGATCTAAAACAATTTATTGGAAAACAACATAGAGCAGAAGAAGTTCTTTATAATTTGTTACCTGTGGTCAAAGAATCCAGATCAGTTCAGTAAGTAACACTAAAAACAAACTCACAAAACATGATTGCATTTAGTAATATTATAATTTTTTCCCCAAATTAACAAAAGGGAGGATGACACTTCTGGCAGTGAGCAGGAGAGATGTGTGAGATACACATACTAAAGCAGCTGAGGAGGTTTTTGTTTGGTCTGTGTGAGAACTGGATGATTGTAGAGATCAGTGTAGAAAATGAAAGACTGAATGCGAGGGGGGTTAAAACTGACATAATATATTTTGCTCTGTGCATGAACTGTGTTCTGATTGACATGGTCCCTGTACAGTATTCATTGTTCCCTATTCCCTGAGCAGGAGAAATCCGTTGAAGTTACTTCACTTTGGAACATTCATTCATGGATTTGCGCTGTGCCACTGCCTGCAACGTCTTCACACACAGAAAAATCTTACTAGAGAAGTGTGAAGTGTGACATAAATGCATCTGTAAATAATTACAATTTAAATCCATGTCTCGCACGCTTTAATGACCTTTAATTGGAACATATACGCTCGCTTTGAACTGATGTCATACGCATGCGCCGGGGTACTCTCGTGAACACGCATCCACAAGTGACGCGGTAGACTTGTTTTTTTTTTCAGGTCATGGTGCATGTTTGCTCTTTGTTTTGTTGTGTTTTTTTCTTTCTCTTTATACCATTTTGGACAATCTTTTTTGTTCATTTAAATAAATACAAACTTGCTGCAACTGGAGCTACTCTTACGCCCCATGCATTACTGGGACAGGTGTTTCATAAGGAATTGAATTACTGAAACATACATTTAAAAACTAAAGAAAGGTCATTTATTGTTTTTTTTCAGTATAGTGGTTTGGTTTGTTTTGTTCTTTACACAGGCTATGTGAATGCAATCTCACTGCTCAGTCCTGTGCAAGTTTATCTTCAGCTCTACAATCCTCAAACTCAAACATCCTGAGAGAGCTGGACCTGAGTAACAATGATCTGAAGGATTCTGGAGTGAAGCTTCTCTCTGATGGACTGAAGAGTCCAAACTGTCAGCTGGAGATACTGAGGTAAATGGTTTCAATAAAATAAATAAACAAAATGTGTTTACCAAACTGTAAAGCTTGCGATGTAATTTTATATAATTATACAATGTGCCACTATGTTAATTTACATGCAAACATGGATTTGAAAATGCAACATGCATCAAATAGCTGCCCTTTTTTTTTTTTGATTGGCCATCCTAATCACCAGTTGAACTTGACACGTACTGTTCTATAGTTGGGGCAGATCAGCTTTAAGAAAGGAACATTTTAAATGTTTTTGTCATCTAAATAAATAGCTAATTGGTGCATAATGGAGTGCAGCAGAGCAGCATGTAGAATATCAAATATTAACATCATTATCAGTATCCAGAAGTCACAAAGTTTCCGTAAACTCTAGTGTTAAGACACCCAAGTAGAAAATGTAGAAAATGACACAACTAGATGAAAACTAGGGGTGTAACGATACATGTATTCGTACCGAACCGTCACGGTATGGGCATCTTGGTTCGGTGCATGAGGCCTTACAACGAATACAGGCAATTTACCTTCAAACCAGAAGGGGGCGCCCGCAGTAATGCAACGCTGTTTGAGAACCGCCAGCAGAAGAACAGCGAATACCAGGAGTTGTGCTCTTGAAAACAAAGCCCACTAGACAATGATCATGTGCTGATTCTGAATGCGTCTCTCACTGACAAAGGCATATACTGAGCTTTGTGCTCTTGTATCTTGTATCGCGCTGGTGTTTGGTTCACTGTATTTTATTTTGATAAAATACCAACTGTGCTGTCAAGTTAGTAATGCTAGAAGCCTGGAACTGACATATTTTGTGTTTGTGTGCGCCAGCACAATTACTTCAACTTTCCTCACACCAGCAATATCAGCTTAAACAAAAAACAAATAGGATGTCGCTTTCTGCCATTTGAGTTTCTGTTCTGTCACAAAACTGAACTGAAACTCAGCAAATGTAGGCTGCGTTACATGTTGCACTGATTTTTTTTCTTCTTGTCTAACAGTTAACTAAATTAAATATGTCAAGTATTTATTCCTTGTATGTATATATGTACTGCAGATTTTACAGCCTATATTTGACATTACAATTTGATATAATATTTAGTATTTTAACATGTAAGTGGAAAAATTTGTAATTTGTACTATCTGTCTGTTCAAAATAAATGAAATCTAGCATTGTAAATTTTTTTTTTCTGTTGTACCGAAATTGTATCGAACCATGACCCCTGAACCGAGGTACGAACCAAACTGTGACATCTGTGTACCGTTACACCCCTAATGAAAACAGAAAGTGATGTTAAGCGATGTTTTCAAGTGATGTTTTTTCCAGTAACACCGGTGATACAACTTCACTGGATAGCCATTTCCATCATATATTTTATAATGTGTACATGACATTTCAGATTTTTTTCAAATACATTTATTTTTAACACTGACCTTAAGTCATGACCATAATATTATAGGAATAATTGATGGCTGAAATGGGTATAAATGTGTATAAAGAGAGTTGTCTGATCGTTACATGAACCATTGCTATGTTTTCAGATTGTCTGGCTGTATGGTGACAGAGAAAGGCTGTCGTTGTGTGTTTTCAGCTCTGAGTTTAAACTCCTCACACCTGAAAGAGCTGGATCTGAGCTACAATCACCCAGGAGATTCAGGAATCAAACTCCTCACTGAAATACTGTTGGATTCAACCTGCTTACTGGACAAACTGAAGTATGTCTAGCAGGAAGATTTTAGAATTATTGTATTTCAACTCCTCTGTGGTGCTATATATATATATATATATATATTTATATATCGCAGTATCACACAAGTAGAAGTGAGATATGGCTGTATATCGGCACTGCTGTGATTCGGCCGTAGGCACGAGGTCTTACGTCTACGAGTGTGATATTGTGTTTATACAACAGTTTGACGGCACAAGTGTGTAATTACATAAAATAACAATGAGGTGTCTTCTTGATTTCTAATGACAGCGCTGCTCAATGCATTTGTTAGCTGCATTAAACTGATGTTGTAACTAAAAATGACTTCCGCTTATGACAGAATTTTTTTTTTTTTTTTATGTAAAAGTCACTACTGGTGATTCGTAAAAACAGTTAGATTTGCCCAAAACAAATTATATCTCATTTTTAATCACTATAGAGACATTAGAGTTAACAGAAAATTCCAGAAGATCTTGCCAAGTTGAGGCTTCTCTAGGGCGGGTTCATTAATGCTGAACGGCCGCTCACACCCTGGAGCTCACATGAAAAAAAATATGGAATGAAATTTTTAGAGCTTAAATAAGAATCTTTATTAACAAACTGTATATTTGAACTCTAAACAAGTACATTCTCACCTGAAAACATCTTAAAACATCTTACAACTAAAAAACATTCTGTGACACAGCACAGAAACAATTACAGTGGATTTGGGCGTCCACAAAAAGAAGTACCGCAAGCGGAGTGATACAGTTACAAACAGTAAAACGGCTGTTGGAGTTCTGTTGGACTCTAATATTGCACTCTTACTAGTCAATCAGATTCAAGAACCAGAAAGAACTGTTGTATAAAATATATATATATATGTATGTATATATATGTTGCTTACTGTATATGGACTGTAAACTTATTCACATTTTACATGTATACACACACACACACACACACACACACACACGACTGGTCAGCTATCGTTGTAGGGACTACAATAAAGGACTACATTATGCAGATTTTTTAATTTAAGTCCCCACCATGACACAAGTCCCCATGGGTGTGTGTGTGTGTGTATTCAGGTTTAAGTCCCCACCAGGATATATAAACCAAACGCATATAGTTGCACAGTACTCTGCAGAAGTCCACTAGTATTTTCACCAGCTAAACAAAATGGTTTAATGTGTTATTGTATCTTCTGCTGTAGTGTCAGTAGGAAATATTTTTCCCTTTACATTTCCAAAAATTCATTTTGCCATTAACTGTAATAATCCATTGAGGTTTTTTGAGTCTGACAACAGCCAGAGATCTGATCCTATCATCATCTAGAATGACATGAAGAGACAGAAAAAAACTGAGACAATCCATAAGAACTGTGGCAACGTTTCCAAGATGCTTCAAGAGACCTACCTGAAAAACTAAGTGTACCTTTTCTGTTTCTTCATGTCATTCCAGACAGACTGGATGACGATGGGATCAGATCTCTGTGTGGAGCACTGGCTGCTGTCAGACTCCTTGTGCCAAAAAAAAAAAAAAAAAATATCTCAACAGATTATTACAATTAATGGAGACAGAAGATTGAAATAAGATAGAAATAACTTACATCAAACCATTTTTAGTTGGTGAAAATACTAGTGACCTAAGACTTTTGCACCGGACTGTGTATATATATATATAGCAATTTTTTTTTTTTTTTTCAGTTTAACATATTAAAAATATTTAACGCACTTAACATAACATGGGGTGGAGCTAGGGTCGGACACCCCACTCACAACTGCTGCTTCTGTTTTTTTTTTCTTGAGAAGAAGTGCATTTATTTAGACACTAAATGTCTTCACGATCACAAAAAAGAGACTTTTCAGATACACACTTCAACTTCGCTTCAGTGTCAGGACTTAGTCAAACAAGCACAGAAACGTTACAAGTGATGAGGACCTTCAGTAGAACAACAGTGAACTGCAGTCAGATGACATGTTGTCAGGCCGTATGTCAGTAAAAATGAATTTTCTTGTTTTGTGGTGGCGCACCTGTATCTTTTTATATCAAAGCATGAAAGAAACTATGGGCATGCAGTGGTAGTTATATCATCAGTTAAGTCATGTTCAGCAGTGGCAGCTCTTAAAAAAACAGCAGCCAAAACAAGCTAATAATCCAGCTGCTGTGATGTCTGTTAATCAAAGAACAAAAGAAAAAAGAGAAAAATCAATAACTTTTATAGCTTTAAGGATTCACCTATATTTAATTATAGAATTTAGTGTTTGATCATTTTATTCAATTTCTGTATATTTCCTACTCGCTGAAGGGACAAATATTATTTCTTTTTATTTTTATAATGGGTTTAGGTGAAGGTTGTTTTAAGTTCACTTAAATTAGAAGTTGTTCATTTGTAAAGTCGAATAAATTTAAAATTGATAGCTCTCCATCATGTAAGAAATATTTGACTCCGGGCCACTGAATTATTAGCAAAATAATGCACACCTGCTTTGTGTCTTGCACAACCACCTGGGTTGTGCATTATTTTTCGAATAATTCAGCGGACCAGAGTCAATTATTCGGAGCAGTCATGTCCTAATGGTTAGAGAGTGGTAAGGTAAGGTCACTGGTTCAATTCCTGCACTGGCAGGAATTGAACAGGATACAATCCTTTGATGATAGCATCGTTCCATCTCTTCATACAGATGTAGTTATTTTAAATTGTAATAATATTTCACAGCAATTTAACCACTTTTATTTATTTTTTACAAGTGCATAGCGGTGTTTGATATATGGATACAACAGTGTATTGTCACGTACTACTTGATGATAAGGATATAGATACTGGTGTTTCTGTATTGATTCAGCAGAAATTTCAATACAAAAACACAGATTAAAACAGAAACATAAAAATAGTGTATATAGTATATTATAGGCATCCGGCCACAGAGGAACTCAGCTGAGGTTGCCTGATATAAAGAGACGTAATCCCTGAAACAGAGCTTTAATATGCTGAGTGTTATTTATTTTTGTCAACCTAGTAAAATTCAGTTTACCAGTAGACTCGCAGTTTAGTGATCTACACTTCATATTCTATTCTCAGAAAAGTGTCATTCATCAAGTGTTCATTTATGTGTGAGAGAGAGAGAGACTGTGTATGTATGAATTACTTCCATTTTGCAATGTTTATCATTTAACAGTGCAGCTGTGGCTTTAATTGTCTGAATGTGTGTGAAGTACAGCGAAGACAGTGCAATAGTTAAGAACACTTCTTATTTATATTTTTATTTTTTAAAGGTAGAGAGTGTTGACTTGTGCAGTGAGCACCTACCAGCAATGTAAAAATTTTATTAATATATTAGCTCAACTGTCTGCTCTGCCTGTAGCGTATTGTATCGTGACTTTCTTGGCGATACACAGCCTTACTAGCAACCACCCCATGTATCCTAGCAAGTCCATGGCAACACCCTAGCAACCACAGTGTATCTTGGCAGCCACATAGCAACAGCTTAGTCACCACTCCAAGTACCCTAGCAACCATATAGCAACAGCCTAAAAATCACCCCAAGCACCTTAGCAACTGCATAGAAACACTCTAGAAACCACCCAGAACACCCTAGCCACTATATAGTAACACCCTAGTGACCACACTGAGTGCCTTAACAACTGCATAGCAACCACCCAGAACATGTTATCGACATCACTGCAACCACCCAAGTACCTTGGTAACTACATAGCAACAGTCTAGCAACCACCCCAAGTATCTTAGCAACTGCATAGCAATCATCCAAGTACCCCAGCAACTGCACAGCAACAGTCTAGCAACCACCCTAAGTACCTTAGCAATGGCATAGCAATTGCCTCAAGCACCTTAGCAACCACTTAGCATCTTTCTAGCAACCAACCTGAGTATCTTGGCAAACTCATAGTAACAGTTTGTCGACTAACTGAATGTCTGTGTGTGTTTTCTAGTGTGGATCATGGAGGAAAATCCAGGATTACAGCAGGACTGAAGAAATGTACGTCTACAAACACACACACACACACACACACACACACACACATTGTGTTTCCATCTTTTATGGGGACATTCCATAGGCGTAATGGTTTTTATACCCTACACCTACCCTACACCTAAACCTAGCCCTCACAGGAGACTGTGCACACTTTTACTTTCTCAAAAAAACTCATTCTGCATGATTTATAAGCCTGTTTCCTCGTGGGGACCTAAAAAATGTCCCCACAAGGTCAAAATGTACTAGTATTACTACCACTGTGGAGACATTTGGTCCCCATAACGTGATAAATACCAGGTACACACACACACAGCTGTAGTGATTGTTGTTGTTGTTATAAATGTGTCTGTTCTTGTGTTCAGATGCCTGTTTTCTCACACTGGATCCAAACACAGCAAACAATCATATCGTACTGTCTGAGGAGAACAGAAAGTTGACATGTGTGGACAAGAAACAGTCGTATCCTGATCATCCAGACAGATTTGATTATTGGCCTCAGGTGTTGTGTAGAGAGAGTGTCTGTGGACGCGGTTACTGGGAGATTGAATGGAGTGGAGATTATCATGTGGATATATCAGTGTCATATAAGAGCGTCAGCAGGAAGGGATGGGGTGGTGAGTGTATGTTTGGATATAATGATCAGTCCTGGAGTTTGTACTGCTCTCCCATCGGTTACTTATTCAGACACAATAACATACAGACTGTACTCCCTGTGAAGCCCATCAGTCGTAGAACAGGAGTGTATGGTAATATCTATAGAGTAGGAGTGTATGTGGATGTGAGTGCAGGAACTCTGTCCTTCTACAGCGTCTCTGACACAATGAGTCTCATCCACACAGTCCAGACCACATTCACTCAGCCACTCTACGCTGGGTTTTATGTTTATCCTGAATCATCAGTGAAACTGTGTTGATGAATCAGAATAGACTGATGAGAGATTCTACTCATAATGCTTTGAGCTGATGATGAATCAGTAAGAGTGAGATGTTCTGGAGTCTCTTCATGACATTAATACTGCAGCTCAACTTCTGTCACTCAAATAACAGTCAGAATAAATGTGTCATAAATCACCATATAGACAGTAATATCAGTGTGTGTATTTGTGTTTATCGTCGCGTCTCATCAATCATTTGTTTTATTATTGCAACTACAGCAAAGCTGTATTAAATGATTATAAGATCTCTTAATAAGTGAAAGAAACTGTCAGAATACATTTTAAAAGAGTTTCATGTTTCAATCACAGAATATTTCTAGACAAAAATCCTGTCTTTTTTTTTTTCTATAAACAAGTATCAACACTTTTTATTAATTGAAATAATTCCAATTATAAAAAAAAATACATAATAATTGTAACGTGGAGAGGGAGACGAGAGGCGAGGGGATCCATATGCGAACTTTTATTAGTGGGACGAGGCAAAGACATGGTCAGACAGGCAGGGTCAGAACAATAACAAACAGGTATAACGGAGGGATACACAAGAGAAGTCCGTGAGGCAGGCGTGGGTCGATCAACGGCGAACATAGTCCATAACGTGCGACAGAAGAATAATCCTTATAACGAGCAATAATCCAGTAAGGCAGGCGGCGAGTCAGACGAAACGAGATGGCCAGGCGAGAATACTAAACACAGAAAACTAGGAACTCGGGATACAAAGAAACACAGGAAACTAGGAACTAGGAACTTAAACTAGGAAACAGTGCTAGCACTAGGGGAGCGCTAAATGCTACTGTCAAATCTCCACAATTACACTCCACAATACTCGGTGCCTAACGAGTGAAAGTCCGGGGCTTATATAGGGTTGCTGATTGGCCACAGGTGTATGGCGCAATCAGCGTGGTGGATAGTGGGAGATGCAGTCCGGGGTGTAGTGCAACAGTCTGTGTGTAATAATGGAGTGAGAGCGACATCTGGTGGTGAGCGGACCGCAGTTCACCGACCAGATTCATGACAATAATATTAATAATAGCAACCAAAATATGAATTTAAATGTATTTAACTTCTAACAAATAAATCAAAATGTTATGATAATAATACTCTTGTATTCTTAAATAAACAGTATCTGTGCGTGTATTTATTATTTTTTAAATATAAATGAATAATATTAATGATAAAAAAGATGATGAAATTTTATTTTAATTTTATACCAAGTAAACAAATAAAAACTATGAATATTATAATAATCATATTGCACTTAAAAATAAACACTCAGTATTTAATGTAAATTCCAACAAATATTATAAAAAGTAAAAAGTGTTATGGTTGCAATATTCATAATAAAAATATTAACAATATATTCATTATTGATGAACATTGACTTTATTATTTACATTACAAAAATCTTTTTTTATTCAGTAAAAGCCAAAATATGAAATATTATAATTATAAGATGATAATAAAATTGTTGTACAATTGCTGTTGTAATTGCCATAAAAATATTGTAATATAAAGTAAAAAAAAAAAATCAACAATAATTATAATAATATAATTTAATTACTGAATTTTACTTTACAGCAACTGTACCATACTTAATGGATTTGTTACCATTTAAATAGTAATGAAGCAAAGTAAATACTACTACTACTACTACTAATAATAATAATGTATTATTATTATTATTATTATTATTATTATTATTATTATTATTATAATTATTATTATTATTATTGTCATTATTGTTGATTCATTGTAATTGTTATATTAAAGAAAATTATGATTTTAGATATTAAATCCAAGAGAGCAGTCCAAAGTAACAAAATAAACAAGGCAAAAACTATGGCGAGGAAACAAAACTATGAACATGGAAACAATAGCAAGAAACAAGGAAAACGCTTGGTAGAGTCCGCACAGGCAAAACAATACTTCGCAACCTCCTGTTTGGCACGGCCATCCTTAAATGGCTGCCAAACAGGAAGTCACCAAAGAAGCAGCAGAGGGAGCGGTAACAGACAGTACATGGGCAAGGGCTCCCTCTGCTGGCATGGCATTACAGAATCCCCCCCTCTAGGAGCAACTCCTGGCGTTCAAGCAAGAACAGTCCAGGAGGGTGGGGGAACAAAGACAAAACAGGGGGTGGGACGGAGAGCCAGGTCCATGCAGAGGACAGTGAAACACTGGAGGACCTGGGCCGTGGAGCAGTGGCATACAGTGAAACATTGGAGCAGAAGTCCACCATGTCAGATCCTGAGGAGCCTGGAGCCATGGTATTCCGATGGCCGGGGATTCCGATCAGGCGGCTATCTTGAGAACTGTCTTGGGGATGGCGGCCATCTTGTGAACTGGCGTGACGAGTGCAGGTTGTGGCTTGGCAGGTATGACGTGAACGGGCTTTGGCTTGGCAGGCTTGGTGTGAGAGGTCTCTGGCTTGCTTGACATGACGTGAGCAGGCTTGGCAGGCATGGCGTGAGAGGGCTCTGAACCACTCAGAAGCAAGGCAAAAAGTCTATGTAACGTACCAGAGACCAGTGAGGGTGATGACCTGGCATCCTACTTGAAATGTCCTTACACAAACCAAAGTAAAAAATGTCCTTGAGGAAACTCTTTAAAGTCCACCAAGTGACATAGTTCACAAAAGTCAATGATATATTCCTCAATAGGCCGGTTACCTTGATGGAGTTGAACGAGACAATCTGCCGGATTCATTGTGATCTGTTTTCGGAAAGCTGCTGGATCTGTGATAAGGCGAAGTATTCTGTAACGTGACTCGTCAGAAGCATGGATAGATCCAAGTGCGAGCTTTATTGTACAGATCGTGATCAAGACAGGCAGGGTCAGACACCAGCAAACAGTAACATTCAGGGCAAGACAAAAGCGTAATCCAAAAACAGGCAGAAGGTCAAAATCCAAGAGAGCAGTCCAAAGTAACAAAATAAACAAGGCAATGAAACAAGGCAAAAACTATGGCGGGGAAACAAAACTATGAACAAGGAAAGAATAGCAAGAAACAAGGAAAACACTTGGTAGAGTCTGGACTGGCAAAACAATACTTCGCAACCTCCTGTTTGACATGGCCCTCCTTAAAGGCTGCCAAACATGAAGTCACCAAAGAGGCAGCAGAGGGAGCAGTAACAGACAGTACATGGGCAAGGGCTCCCTCTGCTGGCGTGGCATTACATACAGCATTTAATTGTATTTTTCTTAATATTATAACAGTTGCAATTCATAATAATGATGATGATAATTGAATTTGATGTACATATTGCAATTACAACATAATTTATGTGATCTTTTAATAATAAAATATAATAATTTAATAAAATAATGATTATTAATAAATGCTGACTTGCAGTAAAACTTGCAATAAAATGTATTGCAATATTTACAAGTGTTTCGGTGTGAGAAGAGTTTCACATTCAAAGCAGCATTAAACTTCATTTGAAAACTCATTCTAGGAAGAAATTGCTGTTTTCCTCTGTGTGACAAGTTTTAGAAAAAGGAGCAATTTCAACAGTCATTTGCACATTCATTTGACACTCAACTGTGGTCAGTGTTATAGAAACATTTAATTTGTTTCCAGTACACTTATGAATACATGTGAAAATTTATGCAAATATATGATGCTGCACTGTAATGAATTGCTGTAAAAATTACAGTAATATTTTATAGCAGTAGGCTGTTTTTTTTATAATACAGCATATTGCTGTAAATGGCAATATACACTGTAAAAAAAATCGTAGTTGTTTCAACTTAAAACAGTAAGTGTTCATGCTGCCTTAAAATGTTAAGTTTTATGAACTTACATTGTGAAGTTGTCCTAACTAAAAATGAAGTCGACAGGACTTTATAAAACAAGTGCAATTAACATAATTTAAGTTAACTAAACTTAAATTGTGAAGTTGTCTTAACTAAAAATGAAGTTGACAAGACTTTATAATACAAGTGCAACAAACATAATTTAAGTTTAGTGAACTTAAATTGTGAAGTTGTCTTAACTAAGAATAAAGTTCACAGGACTTCAGAAAACAAGTGGAATGAACATAATTTGAGTTTAGTGAACTTGAATTGTGATGTCTTAACTAAGAAAAAAGTTGACAGGACTTTATAAAACAAGTGCAAATGACAATTTAAGTTTAGTGAACTTAAACTGTGAAGTTGCCTCAACTAAGAATAAAGTTGAAAAGACTTGTGCAATGAACAATACCAGTTGGCTTAACTGAAGAGAAATTGAGTCTTGACAAAAATGACACTACAACGTTCAATTCATTAACAACAATACAAGCATGCTTTCTTCCACTGTGTTCTCCCCCCACACAATACTTCACTTCTTACAAACATTAAAAATCATTGAATGATATGAATTTATACTATATTCAATATAGGCCTATTACTAAATCAAAGTAGTAAATCAAAATCTGATGCATGTTTGAAGCTTTCCTGTTGATAAACTATGTATGTATTTGCAATGAAATAGTTCAATTCTTTTTAGACCTGTTCACAAATATTGAGTATTTAGAACTAATTTAGTTTTTGTCTGTAAGTCAACACATATATTTTAGTTAAATTTTTTTTTACTTTGGGATATTTTCTCTTGCACTTCCACAAGATTCTTTATTCTTTATGCCATTGGCTGCTTATTTTGTTTAACTGATATAACTGGACACTACACATTTTTTTTAAATGTTGGTTGTTCACTTTTTGCCCTTTCATACCTGGATGTCAAACTCAAAATTGCTACTGAAAACAGAAAAGGCTGGCCATTTGCACATTACATCTGTATTTCAAAAAGAGTTTATATATTGTGTCCTACGTACCTACCTGCAAAATTTTAAAGCACTTGAGGGTTGTTTACGTTGATTTAATCAGGACTAATTTGTCATTATGATCAGCAGCAGATTTTATTAGTAGAACAGAGAGCCCGACCTAAACACACAAACTATTAGCTGCTGTGTGAAATGACAGCTACCGACTTTACAGTATACAGATTTTACATGTTTCGTCACTGTAAGTTGTCTCCACAAAGCATAAACATTGTTCACAGAGTATTTTTTACTTTATGCACTCATTTAAAACATGATGAATTTTTTTGTCACATATTACCCTGTTAGCCAATCAATTTGCCAGAACACACTACTTTTTAAACAATGCTGGGTTATTTTCAACCCAATGCTTGTTGAGTAATTTTATTAGGTTATTTTAACATTTTTACCCATGCGTTGGGTAGTTCTTCTGCACTCTAAAAAACACTGGTGTAACAACGCTTGTAGAACGGAAAGAAGGAGGCGGGAACTGGCAACATTTATACACTTTAATAATAAAACCAACAAACACAAAAGTAAAGCAGCAGCCCCTCCCGGACGGCTCCCGTACACAAAACGCAAAGTAAAGTCCAGGCCTGGTCCTCTCTCGTCTTCCACTGTCGTCGCTCCTCCTTTTATCCTTCCAGAGCTCCTCTGTGGGACTCGAGACCGGTGAGTGGCGCAGGTGTCGGTCGTTATCATTATACTCCACCGGCCTTGTTCCATTCCCACGGCTTCCTCTCGGCCCCGCCCCACTCGTTACAACTGGGTTATGTTATTTTAACCCCAATGCTGAGTTTAGCTTGTTGGGTCATTTTATTGGGTTATTTTTAATATTTTCCCCAGGTGCTGAGAGGCTTCCATAATTCAGCTGCTGGGTCATTTTAACTGTAAATTCAAATGATGAATCACCTCACACACCTACCCAGTATTGGGTAGTCTGTGCCAAACCAGTCAGCTGACATTTTGTGTTCTGTCCTGAGAGAAAACTTGACTGACAGAAACTTCCTGAATGAAATGAAGGTATGTATTGCATTGTATTTCATCAAATTATTACTGTATAAATAAGAAAATGTTCCTTAGTCGCATACTCTTCCTTTTTTGTTTTGTTTTTGTTTGTCAGTTTGATTGATTCTTTGTTTAAATGTACGTCACGAATGCTTGGAACACTATAGTCTTCTACAAATGCAACATTCACCAGATTTACACTCAAAGTGAACACGCGCCAAACAAGTGTGCGACCAGATCTTAAACATGAGGAGACATTTTTGTTAGTTTCCATGCACTCCACAGACGACAATAGGATCATTACTGATCTAGTGTGCCACTGTTGCAGCTGTGGTCATGAAATGTTGAAGGTTAAACTTAATTATCTGACAGACAAGTTGGCATGAGGTTAAGCTAAATGTTTCTGAAGATTTTATTATTTTAAGACTGACCTGACAGTGAATTAAAAAATATATATATATTTTGCCATATTTTTTACAGTGCATTAACATTATTTGAAATGAGAAATCTTTCATAGGTAGACCTGTCCACAACAAAATCAAACAATAGGGGAGTCTGTCAAGTCTGACACATTTCAAATGTCCGACAGTCCTGAGGATTACAATCACTGAAAGCCAAAATACTCAACCTGAGAAAGTCACGAACACGTTACTTTTTTGACCAGTACAGGGGAAAAAAACCCTTGCTGTCCTCTCCGCACCCGAAAGTGCAGGACCTGCTGTGTAAAGTATTTCAATTTCCATAAAGGCAAAACCATCCAAACATCAAACAGTTATTCCTGTAACTGTATGCCATGCTTGTAAAATCTTGCATCCTAAAAAGGAACAACATTTCAGACATGCCAGTAATATTAAAAGGAGATCTATTGGCAAAACTTTCAGTCAGGAAGTAATGAATACTACAGAAGGCTGCAAAACACACCTGACCAAGAACTTTTGGTTGGTCACATCAGCTACAGCCTCAGTAAAAACCATGGTTATTGTAGTAAAACCAGTTAATTTTGTAGTTACCACGGTTTAACTGCAAATGCTGTAAGTAAAACCATGGTTAATGGTTTTAATACAAGAACCATATTTAAACCATGGTTCTTGTAGTAAAACCATGGTTAATTTTTGTAAGGGTGGTGTAGGCTACTATTTAAATGCAGAAATTGACTTCAAATATCTTGCCATATGATACGCAATGGGTAGGATTAAGATGATCCTATAAAACAATTCCTAATGGAATCCTTTAGGAACACTTCAAAAATATGATCAACATTCTAATTGGAATCCTCTACAGGATTCGTATTAGTATCCTTTATGATTTATTGACAAGGGAACATTTTGCAGATTCTGAAAAGGGTATGTGAACTTTTGACCCCAAATGTAGTTCCTCAGAAATGGTTGAGGCTGCAACAAAGTGGTTGCCGAGCAACACAGAGGCAACAAACAAAGATGTGTATATTTGTGGAGTAATTTACAACAGCTTCGAATGTGGTTCAACCAATCAGAATCAAGGACTGGAACTGTCCGTTTTATACATTTTGTTTGAAACTCTTTCCACACTAAGGGGATTGGTCAGCCTTGTCTCTATTGAATTTTCATGTGCCTGTTAAGGTTTCCTTTTTGAGTGAAACTCTTTCCACATTGTTGGCAGGTAAAAAGGCTCTCCGTAATGTGAATTTTGTGGTGGACGTCAAGGTTTCCACTTTGATCAAAACTCTTTCCAGACTGAGGGGATCTGTTAGGCTTCTTTCTATTGTGAATCTTAATATGCATGTTAAGGCTTCCTCGATTACTGAAACTCTTTCCACACTGTTTGCATGTGTGAGGCTTCTCTGCAGTGTGAACTCTCATGTGAATGTTAAGGTTTCCTTTTTGAGTGAAACTCTTTCCACAATGTTGGCAGGTAAAAAGGCTCTCCAAAGTGTGAATTCGCCTGTGGGCATTAAGGGTACCTTTTCGATTGAAACTTTTCCCACACACACGGCAGGTGAGGGTTCCTTTCCAGTGTGAACTTTCATGTGGTTTTTAGATTTTAATTTTATGCTCCTTCCACACTGTTTGCAGGTATAAGCCCTCTCTCCAGGGTGAACTCTCAGATGGACTCTAAGGTCCAACCTGATTGTTCCTCAATATCTTCATGTTTGACTCTGAATGTTTCCTTACTCTTCATGTCTTCACTCTCTTCTTTAATAAACACCATCTTTGTTTGTGTTTCAGTATCTTCATGTTTGACTCTGAATGTTTCTTGACTCTTTGTGTCTTCACTCTCCTCTTTAATAAACACCATCTTTGTTTGTGTTTCAGTATCTTCATGTTTGACTCTGAATGCTTCTTCACTGTCCCCTTTAATAAATGCCATCTCTGTTTGTCTCAATATCTTCATGTAGGTCTCTGAATGTTTCTTGACTCTTTGTGTCTTCACTCTCCTCTTTAATAAACACCATCTTTGTTTATGTTTCAGTATCTTCATGTTTGACTCTGAATGTTTCCTCACTCTTCACGTCTTCACTTTCCTCTTTAATAAACGCCACCTTTATAATAGTGTGTCACTTGGATCTCATTTGCTTCACAAGAGTTTTTCTGTGGTTGCGGTCACTTTGTCCTGTTTAAGATGATAATAATCAACAGAAAAAAAATAAATAAATGTAAACTGAATCTCTGGGTGCATCTCCATCAGCTCCCTACTTGATCAGCGCACTGGTAAAGGAGTTAATCTGAGCTGTGTTTCCCAAAAGCATTGTAAGCTTAAGTACACTGGAGACCCACTGAAAGCAATGGAATGATCAACTTAGGCTTACGATACTTTTGGGAAATACAGCCCAAATACAAATTACAGAAATTTTATTTGTAATGTGCTTTTCTTAAACCGAAAGTGCTACAATAAAACAGAAACACAAAAAGAACAATACAAGTTAAAATAGTTATTTAAAAACAACCTTAAATATATAGTTGCCGCATTCCCACTGCTTTGAGTAGCAGATCAGGGTTGCCTGGTTTTCACAGCAAAATCCACCCAATTTCTACTCAAAACTAGCCCAATCACGGTTCGAGGGAGTCCCCTAGTAAAAGTCAAGTTCATTCCAGTTATACATCATGTTACTGAGTATTGCTTTCTAAAGCAGATGGATTATCTCGGGTTATCTATCCTGCAATGGCACTGGATGTTTCTGTGGAAATTTGTAGAACACTAGACAAAATTATAGGTGATTTTGTTTGGAATTTTAAAAGTCATTTAATTAAAAAAAAACATTATGCTAGCTGATCGGGCTATGGGGCGTTTTGAGTTAGTGGATTTTTCCACTCTTAACAATTTGTTAAAAGTTAAATGGATAAAGACATTTTTAAACAACCCCACATCTTGTTGGAATATTATTTCAAACTATATATTTAATTCAGTTGGAAGTTTACATTTTTTGTTGCGCTGCAACTCTGATATCTCGAAAATACCTTTAACTTTATCTTGTTTTCATAAACAAGCTTTAATAAGTTGGTCATGTATATATATAATTATAACTTTTCTCCAAAGTTGTTTTATTTGGAACAATAAAAATATTAGATATAAAAATAAATCTCTTTTTTTCGCAATCGGTTTAATAAAAATATACTTTTAGTTAACCAGCTTTTAGACAATCATTGTGTCCTTTTTACTTATGAACAATTTATGCAATAATTTTCTTTTCCTGTCCCCCCAAGAGAATATGCCATTGTTTTTGGTGCAATTCCTGACTGAAGAACCTTTAGGGCCACAGTTGACTAAAGGTATAATACAGTCTCTCAAATTTTTGATAACACTAACTTATTTGTTATCCAAAGTCTTCTCAATACCATGTCAAACAAAGATATTCGTTCAATTATTAATAGATCTCAGATTTCTCGACCTGCTTGTGTAAGCTTTTGGAATAACAGATTTAGTGATATAGACTGGGAAGAGTTTTGGCTTCTTCGACAGAAATTCTTCTTGTCTAATAAAGTTGCTGAAGTTTCTTTTAAAATTATCCATAATTGCTAAAATTACAAACTTGCTAAATTTAATAATAGCATTTCCCCAAATTGCTCTTTTTGTCTTAAGTCTGAAGAAACAATTAATCATTTATTTTGGGACTGTGTTTATTGTAAAGTATTTTGGGTTGATTTTTCTAATTCTGTTAACAAGTATTTACTTCCAAACTTTTGTATAACTCCCAAAATTATGTTTTTTGGTTACTCTTTAAATGTAGACCCTTCTCACTGTAAACTTATTAATTTATTGCTATTTCTTGCAAATTTTTTTATTCATAAATGTAAATGGTCAAAGAAAACCCCTTACTTTTTATTTTCAGAAAAGATTTTGATGTGTATGTGAACTATAACTATAACTCTAATAACCCCATCGCAGTCAAGACTCTTTCATGGTGTAAATCCTATAAGCTAATATAATATGCTTTGGACTATTGTATGTAACCCTCATTGTTGTTTTTTTGTTTTGGTCATTGTAAATGTAATTGTTGACTGCATAATTAAAAAAAAAAAATCACGTTATTGGGGTCGCTTCGATGCGGACATGAAAAACAACCCGCAACAACAGTGTTAAAGGAAAACCGCGGGCTAGGCACCACAGCAGCAGATGTCTTCAGCGTGCGGCGTTTCGTGATTCAAAACAGTGAATCATTTTGCGATGCGGTTGATTCAGTTGGCCCGGATTGTCAAAATGCTCCGTTTCACCATTAGTACTCGCCAGTGACTGAATTCTTTCGTTTTTATTATAAACTGATTCAATATATATAGGGAGCAAAATGAGATGCACCGTTTCTGTTTCCGTTTCTTTACTCGCTTAAAATACCCTTCATTGATATCACCAGATAAAGCATCACAATGTTTCACAGGTTAATACATTTCTCAGTTTTATACATGATTCTCCAAATAGGTTTAGTTGACTGAAACACTTTTAACATTTTTTTTTTAAATAAAAAACACTTACCTTTTTTCAGTTGAATCACAGATGCAGGAGCGCGGCACAGTCTTATAACGTCAAATCGCCAGACCAAAATAAAAGTCCTTTTCGCTAAAATCACATAGGCTGTGTTCGATATGGCATACTAACATACTGTTTACTGCCTACTACCCAGTATACAGTGCATACTAGCTAATACATTTTTTTTTTTATAAATAGTAAGTCACAGAGGCGGACAGTTTTGAAGTATTTTTACTTTACTCGGGTAACTTTACTCAACTGTTTTTCTTTGGAAAACTTTACTACATTCCAAAACATAATGTCATACTTTTTTATTGCACTACATTTCATAAATAAAAGTTATAAAAATAAATAAATTAATAGTTATTGTTTGTTTTACCTTTAATACTTAAATTAAAGTAGTGCTTAAAAATGTAGTGCTTTCTTGTACTCAAGTAAATCTTTGAATTACTTTTATTTGAGTGAAACTAAGCGGTGCCGAAGAGCGGCCCATAGAAAATAAAGACGGAAAGACTCGTCTATGTGAAGAGTAGGCTTAGATATGGTACATTTAAATGACAGTCCGTCAGTTTTACACTTTTGTACACAAAAATACTTTACCTGAGGAAAGCTCTTCCGTCAAGTGATGTCCACTCAAGTCAAAGGGAGTCCGGCTGTGCGTGTGATGTGAGCGGACCGCAGCTTATATAACCTCTGGTTCTTTCATGGGCTTCGCACATGAGGTGTAAAGTTATATTTATATGTATTTTATTAATTTATTTTTTATCATCTGAGATGTACATTTAAGTCATTATACCTTGCATTATATTTATTATTGTTATTTTTTTTTTCACTCACAGATTTCATAACCAGAAGATGGCAGCAGAGGTTCACTTATTGGCTCATCCTACTCACTAAATTTTGCTTTTGGATTTTATTTGGAAATAAAATGACTATTATCAATATTTGAAATCATATTTTGTCAAAAGTTGAGGTATCAGTTTTTAAATTATGCCACATTATGAATTTCAAGCCTGAAAATAGTATTATAAAGGGGAGACCTGGTGAAAGCATTTTTTAGCTCTGTTACAGCCAGATACCATTCTGTTTTAGGGGTGTAGAACAATCACACACAGTCAGACAGTGTCATATAATTTAGATCAAGGGAACATTTTCAAATGATAAGCAAAGTCCATTTGAGGTCAGCCTAAAAATGAATAGAAATATAACTTAAAATAGTTATAAAAACTTTGGAAAAAATATGACAATTAAATAACATTTAAATTTGTAAAAAATTTGTAATTGGTGTGCCTGTACAGGTTTAATCTCTCCATTGTGGGGACCAAATATTAACACAAGTAAAAACTTAAATGTCAAACGAGCATTTGACATTAAAAAGTATATAAATTGACTTAATTTTATTTAAAATAACCAATCGTGTCGCTAGATAAGACCCTTCTTCCTCGGCTGGGATCATTTACAACCGCATTTGGGATCGTTTGAAGCCGCATATAAACTGCATTTTGGAAGTTCAATCTCAGGGCACCATATCAGTCCATCATATGGAGAAGAATGCTGAAATGTTTTCCTCAAAAAACATAATTTCTTTACGACTGCAGAAAGACAGACATGAACATTTTGGATGACAAGGGGGTGAGTACATTATATATAAATCTCTGTTTTGGAAGTCGACTTCTCCTTTAACTTTAATCTCATATTGCTATGACTTTTTAAATTATTATTATTGTCATATCTGTATACCTCTATTCTCATTCTATGACTTTAATTTTATAATGCTATGCCTTTATTTTCAAAATATTAAGACTATAATCTCATCTGGCTTTATTCTCGTCATTTCTAATTTTTATAGTCAAAATATTATCACTTTAATCTCGTAGTCTTTTTTTTTTTTTTTTTTTTTTTTACGTGGGATTAAAACAATGTCAGAAAATTGAAAATGATTTGGCTAAATAATAATCTAAAAACACCTAGATTCAATCAAAACAAATCATTTTGCTCAGTTTACGTAAATTTATTTATAATTGTCCTGTTACATTGTTGCCTTTTTTAGAAAGGTCAAATTTTGAATAATATTTTGATTCCGACAAATCAATACATGAAATTGAGTGACACCTCTATAGTTGAAATTACAGGGAATCTACTGCAACCACTCAATATTTGAAACTAAAGCAAAGATGATGATCAGGTATGGTTACAAGAGTACATATGCACAAAAAAAAAAAAAGGCGATATGGTGAAGCATAAAGAGGTGAAATGTACAAATAAAAGAAGTCATGCTCTTGTCATACTCTTTCACAAAGATAACAAACAGAGCCTTACATTTGCATGACTTTTCACTTGTACCTGTAAGTGTGATGGCAAATAATGATTTTATTACACTGAGCACAATTGAATTGTCTTCCTGAACAAATACACAGATGATTATAGAAATGACTCCTTTTTCTAAAACTTGTCACTCTGTGGAAAATGGTGATTTATTTCCACAATGAGTTTGCAAATGATGTTGCATGCTACTTTGATATGTGAAACTTTTCTCACAATGAAGACACTGGTAAGGCTTTTCTCCAGTGTGAATTCTCATGTGAGTTTTAAGGTTTTCTTTAGTCATGAAACTTTTTCCACACTGTTCACAGGTGAAAGGTTTCTCTCCAGTGTGAACTCTCATGTGAACCTTGAGGCCTCCTTTTCTTGAAAAACTTTTTCCACAGTGATGGCACATGAAAGATGTTTCTCTGATGTGAGTTATTACATGATTCTTAAGGTGATTTGTGTTTGTGAAACTCCTTTCGCACTGATAACATTGAAAACTTTCTCTTGAGTGAATCTTCATGTGATTATTAAGGTTTGCATTATGTCTGTAACTCTTCCCACACAGTTTGCAGATGAAAGGTTTCTCTCCAGTGTGAATTTTCTTGAGGCTTTAGGTTTGCTTTATGTGTGAAACTCTTCGCACACTGTTTGCATGTGAAAGGTTTCTCTCCAGTGTGAATTTTCATGTGGGCATTGAGATGTTTTTTCTTTGTAAAACACTTTCCACACTGAGGACATATGAACGGCTTTTCTCCAGTGTGAATGGTCATATGGACATCAAGGTTTTTTATCAATGTAAAACACTTTCCACACTGAGGACATATGAACGACTTCTTTTCAATGTGAATTTTCATGTGGACTTTACGGCTTTCTTTTCGATTAAACATTTGTCCACACTGTTGGCAGGTGTAAGGTCTCTCTCCAGTATGAATTCTCATGTAGGAATGAAGATTTGTACTTGGGGTTTTTTGAGTTTTTTTTGGTGAGGACGTCTTTTTAGTCCATGAGCAACTAATCAATTTTTCTTCAGTTTTGAAATCACGTTTCTCATTTTGATCTTTCTCTTTTGTTTCATTCAGTTTTTGACGCTCCTCTTGCAGTGCCATCAGGTCTGAGGTAAAAAAAAAAAAAAAAAAAAGGGACAAATATCAAGTTATTTATTTTTTTATTTTATATTGTATTGTATTATATATATATATATATATATATATATATATATATATATATATATATATATATATATATATATATATATATAAATTATATTTATATGAATTTATATATTTTATATTTAAAAAAATCATGGTAGCCTAGCCTATCCACCTTATTCCTATCTTAAAAAGAACCAACAGCTGCAAAAAAGTCAAGGACAGACAGCTCTCTATCAAGCTAGGCAACAATATAAGTTCTTTGATCAAGGAGCATTTCAACCAGGCAAAAACCAGTCAGCATCACTCTGATTGGCTGAAACGAGCACATCATCATAAACGCCACTCTGATTGGCCGAGGCAAGACGAGGCATTTGGCGGCTTGGCGCGAGTCAGAGCCGTAGTGTTCTGGACGGCACAGGTCTTCAGATCACTGGTGAACCCGTTTCCTAGAAATTGAAGGTAAGTTCGGTCAGCATTTATGTCAATGGCCATGTGTACGTATAGTCTTTGGCGTTATTGTCTTACAATAAAGCTGCGAATGGTCAAGGGTCACAGCACGCATTTTTTCGTCTTACATTAGCTAGCTACGGGGTTTACAGATAATGCAAGGTTGGTTGATGTTACCGTCTCTTAGTCACTTTAATCGTTCATGAAATTAACATTATACGTTTTATTGTAAACCATAAGGTGTTTTGTCTCTGATACCACAGAAACGAACACTATAGGACAGGGTTCCTCAAATCTTGCCCTGGAGGTCCAATGCACTGCAGAGTTTAGCTCCAACCCTGATCAAACACACCTACCTGTGATTTTCTAATAATTCTGAAAACACTGATTAGCATGCTCAGGTGTGTTTGATTAGGGTAAGAGCTAAACTCTGCAGGAAAGTGGATCTCGAGGTCCAGATTTGAGGATCCCTGCTATAGGTTAATGTTACACGTTGTTATCTGGCTGCTAGGTAACATTTGTTGCTACCTTTAAATCAAGCTAACTCGTTTTGGCTGTTTTAGGGGCTTTTTCCATAACATTCACATTTCTAATATTGTCAGACATTATGAAAAAAAATAAATGTTTTACCACGGAACAGGGTCATACAAACTCCTTGTTGTATAACGTTATGTTATAACTTACTTAACCTTATAATTTACTCACCCCCATGTCAACCAAGATGTCCATGTATGTCTTTCTTCAGTCAAAAAAGAAATGAAGGTTTTTCAGGAAAACTTTCCAGGATTTTTATCCATTTAATGGACTTCAATGACAACCAACTATTGAAATGTTCAATGAAGGTTCAAACGTCTGTTTCAATGCAGCTTCAAAGTCTCTACACGATCCCAGTCGAGAAATATAATTTTCCCAGTCGCATTACATCATTTTTCTTGATATTGAACTAATCTTTTAACTTTTGGGTGATGGAGCATGAAAACTTTAAGGTGTGTAACCCATTTTTTTGTCTTTCATGTGCTCTAAGGAGTGAGGTGTCCTTCCCTGTTAGGAGATAAACCACCTAAACAAGGTACATGTGATCTCATCCTCTTTTCTTTTGTACAGGCCCCAGTCAAATAAACAGTTAAACTTAACAAATTTTGATTAACGACTGTGTTTACAGATGACTTTGAGAGTAAGACAGTGGCGAAAACGCAAAAGAGAACTAGATCAACTGCTCTGTTATTCTGACAGTGATGAAGAGGGCATTGAAAATAATTCCAACAGTGTGCCTGGGACAAGTAGTTGTAGCAGTGACGGTGTGCCTAGGACCCCAGATAGTTTGAGTGACAGTGTTCTTGGGGCATCAGATGATTTTGACTTTGACACTGATTTGGACTATTCCTCTACTGACTCGGAACAGGAACCAAATGAAGCTGAAGTGACCAGCTTTGAGGACGAACTGAGACAGTGGGCCTTAGAGCACAGATTGACACACAGAGCACTCAATGGTCTATTGCCCATATTAAGAATCCAAGGGCACTTATTGCCTGTGGATTGCCGGACACTTCTTGCTACACCACAGCATAACACAACAGAGTCGAAATGTGGTGGCCAGTACAAGTACTACGGCTTAGAAAAGGGTATCTGTCGTTATTTAAGTCAGATGGAGACTAATGATGTGCACCTCAACATAAACGTCGATGGCATCCCACTGTTCAAAAGTAGTGGTGTCCAATTCTGGCCAATACTGGCGAAGTGTGGACATTTTGATCCTTTCATTGTAGCCATGTTCAGTGGACAAAGTAAGACAAGTCCTCTTGAGGAGTATTTAAAAGACTTTCTGACTGAATACAAACATCTCAAGGACAATGGAATAGTTTTTAAAGGCCAGACTTACACTGTCAATATTGATGCCCTGATATGTGATGCCCCAGCAAGGGCATATCTGAAATGTATTAAGGGTCATACTGCCTATGAGAGTTATGAACGATGCTTAATCAGAGGTACTCGTGTTGAGAGAAGAATAGTTTTCAGTGAAAAGGAATGCACTTCTCGAAAAGATGACTGTTTCTCCAGAGTGGAGTACAGTAATCACCAAACTGGTATCAGCCCCTTCATTGCAGCAGGAATTCCTTGCGTCAGCTCCTTTGTCCTAGATTATATGCATGTCGTCTGCTTGGGAGTAGTTAGGCGGCTGTTAATTTACTTGACTCGTGGCCCAAAGGTCTGTCGTTTATCTGTGAGGCAAAAGGATGCAATTTCTGAGAAACTAATTGCACTGAGAGGGAAGATGCCAAGTGAATTTGCTCGACAACCGCGGGGTTTGCATGAAATTGATAGGTGGAAAGCCACTGAACTGAGGCAGTTTTTACTGTACACAGGTCCTGTGGTTTTGAAAACTGTGTTGTCCCCCGAAAATACCAACATTTCTTGTCATTGGCAATATCCATGTCAATAATGCTGGAATCAGATGAGCGGACTCGAAATGCCTATCTCCAATACTCTCAGGAACTAATCAAACATTTTGTCATGTGCTGTGCTGACCTGTATGGCAAGACCTTTGCTGTGTATAATGTACATGCACTAATTCATCTCCAAGAGGATGCCAGCCACTTCAACTGTTCCTTAAATGAGATTTCCTGTTTTCCATTCGAAAACTACCTACAACAAGTCAAAAAACACGTGAGGAGCGGGAGAAGTCCCTTGGAACAAGTGACTAGGCGTTTGTCTGAAATCGAACAATCAGAAGTGGACAGTAGCCAAAGACACCCTAAAGTGTTTGTCTCTGATAAAGAAAAGGGCAGATGTTTTCTTTTGAGGGACAACAGCTTTGCTTTTGTTCGACAGAAAAATGCAGATGGGACTTTTGCTTGTGAAATTCTGCGCCAGCGTCACACTTCACCATTATTTCAACAACCGTGTAGCTCTGGACTTCTAAACATAGTGTGCATAGGAAATGGTCGTGTCAGGATGAAAAATGCACTACTGCGAGAAAGGGATCTGTTCCGGAAGGCGGCCTGCCTCCCACAAGAAGGTGGTGGTTTTGTCCTCATACCCCTTCGCCATGGTCTGGAACACACACATTAAGGTGAATTTTTTTTTTTCTTTTTGCTAGATTCCATCAGGGATCATCATAGCTGATCACCAGTTTCCATCCGTTTGTTTTCTGTATCTTCCTCTGTGACTCATGCATGTGCTTTCTTAATGCATCCATAAAACTCCCTGGGCCTCTCTCTGTCCTCTTGCCACAATATCCTACTCCCAATGTTACCCTCATAGCCCATGTCCAAACCCTCTCAACCTCTAAACTTTGAACTAAAATGTTAAAAACTTATCCTTTCCAGGTCATGTACACGAGGGCAGTTTGGAGGGAGGGTACCCAAGAGGAGGAGGGTGTAGTTCCAGACAGTTGGATCGACAGAGAAATGAAAACCGTCAGATGGCCACGTAAAATGAGTGCCACAAAAACAGAAAAAGCTATAAAGGACAAAATTAACCCCCAGGATGACTGGATGACATTCTCATTAATCAAGATAAAAATGACTTCAGGCAAGTTTTGCCTAGATTAATAGAAAATTTAATACATTACCATGTCAAAATATATATATTTTTAAGGTGAATTTGAAACTAATTATTATTTCTAGATAAGCGTTGTGACTGTGACGACCTACAACCTGACCAGCCAGGCAGAAGAGGACGATGAGGTGATTACATCAACACAGAAGCGCACTAAAAAAGGAATTCCAGAGGGTTTTGTTAGAAATGGTATGTTTCTCATTCTCAAATACTTTATACATTTGAAATAAAATTGGTTGATACAAATTGGACCTAAAATTTGAGACATCAATGTTTTTTTGTTTTTTTTTGTGTGCAGAATTAACGGATTCGGATGAGAGTGTCAGGGGTAATGGGTTTCTCTTAATGAATTTATAATTCCAGTTTCAAAATGAATCAAATTATTAAAGATTATATATTTTTGGAGACGGATATGCTTAGTTATACTTAATTACCTCTGTATAGGCGTCAAGCTACCCCCCTTCCCTACTGCACCACAGAAGCTGCAGCCCATTGAAGACACCAACATGTTGCACACTTGTGAGTACTGATGACAAATTAAGAAGCATGATAATGTGTTGTGTACAACATGAGTCACAGGATCATTCATGTGTTTCAGCCCATGAAGATGGAGCCATGTCTGGCCCAGTGGAGCGTGCGGACAGTCCCCGGGGCAGTGAAATGTCCACTGCTAGTGAGTATTTACTTTTACCCTCGCACCAACCATCGAGTAGTTTCCTCACTGCTTTTTAATTAAGCATAGTAATGACTCAAGTGTTTCATTATTAATTTAGTATATGCAACATGACCGTACTAAATAGGCTGACTCATGTGTTTCAGACTCTGCAAGTCAAACCTTGGATGGCCTTGTGGAAGCCTGCTCTGGCTCGGAGAAATACGCTGCCAGATCTCGGCGCAAGGAAATGTCCAGTGAGTACTTTATCCATTGCACCAACCAAAAGTCTATTCAGGACAAAGTGTTACTCACTGCTTAAGAAACAAGTTTGATAATGATTTCTTTTATAGGCTTAATGACATTTTTCAGACTTGTCTGGCTTAGAGGAGCAGAGTGTGCCAAGTTTTGTACCTTTTTTGTTTCATTTCGATAATTGTACATCTTTGAATATTCTTTGTTTTCTTCGCTCTCAAGATGCAAGCACAGCACTTCGGGAGTTTACCAACAGCCCACAGATGACGATGGAATTTATATTCAAAGAACATGACGGGTGAGAGTTCTGTTGGGGAATTCACATTGAAATGTAAGTAAACAAACATTAGCACTTTAGTATTTTGTATGCATGTCCTGTTGTGTCATGTTTTGTAATGTTAAGATTGCAAACCTTTCTTTATATTATAAGTGTTTCCATTTTATCTTGTTGTAGGACTATTTTAAAGAAAGTGAGCCTGCTGGGAAAAGACTTAAAAAATACAAAGGAGGAAGTTAATAGAGTGTTTTTTCCGCTGAAATTCATTGTGCTGTTGTTGTTACCAGGCATGGTTTATTTGCTCTGATTTAGGATTGCATTTTTTTTTGTGACTTTGTCAATAAACAACCTAATTTCTGTAGTTTATTTTTGTGATGTAAGTAATAATTTTCATACATTTTGTATTTTGTATTGTATATTCACGTGTTAATAAAAGAGAACTAATGCTGTACAATTTGTAAATTACAATGTGTAAATTTCTGTAATGCAGCTTTTAATTTTTTTCACAACACTCGTCTATACGTTTATTTTATTTTTTGTCCTGTAAATATTTTTTTTCACATTAAAACAAAATTGTTCTATATATTACTAAAAATACTTTATACAACTATTTACAACATAGCTTAGGTTTAACATTAGAAAAAAAACATCAATTTTAAGTCCAGCCCTGCCTCCATGTGTTCTGGGGTCTTTGGGGAGGTGAATCTCGGTGGACAATGTGGTGGACAGTGGAACGAGGCATGTCAAACACTCTGCTGCCGCTGAACATTGAGATGAACAATGCATAATTTGTTTTTATTTATTCACAGTTTTATTTTTATGGTTACTTAACTGCCTAAAATTAGGGTTTCTAAATATGTTCACCATCAAGACAATAAACTATTATAAAATCGCACCTTGGTAACATATCAGTTAGTATATGAACTGCTCTATATTTCTGTGTGTATGGTTTTGTATTTTTTTTCAAAGAAGTCGGTTCAAATGCAATGAATGCATTTAAAATTATAATCCGGCAAGGATGCAGCAAAACAATATAATTTACTAGGCCATGCTCTTGGCCAAGCCTGAGGTACATCCCCACCATCTCCTCCAGTAAAACATAAAATATAAAAACAAATATGACCAATGCTGGCTCCATAACTTGAACGTCTAAACCTGTCAGGATGGCAGCGCCCCTCTCGCACCGTTGCTATGCGACAGGAGCGGTAATCAGGAACCTGGTAACACCTGGTGGCGCAATTAGGAAATCCTGCGAAGGTGGAGCGTCTCATGCACTTCGGAGGCATGGCCTTCAAAGTCCATGCACTTCGAAGTGCGTGTACTCCACTTTGGGACACAGCTACAGAGCCGCAAATCACTGGCAAGCTACGCAAAATCACGCTCATAATCCAGTCTGATTCATCTGTGATTATGAACACGATATTGTGTAGCTTGTCAGTGATCTACGGCTCTGTGTAGTAATTGCCGCTCCAGTTGAACGCACGTGATGGAAATTTACTGCTAATCACAGAACCGGCTTTACTGATGAGATTCGCATAACAATCGCATGCGATTTATCGTGCAGCCCTACTAAAAACATCCATCACTTGTCTGTGCTGCACGGCGCAGCTTAATCGAAGGACATTCCATACCTGTGGTAGAGCTTCTTCTTTCTTCATTTAAACTGCGGAGAACAAACTAAAATAATGCATTACTGCCACCTGCTGTTAACCAAGACCAACAACATCTTATTTCCGTGGAGGGAGGCATCAGATATAAAAACGGTGTCTTGTTAGGCAATGTTTTGTCCTTAAAATCGTATAATTTCCTATTCATTCAATAGAATGTTTGCGAGCACTAGGGAATAGCAATATGGCGGCGCAGTGGCTTCACTTCTATGATGTCATGAGCAATCCAGTTCTCTATTATAGATCAGTGGTTATGGCACTGTTTTGGTTCAGTTCTGGGCCAAAGGAAATTTGCTGACTGGGGTGTTTGTATTTTTGTTAAAAAATATTATTGAATGTGTATGTATCAATTTTTGTGGATTGAATTATTCATAAAGTGGATAGCCAGTAATTTATTTAATAGTAAGTTTTAGACTATTTCTGTGTAACCCATTTTGTATTTCATATCCTATACATTTTAATGCGTGTTTCTTTCATAGCTGAGGTCTGCAGATTGTTTGCACCTTACAGAGGAAACTCTACAAACAGGAGAGCTGCAGTTAAAAGGCCATCAACCACTTTGAGAAGCTACACCCATACATGTTTTTGTCTTAGTGACCATTTGGCTGATGTTGTCCCAACAGAACAAATCAAAATGGATCTTGCACATCTTGCTGGCCTTGGTGAACAAAGGGAATGTATGTTTTTTTTTATTTATTTATGTATTCATGTTTAGTCATTAAGTCTTATAACTTGAACCTGTTTATCGACTTGAGGTAATGATAATGATCCCAAATACTTTGAAAGCCAAATTGAGTTGGCTTTTCCAAAGATAAAAGATGCAGGGATCTTTGAATTAATGAGGATAATGGGCACTACAAGAAACCGAACATTGTGTCTAATTGAAAGCCCCGCTGAGGGATATACAGTTGGTTGTCTTTGCAGCCAACGTGGAATAATTGGACAGTCCATACTGTATATATGGCCCTTACAGAAAAGCATTGAGTTTGAGGTAAGAAATGTATTGCCATCATTCATTCCTAATGACTACAAGTGGTTGATTATCATGCGTATAGAAGTGTTGACTCACTAAAATTAGGTGCTCTTTTGTTTTTTAATGAATGTCGCATGTCTACGCTGTGGACAGCAATTACCGTTTGCCCAGATGAAAGCCCATGTCACACAGTGTTGCCATGTATGTAGACATTTGTTGTTTCAAATTGATTACAAGTGATAATTTTGACTCAGTTTGTACTGATGGCATATAACGTTTCATGTGTATGGCTAGAAGAGCCCTGTCAGTGACTGGATTTCATTCAAGAATGTGATTGTTGTGATCAGGCTTCTTTACAGAGAAAACAATAGTGAAGATGCCGTTCCTTCAGCTATGGATACCTGCCCATGTAGGCGTGAGGGGAATTAGATGGTGGACAAGCTGGCCAAGACAACAATAAGACAAGATGAGATGGACATAGAAATCCCATCAAGCAAGACCAGGGGTGGCGAACTCCGGTCCTGGAGAGCTGCAGCCCTGCAGAGTTCAGCTCCAACCCTAATTAAAACTCACCTGCCTGTTGCTTTTTAGTAACCCTTCAGAACTTGATTAGCTTGTTCAGGTGCGTTTGATTAGGGTTGAAGCAAAACTACCCAGGGCTGCGGCTCTCCAGGACTGACGTTCGCCACCCCTGAGCAAGACTGAAGCTAATGTGTTATTTAGGCAGCTGCCAGAAGCATGTGGCAAGAAATCTGGCAGAAATGGCAAAAGTACACACATCCTTTACTCAAGCAGAAGTACAGATGCTCATGTTTAAAAATACTCTGGTAAAAGTACAAGTACTAACTACACCAGCGGTGTCAAATTCCGGTCCTGGAGGGCCGCAGCCCTGCAGACTTTAGATGCAACCCTAATTAAATACACCTGATCCAACTAATCAAGTGCTTCAGGCTTAATTGAAAACTGCATAGTATGTGTGTTGAAGCAAGGTTGGAACAAAACTCTGCAGGGCTGCGGCCCTCCATTACTGTTATGAGCAGAACTGTCTCCACCTTGTTGCAAAACAACCACCTCATTATATTCTATTTGCAGTAACTATTTTATTTCAGTACTATAGATATTTTAGAGCGTATCGCCTTATTGTTTCTATGGCGACGCAGCATGTTTGTCACATGACACGACGCAGCCACAATAATGCTGTAAGACACATGGATTGTTTTTTATTTAATTTTTCCTTTTTTACTATTAACATTCACAAACATGCTTACTATATTATGAAATATGATGCTGAGCACGGAACGTCTTCAGTGCTTTCTTTCATAATTTTTGGTCACAGTTGTCTCAATTAGGGCTGTCAAACGATTAATCGCATTCAAAATAAAAGTTTAAGTTTGCCCCATATGTGTGTGTACAATTATATATAAATACAAACACATTCATGTATATATTGAAGAAATATTAAAGTAAATGTATTTACTATAATTTTTACATAATTTGTATTATATGTAAAAAAACATTTTGTAAATGAATAACACATTTCTCTTAAATATATACCTTAATTTGTATTTACAAATACATAGTAATTACACACAGTACACACATATATTTTAGACAAACTCAAACTTTTATTTTGTATACGATTAATCGTGATTAAATGTTTGACAGCCCTAGTCTCAATCCAATTGTTTCTCCATCTCTTTCCCATTAATTCAACCCAATTTCTGTTTAATTAAAGGATGTACTGGTATGTGTGAGACTAGTAAATGATCTTCCTTTTATGTTAACCCTTGCAAGTGTCTACATAAAGGATAATACATTCAGCAAGTCATATAATCTACATTCTTTATACTTTGCTTTAGGGTCCTGATCACCCTGTTAGGGTTTATTTTGGGATAACATCATCTGAATGGACATTTATTACATGGGAAGTAGCCATGTAAGTAAATAATTGCTGTGTATTAATATGGTATATTCTTCTCTTTCTTAGGTCTTGAGTCCATATGGGGTGAAAAATACACAACTGTGCAGCCTCATCTGGACTGTAACCTACTGGCCGACATGACATTCTTCATTGGACTTCTTAATGACAACTACTGGAATGGATGCAGGATCATGCACACATTTTTGAAAGCACAGATCACCTTTACAGAGAAAAAGTGTGAAGTGCTCAGCTGGTCTTTGTCTGCCCACATGCAGTAACATAGACCAATGATTTGAATTTGACTGAAGTCTTCATCTCATGTGAGTGAATATCATTTAAACATTCTTAAAATGACTGTTTATTTCTTGTAAATACATTTTGTATTATGTTTAAAACCATTTAAATGAAACAAACCTCTTTTTAAAGTAATGTTTTTAAAATGAAGATTGTCAGTGGGATCTGTTATGTAGGATGTACAGTATAGATTACAAACATCTGCTTTTGCTTGTGTCAGATGTGTTTGAAAACACTTTAGAGATGTAGACTGTATGATACTGTGTATTTAAAGGTGCACTACTAAGCCATGTTTATTTGCTTTGCTGACCAAACAAACAAAATGTAAATGTAGTGTACATTTATATGTTTATTTAATTTATTAACAGACTATTAATTTCTTTAGAGAAATCCCCGCAGACTACCATAATCGCAAAGGCTGGCATTCAATAATCCTACAAGGCGTAGTATATCACAAAATGTGGTAAGTATCTATAACTGCTGTATAGTGATCTAGTATCTAAATCTTATGGTCCTAGTCATTATTATTCACCAACACTTGGAAATAGCATTGGATTGTCTTAGAACAAAAAATCAAACATAAAATATAGTTACCTCATCCACTGTTTCTTTTCAACAATGGCTTAAATACATAACATGGTATTATTTAAAGGGGTCATCGGATGCCCATTTTCCACAAGTTGATATGATTCTCAATGGTTTTGTAAAACAATACCCTTTTTACCTTGTCAAAATGAGCTCTGCAAAAATCGTCTCATTCTAAGAGGTTGTTCCTTTAAATGCAAACCCCGCCCCTCTCTTCTCTCTGTGGAAAGACGGTCTTGTTTACATTAGCCGCATTTAGCGCGTTTAGCCGCTAAACTTGCTAACTACCACGTTATAAGGAAAGGCGATCGCAAAGATTCATTAAAAAAACGCTTATACTCACTTCTGCTGTAAGTGAAGCTGGATCATGAATGATTCGCGCGAACATAGACGGATATATGTAGATCGGGAGGCACATTCCATTCACAAACAAACGTAATCCACTGCATCTTCAGAGGCTTAGATGTCGGGAGTAAATGAGGACCACTATGTTCATTATTACATCCAGGAACACAATCGATCAATTGGAGATATTCTTGTCTAACTTACATCCCTGCTCTGGCATCAAAACATGGAAAGTTACTGGACTGTGACAGCTGATCTAAGGTAAGAGTTCATGTCAATCAACTATTGTGGGAGCGGCCTCTGCGGGTGTGACGCCACACCGACAGGTATCTGAGAACGGCTCGATTTGAAAAAGGGGATATTATTTTTACAGATTAATTAAAAACCACTGCATGGATTTTTATCATTATAGGGTAGATTTGTACATACACTGCCAACACACATTAATGTTCAAACAACATGAAAAAGTGAACTTAGCATCCGATGAGCCCTTTAAATCACAACTTTAATTGTTAGAAACACCTGCCTAACATTTAGTGAATAAACAGCATGATCCAATAAGAATAACTTTAGACTTTATAGGTTCTTCCTATAATAATATTGTCATTATATCATTTTTATTTGAGTCAAGTGTTCAAAACATGTTTATTACATAACGATAAACAGACTTAATGCAAACTTACCATGTTGAACCACACGAGACGCAATATGCTATAATAGTCCCCAGATTGTGTACACAAAATAGACAAAACTAAACTGTCTAAATCGAAAATAATATTGATTTATGTTCTGCTCGATTCATGAATCAATACATTAAGATCACCAGGATATCAAAACATTCAGTAAAAACACGTTGTTCATTTTAAAATAGATGACACATATTAAGATCAATCACTTACATTGAGAATTTCTTGTGGCGTCTTGAGGAAGTATCTGCGTTTCACTGCCAACACTGTTCCCTAGTGGTCGGGAGAAAATGTCTCCTGCACCCCGACTACAAATTATCTTAACAAATCAAACAGAGGAAAACATGCTGCATTTTCAAATTCAACACATTTATTTAAGGAATTATGAACATGAGTTTGAGTCGCTCATAATGTGCATTTGAAACACAAAACACATCAACCATTCCCACATTTATAATGAGAAGTGTTTATAAATCTGCTGAAACAAAAGAAAAATATGAATTTTACTGTTTTTATCAGTTTTATCATTGGACTGTAAATAGAAGGTCAGTGTATAATAATAATAATAATAATAATAATAATAATAAAATACTGACTTAATTTTACAGTGCAACAGGATTATTATAATAATAACTGTTATAATTTAGTAATATATATATATATATATATATATATATATATATATATATAATTCTTTTTGCTTTTATTAAATACGATTAATTTTACAGTATGATTGGATTACTGCAATCATAACATTTCTGTATTGTTATAATAAAACAATAAAATATCTTTTTTGGTTATTATTATTATTATTATATACCAACATTTTATTTTACAGTGCAACATGATTACTGCAATAGTATTTAAAAATAAAACAAAATCCATATTTTTAGGTATTATTATCATTTAAATTATAACAAATATTATAAGAAATATAGAAATATGTTATGACTGCAACAGACATACTAACAAAAATACCAATAATATAATATCTTATAAATATATTATTTAAATTAACTGTTATTATTGCAATATTTTTCCAATATGTATTCAATAAAAAAACAGTATTTATTAACAATAGCCAAAATATGATTTTTATTTTGTAATTATAAGATGATAATAACAAAGATGTTGTATTTGCAAAATATAAAATATAAATTAAATTAAATATAAATTAAAACCTCAATATGAAGTAATAATAATAATAATAACAATAATAATAATAATAATAATAATAATAATAATAATAATAAAACTATTACTACTACTACTACTACTACTACTACTACCACTACTACTACTACTACTAATAATAATAATAATAGAATTAAATAAATTACGCTGTCTCTGACCCCTGCCTGTCTGACTTTGAGTTTGGTTTTAATAAAAGCTGCAAATGGATCCACATGCCTCTGACCCATCATTACAGTTGTAATTAATTGTAATAAATGTAATTGTACTCATTATTACTATTATTATTATATTATTATTATTATTATTAATTGTAATTGTTATAACATTAAGGAAAAATACAATTAAAATGCTATAATATGAAAATATTAAATATTAAATATGTTGGGTATTTTTAATTTATTACTACTACTACTTGTTGTTGTTTTGTTGTTATTGCAATTTATATTAATATTTAAAAAATATTTTTAGTTTATTGTAAATATACCAGTTACACAAATAAATAAAAACTCTTACTATTGCTGTAATCATATTGCACTGTAACATAACATTTCAGTATTTAATAATAATATTAATAATAACAATAATAAAATATATAATATTTTATATTATTTTTATTTTAATTATAACAAATGAGCAAAGAAATATATTACAATTGCAATAATCCAACTGTACTGTAAAATAAAAAGAGATTATTTAATAATAATAATAATAATAATAAT